>CAJHQP010000056.1:0-360278 GCA_905132765.1 Moricandia arvensis
GAGACGGCTTGATCCTCAAAGGGGTACGTCAACAACTCGCCACAGGACGAGTTCAGCTGTCCCCGCTCTCAAAATGGAGGGGAGTGTGTACGATAAGTATACTCGTGTACTCCCACATTTTAAAACATTTGCTTCTGTATTTGATATTTTTAACTTTTGGGACAATAAGAAAAACGCAGTACGACTCCAAAAGATCTATCAAATCTCTTTTATCGCTTGAAATACTTGATCTTACAAACAACCAACTCATTAAAACTCCGAATGCTTCCGAAAGCATCCTTCGGACAACGTATAAGTCTTCACGACAACAACCAAATATCTTCGAAACGGCAGAACATTTTGAAAAACAAAACACCAAGGAAACTTCCAAACGAAAAAACACCTCTCAACAAACTGCTACGCAAATGAATTTCGTAAATATGGTCAAAACGACCTTCGAACCAAAACACTAAACCCCATTCTCAGCTTAAGATCTTCTCACACATAAAACATATTTTGGGGAAACAAATGCGAGACGTTGCGAGAAAACCTTCAAAAATATAGTTCCAAACTCTAAACAGTCCGTCCGCAACAAAAAGGTGACAACTAAATTGTAAGAGCATACCCTCCTATTATATCGCACTGGTCGATTGGCCCTGATGAGTACATCAACCGTTCTCTAAACGAACGTTTAGACCTCCTCTCGTACGATTGGTTCTCATACATCCGACATAAGGATGATAACGCTATAAAAATCCAAAATTTTGGTCAACACTTCCAAAGGACTTCCAAACTATCTCTGGAGAGATGCTCGGTTTCCAATCAATGCAAGTCATATAGGCCGAGAACTTATCGCGAACTTCAATATCGGGACAGAACTAGGTCAAAACCGCAAATGGGTAACAAAAGCTGGAATAGTCACCGCAAACCCTAAAACCGAAAGTAAGCCTTGGTTTTTCCCTAAACCTAACGGATACGAGATCTTAAAACTTGTCTCTTCGATTACGTTCGTATGTTCATAAAAACCAAAAAAAAACTAAGTTTTTGAACACTCACACCCAAAATGAACATCGGGCATAACAATCCTTCAAAGAGATAGAAATGAGATGACAAGTTGTATTCTTCCCACTACATCCGTAAAAATGCTCATGGATAATTTAAAACAAAACATACTCCATTAAAAATAAAAGCCGCAAGGCGGCATGGATTCAAAGCCACCAACGGCCAGTCCCGACAAGTCCATAAGTACAACTTAGGGAACACACTCCTTAAAAATATTGATACCCTTCACGGGTCTAGTTCGTAATTTCCAGAGATTGACCTCCTGATCAAGTAATCACTAACACTCTACGGGTCCACCAGCTGCTCGATGTCGGCGTCCATTCTCAGAGTGGCAGGTCCAAAATCTTCTGAATATGGAGAAATAGGAATCGGGGCCTAATGCTCCCAGATCCACTTCTCAATTTGAGGAATCATTGACTCCATGCTGGAAAGGCCAGCCGGATGCCTCGACATCGCCTCTTTGGTCTTGAAGTCATAATCACATCCCTGCATGCGCCACTGGGTGCCAACGGAACCTCGAGACTCGCGATAATCTCGGAAGAACTTATATGCGCGTTGATATTCTCCAAAGTCGGTCATGAACCGCGTCAAACGATCGTTCATGATTGAAGCCATCTCCCTTCGACCAGCTCTACGCTCACGACGAAGAAGACGTGCTCTCTCCTGCTTGAACTCTTTCTTGCGAAGCAGGCATGCCTCAACCTTGCCCTTCAAAAAAGCATTCTCCTTCTGGGCCCTCTCAACTTTGAACCAAGCCGTCTGCAGTTCCAGATGACTCGCCCTAAGGGCCTCGCTCATCACGTGATGGCCCTGCACGAAAACTTTCGTTAGAGGTAAATTTTATAAATCAAGGCCAAAGTAATAGCGAAAAAACTGACTCCCATGCAGAGTCATGATGCTTCCGTATACAGCGCTGATCTGAAAGGTCCTCCACTGATCTCAGGGTAACTCGAAGGAACGTTAAGAGAGGAGAGATATTCGTGAATTTCGGATCCGCCTCCACACGATGGCAACAAAGTTTGACTAGTCCCGCTCCCATCTCCCGCGAGGAGATCATGCCACCACTCATCCGAGGGAAGATTCACCCCATCGAAAGCAACATCGCCATCGTCAACAACAACTTGTTTTTTTCGGAGATATCTCCCTCTCCCTCACAACGGTAATATCGTATGGAACTTATTGGTCCATGACTGGATCTGATTCTTCCTCCACGACCGTATAAGTCCGAGCTTGAGTGTGGTGGTACTCGACCGCTGTGCGAACTCGCTGCAAAGAAAAGTAACCCCAATGAAACGAGCCGCCTCGAAGAAGGTCCCAAACAAGTCATGTCCGCAGGAAACAAGGGAGTAGGATCGATAACTGCAAAACAAAAAGATGGTCAAGTATTAGTAAGCAACCAAAAACGATGAAAAAATTCAACCACGATACCCTTGTGACCCATTCTTTTCTAAATAAATGAATACTTTCTTACGCAACAAAAGAATTGTTATTTGGACAAATATGTAATGCTTATGCCAACCACGAAGAAATCACCACCATAAATTTTCTCGCATTGAGACAATATCGGGTCGTTTGAGCCACCTTATGCGGATAAAGAAATACTAGAAAATAATCGACGTTTAGATCCATCCCTCTTTCGTAACTCAGAACCAAAATTCCAACAAGCTGTGATAACGTGTGGGTTAAGGTTTATTTTAATGCAATGTATCAAATTAATCCTACAAACTACTCTTGCCAAGAGAAGTCAAATTGCAATACTTAGGGATCAAATCCACAGAGAGCAAGGCATACAATAGATTTCTATAATTCTGACAACGTGCAGATTAAGATTTATTTTAAAGCATGCAATCTATCAAATTAACCCTACGAACTAGTCTTGCCAAGAAATGTCTAATTGTAGTAGTTAGGGATCAAATCTACAGAGAGCGAGGACACACAATAGATTTCTGAATTCTAATGGTTAAGTTAGGCAAACTATAAATAGGAGGTTTATTGAAGGTTTTATTCCAAAAAGGAAATTGTATAAATAAGTTAAGTTGATTCAAATATTGAAAAGATACATCTAGGGTATCAGGCAAGTGAACTATAGTAGATAGGATGCATGGAATTATGAATATGCAAGGACCTTAATCACAAATCTGACCCCCTATCGTTCCAACTCTCATTTGCGAACAGAGGAGTCGACCTTCGATCGATGGCTAAGGCCGAGTGTCGATCGAGGGTTATCAAACAGGAAGTTCGTTCGCTAGGTTAATTAAAACAGCTCTCGCATGTATCTAACAACCTAGCTCAATGAAATTAATTTTGGCACATAACCTACCTCGTAGTTGTCCATGTCTTAAGTTCAAGTTTCTAGTTAGCTACTCTAGAACGCAAACATTAAACACAGTTCCAAAGATTGATATCTCTTCATCCTAGCAATCCTATTGTTTGGCTAATTCATTAATACCATTATAAACCGTAAATCTAACAAGAGAATTACTCAGACATAATCATAGTAAGCATGATAAACTGAATAATATAATGCATAGAATAAATAATGGGGTTCCAATACAAAGCTCTGAAAGATTCCAGTTCTTCTCTCATAAACTACTTTGAAAACTAAAATGCTGTAAATAATTCTTTGTGTTATATGAAATATGTGTCTCTCTGCCTAAACAATGGCAGGACCTTTATGAACTAGGTCAAAACTCGTTCAAGGGCATTCTCTTAATTTGTCTTGACTTGGGCTTGAAGTCGGCCAATACTTCTGCGAGTAGGCCGTCGATCGACAACAAGGGTGCTCCGTCGATCGATGGTCATGCTTGACTTAGAATCTGACTTAGTTTATCATGGACAACTACTGGATATCTTTTATGAATGCTCTAACAAGCTCCATTATCTCCATAATGCTCGAAAACGTACCTTTATCTGAAAAGACTCTGAACATACATAGTAGACTCCAAATAGGGTCCAAATGATAGTCTTAAATGGTAAAAAACAAGGTATATCAACTCCCCCAAAATTAACCTTTTGCTTCTCCTCAAGTAAAACAAAGGTAGCCTGTGAAAGAGGTTTGAAAAGCGGGGACTCACATAATACATAAGCATAACTATAACCACTACTATTTCACAATCAAATCAAATAATGCTAATCAAAGAGAAACTTTATATGTCTTATCCTAGTATAGCAATCAAATTCATTATACCAGCAACTCAACAAATACTAATTTGACTCACACCTCTACTGATCTCATTTCTTTACATAAAAATAAAGTGCAGACTTTACCTTGGAATTATCGATCAAAAGGCACATGGACTCAACTCCTGCAAACCTGCATGTATAGATATAAAGCCTTTAATGATCCATTTCTTCCCTCTTTTCTCTCAGAATCTTTTTGGATCTCAAATTCAATGGACAATGATGTTGCTACAGTCCATCTAGCCATCGCATTTTCGATTTTTTTTATGAAACATTGTTAATAATGGGGTCATCAGTAATGTACCAACCCATCACTTCCAACAATGTGTGATCATTCCTTTGAATTAGAAAAGTGTGGTCATCGGTAATGTACCTACCCCTCTGCATCTCAGGAAATCATCTCAATCTATTCTATTATAGATCCTGAAGAGAGAGAGAGAGAGAGAGAGAGGAAGGAAATAAGAAATACACAGACTAGTACCTTACGAATTTGCATAAGGAATCCAATCTGATGTATACCAAGCCCCAAGGCAAGCAAAATATTCAATATTAGGTTGGAGATCTGCTTTGGTTCCTTCAAACTTTCTTAGTAAGTGTGATCTAATGGCAAGATGATCCACTTTGGCACCTCTAGTAATCTCTGTAATCAACATGTCTAAGAACGGTGCTATAGTGTGGTTAGTCAATAAATACGTTCTGATCATAATCCACTTCTTGACTCTATAAAACTATTTAAAAAGAAACTTAATAGATAAAAGCTCAAAATAGATAAGAGCATCAACGAACCTCCCCCAAACTAGAGTAACACTAACCCCAGTGATATCCTGATGGGACTGATTAGTAAAAACTAAAACATAAGTAAAGATTGAGAAAAAGTCGAGGTTACCAAACTCTGTACGGAGTGTCGACGATGGTGAGTGTTGAGTGTCGACCGATGGAGGTTTCGAACTGTCCTACTCCTCCTTTGAAAACCTAAAGTAATATAATCAAAATCGTAATTAATAACTAAATAATGAAAAATCAAAATACAACTTACTACATAGTGGCTTGCCTCCCACTCAGCCCTTGGTTATAGTCTTAAGCTCAACGTTTTGAATTATGGACTAGAAAGGTGGTTCATCAAACCCATGTGGAAAGCAAGTATCCACATACTTTGTGCTTGTCTCAAACCATGCACTGATGAAGCCTCTTACAACCTCATCTGCTCTGGTTTTCTAATTTTCCATCTTCCTCTAGACAAGCGCCAATCTGTTCATCCTTTCTTTGAGTGCTTGAATGCATCCCATCAACATGTTAAGTCTAGCATTTGTGGGCTCTAAAATATCGTCCAAACTCTTGTTGATACTATCCCTCATCAAGTCCTGAGAAACGTAAACTCCAGCAAGCTTGTCTTATAATAACTCCTCCGTTACTAGCCTCTGCCCAGATGCTGCATGGTGACTGTTGATCGATGGACAATTTTTGTCGTCGATCGATGCTGAACTGACTACCCTAATCAATGTTTGTTTTCTGAAGAGATTCCCTGATCCGTTGGCTATAGCCAATATGTCTGTGATATCGTCCTTGGACACATTGAGAATCCTTCCATCCATTGCCCGTGCATATCCATCTGGGTCCCTCATAATTCCAAACTCATCTGGTCTGAGGTGGCATAATCGTTATCGCATCTTGCCGGGTTGTCGCCGATCGATGGTATTGAGGCACTGTCGATCGA
Organism: Moricandia arvensis; assembly: GCA_905132765.1. Classification (NCBI taxonomy): domain Eukaryota; kingdom Viridiplantae; phylum Streptophyta; class Magnoliopsida; order Brassicales; family Brassicaceae; genus Moricandia; species Moricandia arvensis. Next base: position 5,936 of record CAJHQP010000056.1, read on the forward strand.
GCTGCATTCCAGCTTCCATAGGATCCTCTGAAATTTCTGGTTTCTTTGAGTGCAAAAGCATGGTACCCGACTGCTTCTTCTTCAAAGTAAGAATCATCGCACTCTGAGTTGTTGGTTTCTGACATCCTCTCACGGTATTGCTGCCAAATGTAGACTATGTGTTCTTCACTATCTTCGTTGTTCTGATCCGTGGCATAACCGTCGACCGATGGTGGAGAGTGAGTATCGATCGATGCTGAAGAGTGGGTTTCGTGCAGGTTCTAGTTGCAGCCATTGTCGACCGATGCCAATGGTTGGGTATCGATCAATGTTGTGTGTGCAGGGTTGTCGTCTTGATCGTATTTGCAGAAGCATGTAGCAATCAAACCTGGATCATTACCCAATTCTGTCTAAGTAGCCTTGTTCTTGACTTTAAGAGGTTCATAAAATTTGTATGGAACAATCAAGGATAGATAGAACCCGTTTGTCCTCATGTCGCAGATAGCTCCCACTGTTGCCATGAATTCTCTTCCAAGGAGTAAGGAAGAGTTTCAATCATTCTTTAAACCCATCACATGGAAGTCTACTGGAACTAAGGCATTGCAAATCTGCACTAGGATGTCTCTCACTATCCCTCCTAAATTTACTTTGGAGAAATCCAAAAAGGTGAATGAATCACTAGAAGGCTCCACTTTCAGGTTTAGCTTTTCTGCCATCACTCTAGGCATAATGATAACTTCTGATCCAGCATCACAGAGGGCATTCGGATACTCGTGACCTTTGACAAAACATGGAATCACAAATCTCTCAGGGTTACTTTTCTTCTTAAGAGTAATCCTCTCCTTCATCTTCTCTCTGAGGTCATTGAACATGCGCTATATGTTCTTTTCTGTTTCCTTGAATTCCTTGAAAAACATCCACAATCTATGATATAATATGCTTCATCAAATTGAGTATCTAAAGGAAATTTAAAATCTCTTTTGGCAAAGTCATCCATCTCTTTGTCAGTTGGTTCTCTGCAAAGATGTTTGGAAATCTTTTGCTTCCTCTTAGAGTGCCTTTCTGTTGTGATGGGATCAGGTGTATCGGTGTTCTGTTCTTGAGTCTCCATGCTCGAAGATCTGACAAATAGGTCAACACTCATACTTGGTAAACGAATCGGTTGTATTTTTGGGGGTTGTCGATCGACACTAGCTTCTTGACTTCGATCAACGTTGGAAGATTCACACGAGGCAACCGATTCTTTGGGTTCCATTGATCGATGTTCCAGTTCGGGTGTCGATCGACATCAATGCGAACTGCCGAAGGACATGGCACTTTCTACACTGAAATCTCCTTCTTGCAGTTGTTCACTCTTCAATTCTTGCCAAAAATCTTCACTTGTCAATGCACTGACATGGTGCTTCTGACTAGCTTCTCCTTTCTCCTTAATCAGGGTCTCATGTCTTTGAATGTTCTCACTTGTTTAAACAATTCGATTCTCCAACTTCTTGACATGAGTGTTGGGAGTCTCAAGGGTTGGGTATCGATCGAGTCTAAAGGGTGGGTTCCGTGCAGTGTTTGTATGTAAGGGCTGTTGACCTATATCAAGGGTTGGGTATCGATCGATGCTATCTCCGCAGGATCGTCGTCTTGATCGTATTTGCAGAAGCATGTAGCAATCAAACCTGGATCATTACCCAATTCTATCTGAATAGCCTTGTTCTTGACTTTAACAAGATCATGAAAATTATTTAAACCAGTTAAGGATATATACAACATGTTTGTCTTTATGTCGCAGATAACTCCCACTATTGCCATGAATGCTCTTGCAAGGAGTAAGGAAGAGTTCCAGTCAGTCATTATATCCATCACATGGAAGTCTATTAGGACTAAGGGTTGCAAATCTGCATTGGGACGTCTCTAGCTATCCTTCCTAAATTTACCATGGAGCAATCCACAAAAGTGCATGAATCACTGGAAGGCTCCACTTTCAGGCTCAGCTTCTCTGCCATAGTTCTAGGCATGATGCTGACTACTGATCCAGTATCGCAGAGGGTATTGGGATACTCGTGGCCTTTTACAGAACATAGAATCACGAACTTTCCAAGGTCACTTTTCTTCTTGAGAGTGATCCTCTACTTCAGCTCTCTCTGAGGCCATTGAACATGCGCTCTATGTCCTCATATATCTCCTTGGATTCCCTGATAAACATCCACAATCTATAAGTATAATACGCTTCCTCAAATTGAGTATCTAAAGGAATTTTAAAAACTCTTTTGGTAAAGCAATATATCTCTTTGTCAGTTGCTTTTATGCAGATGTTTAGGAATCTTCTGCTTCCTTCTAGAGTTTCTTTTTTTTTTGTCTTATTAACTATCATTGGCTCAGGTGTATCAGTGTTCAGTTCTAGAGTCTTCATATTGAGATATCTGACCAACAAGCTTGCATTCACACTTGGTAGGCGAACTGGTTCTGCTGTTGAAGGCCGACGATCGATGTTGACATCTCAATGTCGATCGATGATCGAAGATTCACACGAAGCTACAGACTCTGAGGGTTTCATCGATCGATGCTCATCAACAGATGTTGATCAAAACCAGTGCAAACTACCGAAAGGCATAGCATTTTCTACTCAGAAACATCCTCTTGGAGATGTTCTCTCTACACCTCTTGCCCAAAATCATCACTATCAATGCATTGATGTGGTGTTTCTGACCAGATTTTCCGTTCTCCTTAATCAGGATCTCATGTCTCTGAATGGCCTCACTTGTCTGGACCACTTGATTCTCCAACTTCTTTACATGAGTGTTGAGAGTCTCAAATTTTGTCTTGAGGTTGATGTACAGAGCATCAATCTTTCCATTGTAATTCACAGTCATCTGCTACTGCTGCTCCAATATTCTATCAACCATAGCTTCTAACTTGCTCTCCTGAGTCTCTGGGGGTGGGTTCTGATAAAAAGATCCAAAGGTCCCGTTGTTGTTGTTGGGCCTCTGCTACTTTGAACTCTAGTTGTAGTTGCACTTGTTGCCATCATAGGAGTTTATGTTGTAACCCTGATTTCTCTGTCTCTGGAAACCGTTTCCACCAGCAAAATTCACATCTTCTTCTTCTATGGCTTTCAATTCATGCTTCTTGAGAAACTTCTGAACACTGTCCAGCTATGCTTTGACTCATCTATCTACTTCTTGGTCAAAGAGTGGAGCTGATTTCTTCCTCTCATAATTAGCGTTCTTGGTGCTATTGCTAAACGGTAAGTTCTCAATAAGCTTTGTTTCTTCTTCTAGACTCCTAGAGCTGAAATTCTCTTCATTAGTTGTGTCTAAAGCCATCTGGTATTACAGATCAATACCTCTGAAGAAGGTGCTAAGTAGCTACACCTTGTTGAAACCGTGGTGTGGACAGTCTCTCTGGTAGGACTTGAATCTGAACCAAGAGCTTTTAAATGATTCTCCAGGTTCATGTGTGAATGTAGCGATTCTGCTTCTCAAGTCTTCTGCTCGCGAAGAAATTGCGCATGAACACATTCTTGATGTCTGTCCAGGATGTCAGAGATCCTGGTGGTAGCTGCTTAAGCCAATGTGAAGCCTCTCCAACAAGTGAGTACTTGAGAGCTTACAAAACAGATACAAGATCCTCAAACCACTCCAGATGATCCATTGGATGCTCATCTCGCGATCCATGGTAGGGTGTATGCGAAACAAGTGCGAAGAATGATGGTTTGATCTCAAAGTCGTTCCTTTGGAAAGCTAGAGGGCGAATAACGTAACTGTTTGCATAGAACTGGTGTAGACGGTTGCAGTCTGCCAGTGTCCATTGAGCATCTTGAGCATTAGCTTCAAGTCGAGTTACTGCAGCGTCTGCTTCTACTTCTGGCTCAGGGATTACAACCCCCTTATCATTAAGTCTCTGACTTGTTGCATTACACAGATGACCTTCAAGGTCATACAAGTCTTCTCTCTCATCTCAGACCAAAACTAAAGTCCCAATCATCTACACTCGGGAACTACTTTCGATCGATATTGTGTTTGTGTTGTCGATCGATGTTGGCTGTGAAGAAGCGTCGATCAGCGGTTGAATGCTGCTGTCGATCGATGCTTGACGTATCTTTTGTGGATGGGGCGTTCGATTACAAATGGATCTGAGAAGAGTAATTCATGGTTCTTGTTGCTTTCGGTACTGGTGGGCATGCACCTGAAAGACAAGAAAAAAAATATTAGTAAATTGTAGTAATGAAAAAGCCTAGACTAAACCTAGAAAATAAATCTAATGGTGATCCTTGCTCCTCGACAAATACACCAAATTTGATAGCGTGCAAGTAATGGTTTATGTTAATACAATCTATCAAACTAACCCTAAGAACTACTCTTGTCAAGAGAGTGTAAAATTGCAGCACCTAGGGATCAACATGAAGTTTGTCCGCTATGCTAATTAGACCAGCTCTCCCATGCATCTAACAACCTAGATCGATGGAATCAATTATGGCACATAACCTACTCTCGTAGTCGTCCATGTCCTAAGTTCAGGTTTCTAGTTAGCTATTCTAGAACGCAAACATTAAACATAATTCCAAAGATTGTGATTACTTCATCCTAGAAATCATATTTAGGGGCTAATTCATCAGTACCATTATGAACCTTAAATCTAACAGGTGAATTACTCAGACATGATCATAGAAAACATGTTGAACTGAATAATATAATTCATAGAAGAATAAATGGGGGTTCCAATACAAATCTCTAAAGGAGTGTTGTCTCCTTTTATGCCTAAACAATGGCAGAACCCATATAAAGTAGTTTAAAACTCGTTCATGGGAATTCTCATAATTCTTCTTGACTTGGGCTTGAAGTCGGCCAATACTCTACGAGTGGGCCATCAATCGACAGCATGGATGGTCTGTCAATCGATGGTCATGCTTGACTTCGACTCATACTTAGCTGAATGTGAACATCTAGTGGATATCTCTTCTGAATACTCTAACAAGCTCCATCATCTCCATATTGCTCCAAAACGTATTTGGACCTGTAAAGACTCTAAAACACAATCCAGACACAGATAGTAGACTCCAAACAGGGTCCAAATGATGGTCTAAAACTGGTAAATAACAAGTTATATCAAGGTGCTGCAGGCCACCAAGTAAACGTTGGCTTATCGAGAAACCATAATGGTCAAGGAACCGGCTTATGACTTTCGGGATGGGAAACCATAGGCAGGAATGCAGAAGGTGCGCTTCTTAGCATGTTAAAAGGCCACGAGACGGGGAATGGACACTCTCCCCTTGTTTTGGCATCCGAAACTCCACCTCCTCGGGGACTCGACAAAAAATCTGAATGGTGAGGAGGGAACTCCTATAGTCACTCGGCCCTTCAGTGTGTAACGTGAAGGTTGGTCTCGTAGGACTCCACAAGTCAATTCGTGGAGGTGAGAGACCACAGGTCGCTTCCCAATACGCCTTCGCCTCCTCAGGGTCGACAGAATGTCACACAAACTCGATCTTCGGAACGACCTCATCACCCCAAATGCGCAAGGTCTCAGGATCAAAAATGGAAGGCAATGCATTCTCGAGAAATTTATTGTTGATAGCCATGATCAAATGAAAACACGTAAAGAAGAGAGAAAATAAAAGGATTTTCTACCTTGGGAGAGTTTTCTTGTGTGAGTAAGCAAGTAAAGAATTTGAAAGCTTATTCCACATACTTAAAGAAAAAGGGACTTACTATTTATGCTCGGACTATTAGCCATCGATTTAGTCTAATTTAGCTAAGACATCTAATATATCGCAAGAGCGCCTCGAAAATTCTTGCAAACTGGGGGCTAAATATTGGGGTCAAAAATAGTCACGACGAAATTGATGTCTGAAACTTACCGCGGAAAAACGTTACCTCTTATTCGATAAAAAGAAACAAGAAATCCTCGCTTCCGAACTCCTCATCGAGGGAATAACCAATTCACTTCCATGTATGGATGCCCGTGGGCGATTAAACAAGCAACGTCTAGCCGCCCACAAGCGACTAAGATCCGTGCCATGGTCTAGTCGCCTGATATAGCCTATTTATTACCAGTTTTAGGCCATGTTCTAGCCTCTATTAGGGTATATTATGTGTGTCCAGGTTATGCTTTAGAGTATTTACATGTCCAAGGACGTTTTGGAGGTAAATGGAGATACTTAGAGCTTTTGGATTATAGGAGAAGAATCCGTAGATGATTATTTGAGGAGTCGAAGTACAAGAAAGTCGTCGAACGAAGACAAAGCCTTGGAGTCGAACGATGATGAAACAAAAAGGTCGATCGATGTTGCACACATGCCATCGATCGACGTCCAACTCGCAAGACAGCTGATTAAAAAGCCCAAATTTAGAAGACAAATTACAACAATGCCCTGGACGAGTTTTGACCTAGGTTTTAGGGTTTTTATATTTATGCTTATGTATTGAGAGCATGGAGAGTGTGCAACTACAAGCCTAGGCAAGGCTTGACACAACTTACAAAGCCTTATAGTTTTAGGTTTTTAGGGGAGAAGATTCATTACTCCTTAGGGGGATTTGTATTGGAACCCCAGTATTTTATCTATGCATTCTATTCAGACTATTGTTTTTTCTTTGATTATGTTTGAGTAGTCATCCACCAGATTTAGGGTTGAAAGATAGCAATCATGGATTAGCCAAAAAATAGGATTGCTAGTTAAGTTAATATCCATCAATTGAGTTGTGCTTAATGCTTGTATTCTAGAGTAGCTAACAAGGATCTTGAAAGTAGGACATAGACGACTACGAGAGTAGGTTTTGTGCCATAATAGACTCCATCGAACCAGGGTGTTAGGAGCATGCGAGAGCTGGTCTAATTAGTCTGGTGGACTTATCAAACCTCGTTCACACTTCCTTCTGATTTCACCATCGATCAACATCAGGCCATAGTCGTTGATCGATGGTCTTTCCTTTTGCTTGCATACGAGAGTTGGAGTTAAAATGTTCAGAATAGTTAATATTTGAGTCGTAGTATATTTATATATATGTGCTTCATATACACTATAATCCATTAGGCTTGAAATCCTAGATCTAGCATATTTACATTTGCATCAAGTTAGTTTATTAGAATATTTTCATATTAGCATATTTTCATATTACATCTCTACTTCTTGATAAGGAATATTTCCTTAACTGATTGTTTGCCACCAATATATATATATATATTCACCTAGCTTATTCTTTAGAAATAAGAAATTTATTGTGTTCCATTGCTCAGTGTGGATTCAATCTCTAAGTACTACACCTGATCTCTTTTGGCAAGAGTATTATTTGTGTGTTAAGTCTAGGGTTAATTTGATAGTGATTTGTTTAGGATATTTATATCCTGCTAGAACAAAAAAAACATGTATGTCAAATTTGGCGTCGTTGTCGGGGAGCATTGATCGCCATTTGATTTAATTTCGAGGATCTAGTCTAGGTGTGTTAGTAATTTCAAGTTACTAAAATTTTCTTTTCCTAGTTTTTTAGGTGTATGCAAAGATATACCATGATCAATAAAGGACAAGAACTACTATTCTCTGACCCCGATATACTTAAATGTACGATCCGCAAAGAAAGATGACAAGCATCGATCGACATCACCTACATCGCTTCGACCGACACTTCTTTACGGACAGCATCGACCAACGTCAGAACTCGAGCATCGACCGACACTGATCACATACCAACGATCGACATCATCTTACTCACATCGATCAACAGAAGCAGACGAGTTCAGATGGTTGCGACTTTAGTATTGATTCAGGGCAAGAATGGAGACCTGCATGACCTAGATGGTCATCTGCGTAATGCAGCAGGTCAAAACATCAAGGAGAAAATAGAAGCTGGACCGGTGTAGCAGCTCAATGCACTGATTGAGGATGATTTTTGGGTAGAGGTGAAGAGAGAAAGGCTACACAAGGCAGGATTCCGTGTAGAAAATTATAGTTTGTCCAGCTGTTCACACGAACATTGATCGACAATGGTTACTAGGAAATGATCGACGGTGCCTGTGGAGTTAGTAGAATTGGGAAAATCTTCAAACATCGTTCGACGCATCGATCATAGAATCGATCGACGGTTTCCAGCAGCAAAATGGTTCCCTTTCCAAAAATCGTGAATATGACGACTCCAGAGCAGAAAATGGATGCATCAGAGCCCAAGATGATTGACAAAACTACCAAGGATCATCCCAGGAAGAAACAGAGGATTGTTTTAGAGAAGAAATTTGTGGTGCCATGTCTGATCAAAAGCCACAAGTTTCCCAACCCCCTATGTGATATTGGATCAACGGTGAGCATTATACCCAGAGCTATGGCTGAAAAGTTGAATCTGAAAGTGGAGCCTTCCAGCTCTTTCATCTTTGTGGATTGCTCCAGAGTGAATTCAAGAGGTATTTGTAGAGATGTTCCATTGCAAATTCAGGATGTTTTAGTCCCGATAGACTTCCATGTGATTGATATCCAGATCAATTGGAATTCTTCCTTGTTACTTGGATGAGCTTTCATGGTTACCGTGGGAGCTATCTGCGACATGAGGACAAAGAGGATGTGCCTTTCCTTGATTGATCATAATGTTTATTATGAAATTTATAGGAATAAACATGCCGTCACGAAATTTTTTGATGATGCATAACTTGTGGTCACATGCTTCTGCGATTATGACCTTAATGAAGAGTCGGAAGATGGAACATCGATCGACACCTGGCCCAGACTAGCGATCAACACGCTTGCAGCTCAGCAATCGGTCGACACCCACCCTTTGTTATCGATCGACATTCACACTCTAGAACTGATCCACAACTGCCACACGGATGGTGGTTACAACATAGCCTACCCCGAGTACGACAAAGACTACAAAGAAGAAGAGATGATCAAATACCGTGGTATTGATATGGAAAAGGCTGGTGTTTTCATATTTCCCATCGACTCGGGAAATCGACATCGATCGACAGTAACCCTATGCCATCGATCGATACCGACCAAAAAGCAGCATCCGAAGTAGATTCAGCTGCAGTACGCGAGAAGGAATATGTTTATTTACAACCAGACAAGTTTGGTATCACGAGAGATCCAGACGGTCATGCAAGAGCTATGGATGGAAGACTACTTAATGTCACGAGGGAAGATATTGCTGACATTCTTGCCATGGCTAATGGAGCTGGAAACTTTTCGTGCAACAGTCTGGTTATAGAGCATCGATCGTTGGTCACCATACACCATTAATTGGCACACTTCCAGTATGCGAAGGATACAATGAAGATTACAGAGGGGCAGAGAAGATTAAATATTGCAGCCTGGCATCAGAGGACGCTGGCTGGGTGATGAACGCGAGAGTGGATAAACAAGCATCGATCACAAGCTACTCATGGCCTTCTAATGACATCAGATGCGAACCAGAATACAAACATGGAGCAGAAGAGTCAGATATTGGTAATCTCAAACCAGATAAGTTCGGAAAATTCAGAGACCCAGAGGGACATGCACGGGATCTTCATGGGAGAATCCTACATTTATCTAAGGAGGATGTAGCAGATGCCCTTATTATGGGTAATGGATCGAGTAATTTATTTGGACAACAGCAGCAGCCATCGATCGATGTACACCATTCAGCATCGATCGATGTACACCATTCAGCATCGATCCATATTGAGGAGCGGAGGAACGAGCCGATCTGTATTGATCCATACACTTTCAAGCCACCATCGATCGACAACAACATCATGACATCGATCGATTGGCGTTTCGAGCAAGGTACGAGAGCTTTCGATACTGAAGGCAACATACTTTTCCGCTGAGAAAAGAAAGATGAGAATGGCATCTACAGAGATGAGAATTGTAATGCATGAGCTACAGACGAAAAGGTAGTGAATGTACAAGCTGAAGACATCATATCAGTTCTAGAGAGAGCTAATTTGTTTGAGCAAAGCTACAAATGCTTACGAGAACATGCAACAAGGATCGCTATGTCTAGGAAGGATCAACAGACATACAACAGAAAAGAAATTGATGCTATTGTGAATGCGATCTATAGAACTCAAGATATGTCACTGGATAATTTCTACAAGAGGTTGGATGATGTCTACTACCCTATAGACACCTGCCTCACCAGTTTGACAGCACGCATGAATGAGATGAAGCAAGATTTCGATATTGTTCTGACACAACATGCGATTGGGGCAGACAACCGAGCATCGATCGACGGAAACATCAAGCTATTGATCGACACTGAAGACAACGAAGAGAAGACGGCAGCATAAATAGTATTGGAAGATAGGTTCGATGAGATTACATTGTTTCAGCGCCTGATGAAGGAAAATATTTCTCACCAATTGGAAGATTTATCAGAGACTACAGCTTCCAGACTTAGAATGCGTATTGAGAAATGCCAAGAGGGTATGGATTCCATGGCGTTTGCTAGATCAGTTACAAGGAATGAGAAAACCAGAGGATATGAGGTAATAAGGAGCTTCATCAGTACATGGTTTCAGAAGAGCAAAGAAGATGTAGAAACTTATTTTCCAAGTGTTGAACCAACTTCATAGTAGTCAGAGAGTTCACAACGTCGAACTTAAGATTATAACCAAGCGCTGAGTGGGAGGCAACCCACTATATAGTAAGCTTTTATTTTGTTTTTACTTATACTACTACATATTTCGAGTTTTACTTTTTTACAGATTGTTTTAGCCACCATCTATCGACACCATGAAGGTACCATCAGTTGACATTGGATCGTGACCATCAATCGACCACACACGCCTACCATCGATCGATACTGTTTTACAAAATCTAGTATCGAGTTTTTCTACTTAATATATTTACTTATGATTTAATTTTTCCTCACCAATCCGGGGCGGATTACACTGCGGACAGTGTAATTTAAGTCTTGGGGGAGGTTCGCTAATGCTAGTTGATTTGTTTTTGAGTTTTATTTGCTATATATATAAGTTGTTTTTTAAAAAATTTATTGAGTCAAGAAGGGGACTATGATCAAGATTTATTATTGACTAACCACACTTTAGCACCATTTTTAAAAGGTTGTTGCAGAGATTACTACAGATACCAAAGTGAATCATCCTGCCACTATACCACACTTGCTTAGAAAGTTTGAAGGAACCAAAGCTGATTCCAACACTAATCATGACATTATTTGCTTGCTTTGGGGCTTGGTATACACTGGATCGGATTCCTTCTACAAGTATGTATGTACAAGTCATTGCACCTTCGGTCCCTTCCTCTTTCTTCTCAGCATCTACCTAATAACTTAAAAGATTGAGATGACTTCCCGAGATGCAGAGGGGTAGGTAAATTACCTAAGACCCCGTTATTCTAATTCGGAGGAATGATCACACATTATTGGAAGCGAGGGGTAGGTACATTACCGATGACCCCACTATTCGCCTACAACTTTGCCCAAAAAGCAAAAAAAAAGAAAAATAAAAGAAAAAGAAAAGAAAAGAAGAGGAACATCGAAAATGAGATGGCAAAATGGACTGTATCGGCATCATTGGCCATTGAGTTTGAGAATTTAGAAAGATTCAGAGAGAAAAAGGGGGAAGAAAGGAATCATAGAAGACTTTGTACCTAGTTGTTCAGATACTTGCAGAGGCAGAGCCCATGTCTCCTTTGATCGATACTCCCAAGATAAAGCATGCACTTTTATTTTATGCAAAGAAATGAAATCAGCAAGGGCGAGTTAGACTAGTATTTGCTAAGTTGTTGGTAACCTGGATTTTGTTGCTATACTAGGATAGGTTATATAAAGTTTCTCTGTGATTGACATAATAGGATGTGATTGCAACAAAGTAAGGGGACAATTATACTTAGACATTATGTGATTCTCCGCTTTCAAAACCTCTTTCAAAAGCTTAGTTTGCTTGAGGACAAGCAAAAGGTTAAGTCGGGAGAGTTGATATAGTCTATTTACAACCAGTTTTAAGCCATGTTCTAGCCTCTATTTAGGGTATATTATGTGTGTCTAAGTTATTCTTTAGAGTACATACATTTCCAGGGACGTTTTGGAGATAAATGGAGATACTTAGAGCTTTTGGATTAGAGGAATTCGTAGATAACTGTTTGAGGAGTCGAAGTACAAGATTGTCGTCGAACGAAGACAAAGCGTTGGAGCCGACCATTGATGAAACAACAAGGTCTATCGATGTTGCACACATGTCATCGATCGATGCCCAACTCGCAAGACAGATGATTAAAGCCCAAATTTAGAAGATAAATTACAAGAATGCCCTGGACAAGTTTTGACCTAGGTTTTACAGTTTTTATATTTATGCTTATGTATTGAGAGCATGGAGAGTGTGCAACTACAAGCGTAGGCAAGGCTTGACATAACTTACAAAGCCTTATATTTATAGGTTTTTAGGGGAGAAGATTCATAGCTCCTTAGGGCAATTTGTATTTGAACCCCAATATTTTATCTATATATTCTATTTAGACAAATGTTCTTTCTTTGATTATGTCTGAGTAGTCATCAACTAGATTTAGGGTTGAATGATAACAATCATGGATTAGCCAAAAAATAGGATTGCTAGTTAAGTTAATATCCATCAATTGAGTTGTGCTTAATGCTTGCATTCTAGAGTAGCTAACAAGGATCTTGAAAGTAGGACATAGACGACTACGAGAGTAGGTTCTGTGCCAGAATAGACTTCATCGAACCAGGCTATTAGGAGCATGCGAGAGCTGGTCTAATAAGTCTGGTGGACTTATCAACTCTTGTTTTTACTTCCTTCTGATTTCACCGTCGATCGACATCAGGCCATAGTCGTGGATCGATGGTCTTTCCTTTTGCTCGCATACGAGAGTTAAAGTTAAAAGGGTCAGAATAGTTAATATTTGAGTCCTAGTATATTTACATATATGTCCTTCCTATCCACTATAATCCATTAGCCTTGAAACCCTAGATCTAGCATATTTACGTTTGCATCAAGTTAGTTTATTAGAACATTACCATATTTGCATTATTAGCATATTTCCATATTTCATCTCTACTTCTTGATAAGAAATATTTCTTTAAGTGATTGTTTGCCAACAATATATATATATATATATTCATCTAGCTTAATCTTTAGAAATAAGAAATCTATTGTGTGTCATTGCTCTATGTGGATTTCGATCCCTAAGTACTAGACCTTGTCACTTTTGACAAGAGTACTATTTGTGTGTAAGACTAGGGTTAATTTGATAGTGATTTGTTTAGGATATTTATACCCTTATAAAACAATAAAACACGCATGTCATCGCCCACGGGCGAATAGTAGAAAATAACGTCTAGTCGCCCGTGGGTGACTAGACTAATCATCAAGTCTAGTCGCCCATGGGCGACTAGACTCATCACCGAGTCTAAACGCCCATGGGCGATTGACTCATCACCAAGTCTAATCGCCCATGGGCGATTAGACTCACCACCAAGTATAATCTCCCATGGGCGATTAGACTCACCACCAAGTCTAATCTCCCATGGGCGATTAGACTCACGACCAAGCCTAATCGCCATGGGCGATTAGACTCACAAGTCTGGTCGCCCATGGGCGACTAGACTCTCGGCAAAGTCTAGTCGCCCATGGGCGATTAGACTCCCCGCAAAGTCTAGTCTCCTATGGGCGACTAGACGCGTACAAATGTCTAGCCGTCCATGGTCAACTAGACTGTATCCTCTTCATCACTCTCTCCATTAAGTCTTGACTCAAGTGTTTCTTGTTTCGTCTCGATTGGAGTTTCCGTTGAAGTTTGACAATAAATATCGCAAAGACTTGTTTTCTCGTAAAACTTCCAAGTCAATCATATAAAACGATAATGGTTAACTTAACCAATGTTATTTCGACTATACGGATTGGTTTATTATTTTTCGGAATCATTATCACGATATCATAGGAGGGATAATTTCTCTAAAAGAAATCATAAAAATCGCTTAAATCGCAAAACGACCCGAAAGGGTCTACAACGCGAAAAAAGCCCAATAAAGTTTTAGACGAGAATGAACCCAACTATAATGACGGTCTACCGGATATCTGCAGGGATAAATTGAAAAGAAGATAATTGTCAAAGTTTCCGAGATAATTATGGAAAAACGAGAAGTTAAGGAAGATTTTTACAGAAGGATTAACTCGAATTGGGGGCAGAAAAGGAAAGACCGACCTTGAAGACATATATAAGCAAAGAAAGTGAGAGGGACACACAAACACCAAATTCTCTGCCACTTAGCACTTAGAGCTATTTTGGTAACTTTCCATTTTTGTTATCGAGCTGCGACTCAATTAGGTTTTCAAGTTTATGTTGTTAGAACTAGGGACCTCGACGACATCTCTTGCGGCCAAGGTTTTTACCTGTTGTAAACACTAATACGCAGATTCGGAATAAGATCTCTATTGTTCTTTTATCTCGATTTATTTTGTTTCATCTTTTTTACATAACTTGACTACTTGTCGTTTAGCTTAGCAGAAATCTGGGAGCTCAGGGAAAAGTTAGGGTTTCTTACCTTTCCCCCAGTTACGGAAATCAATGGTGTGAGTTTTGGTTCCCACATACAAGAGTATCGGCCTTGTCTCTCGTCCACAGGTCTGTGTCGATCGATGCTTCAGAAGTGTCGATCCTTGCTTTGCTCACGAGTAGTGTCTATCAACAAAATAGATGTGTCGATCAATGATGTTCAATTTTCTTTACGGATTTTTCGCTCAAGTTTTATAGGATGCGAGTGTTCCAAGAAAGAAAGAAATTATTTTAAGTAACTAAACAATGAGTGTAATGGCGAATCCAATGCTCCCCGCAACTGTGCCAAATTTTATGTAGCTTAAACTATCCTAGAGCAAACACTCTCAAATAAGAGATCAATTGCAGTACTTAGGGATCGAATCCACAGCTATGTTACATGGAATCAGAAACGGATATGCGGAAGCAGAGGCATATAGAAGCACAAAAGCGATATTTTTAAAAAACAAATTAGGAAGCGGTACGTTTTGAAGTGTATATTCACACACACACACACACATATATATATATATATATATATATATATATATGAAAATACACATAAATTAAGTTTATAAGAAATAACTATATTAGTTATTTTTAAATATTTCATAAATAATTGACACAATATATTTGAATATTTATGCTATATCTCTAATAAAAATATCAATTCATAAAGATAGTTTATAGTATTAGTTTTCATACTTTATATTTCCATTCTCTCTATTTTATTACTATTAAATTTTTTATTTATACAAAAATAAAAACATGATTTTATATTTTTTTCTTTATTTACGAAATTACGTCTTTTAAAAATGGAGGCGTGAATTAAAAACGCAACTGTGAGCTTCCAGCAAGATTTTAAATAGGTTATTTTAGAAGCGATTTGGAATCGAGATTCCGTCAGCTTCCACAAGGTTCCGATTTGGATTCCAGTTCCGAAGCATAAAGCAGACGTCCGATTAAACTTCCATGCAACCTAGATCCACATGAAGCGTGGGCACACAATTGACTATAAGAATCAAGATTAATCTAGGTAAGTAAATAATAAAGCAGTAAATAAAGCAGTAAACAAGTTGATTATCGGTTGTAAGATATATGGAATGATAGCTAGGCGTAGGGTTTCATGCAATAAGAGTTATGAGTTATAGATGCTAAGGATGTATGAATGAACCGTCCTAGAACTCAAATGAAATAGTAAGTCCATCTCTCCCTGCAAGTCTAGACAGATGTTTAAATCTTGTATTCTATCTCTCGCATGCGAATACAAAACTAGTGTCGATCGATACTACAAATTGTCAATCAATACTTCTTTAAACAAGCATTAACTCCATAATCGATATGTTCACTAGATTAGTGTGCCTAACAACCTAGCTCAGCAGAATTATTGTCAGGAGTTGAACCCACTCTTGCGGTTGTCAATTATCCTAAGTTCAAGGTTCTAGTTAGTTACTCTAGAATACAAGCAACTAGATCGATTCTGTGAATGATCCTAATTAAATCACCCTAGCAGTTTTATGTTTCAATAATCCATCAAAACCCTAATTAACCCTAAATCTAACAAAGTAACTACTCAGACATAACTAAGCAAAACATAAACCGAATGGATTGCATAAATAGATAAAGTAATGAATACTGAAGTTCCAATACAAAACCTCTGAAGGAGTCTTTGATCTTCTCTCTTTAAACTACTAGAAAGCTTCTAATAATAACTATTAATTGTAATAATGTGTAAGGTGGTGCTTTTCCCTAGACAATGGCAAATACTATAAAATATTAGGTATAAAGCCGGCCATGGATTATATTGTAATATGTGGAACTTTTGGGCTTGAGCCAGTCGTGAATCAAATCAGGCCCGTCTATTCGCACGGGTGTCGAGCGACACCAAGGAAGAGGTCTCAATCGGCACTTCTTCTGAATCTCGGCTCTGACTTCTGATTTTGTGAACAGCTACGAGTTTCCTCATTCATAAGCTCTAAACTGCTTCATAATCTCTACATTGCTCCAAAACATATTTGGACCTAAAATAACTCTAAATAGACTCAAAACATAATATAAAACTCTAAATGTGACTTATAGTATGGCTAAAAACTGGTAAATTCCATAGTATATAAATTGACTTGATCCAAATGATATTTCCCTACTGTGGAAATAGTGTAAAATATCTATGTGAGTAGATCTCTAAGATATATGGTAGAATTCGACTAATACTATTGACGATGAAATGATTAAATGAACGCAAAGAACAAAGCACAAGATAATACAATTCAAAGAACGTTATATGGGTCTCAAGTGATTAAGTCAAAAGCGTATATATAATAATGGTCTTGGCTCGTCCATTATATTCCTCAGCTCGTTCCAACTAATATGTGTATCTAGGGCGCACATTCCTTGCTCCAGAGATCCCGGCTTGTTATCTAACAGATTGAACGTAAAGCTACCAGGTCTTAATTGTTATCCTTAGACTCAAAGCTTGCTACCTTGACATAAGGATAACAATTAAGACCTGGTAACTCTGCGTTCAATCTGTTAGATAACAAGCCAAGATCTCTGGAGCAAGGCATGTGCGCCCTAGATACACAGATTAGTTGGACCAAGCTTCGCTGATGAAACATATTCACTGCTAGTTTAGCCTATTTTTATTACCTTTACAGGGCCGATTTTATGTGATAAATCCTGCTCTAAGAGTTGCTCCCAATCCCTTTAATTGATGGTTGGTCATTTTTAATGGGTGGAGATACCTGAAAGCACGATTTCCGTATCATCCATCAGATTAGTAATGATTATCCTTAGAGGTTGAGGGTGCACAAGCCAAGCCGTCAAAATGTCACTTCTCGCAACAATCTTTTTGAATTGCTCGAAACCATCACGATCATAACAAGATCAATGGCCAAGATGGAGCGAATCTTGCTCACTCTGTTTTTTTTAGTCCTCATTCCTCTGGAAGGAGAGCTTATCTCTTAATGATGACATGACTATAAATGCAACCCTTCGGTCTTTGTATTTATTTGTTGAGTCTTTTCACGAAAATGTATGGATGCGACTCTGTTTAAAGTGCTTGTTGATTGAATATTTGATTTCATCGTTGTAGTAGTCGTCTCAAAGCCCTGATTTATTTTGCGCTCATTCCCGGTCATGTTCGACCGAAGGGGACTTGTGCTGTCCAGACAAAGACATACAGTTTCATCAACGATAATGCTGATCCTACCGAATAAATTGGATCGCCGGAGACAATCAAGCATGGCTTCTATTGTGCGCTCATGGAGTATTTCAACGCATGCATGATGTCCTTTATGATCCCTCGGTTTATTCTAGAGGCCATAACTCAGCTCAGATTCGCTTTTCCTCCAATGTCACCAAGCTTTCATTGAATGGAAATTTGGCTTTTTGTGAGAGACAAGGAAGAGCGGAACTCACTGGATGCATGTGAACTTCTCTTGATCTTCAAATTGGAGAGAGGATCTGAGGGAACATTTACTCTGATACCTCAGGAGAAGTACTTCTTTGGCGATTTACCAAAGAAGGGTGCTTCTCGTGAGAAGTATTTTTTCTTTTAAATAATAGTGCGTCTGTTGAGAGGTTCAATTTCAACTTCATCCCTTCCGATAGGGCTGTGTACGTGGGTCGATATTCTTTATTTCATGTTGGTCTTTTCATCTTTTTGGATTTTTGTATGATACAATTTTTTTCTTACTGCAGGTTGTGATTCAACCTATAAAATCCAAGAGGACTGATATGATTTGACGGGATCTTTATCTGCATATTCTTCCTCACAAGATATATAGTGTTTGTTCAGAGACTCGAGGTAGGCTTCGAATTATGTTTATGACCTTTTTTATGTCTTTCGACCCTGGTATATTTGCGTGTTTGACATAGGAATTATCTCTGATGTTTCCTCGATGTCCCCTACGTGAATTCCATGAACCAATGAGGATACCAACGTTCTAGGACCGAGCTGTCAAATAGATTGCTCGATTGAAGAAGGTTCCCTAGACAAGTCTCGCTGATTATCAAGGAGGCGCTGGCAAATCTGGCCGCGGAGCGTGCTATGGGTGGATATGCTCCCGAAGCTGATATTTAGGGGGGGAGGGGGGGGGTCTCAAAGATGGATACTACGGCTTTTAGTCCTTTCTCGGTCCCTGCAGGAGGGGGTGAAGGATTGGCGAGGTGGGCCACTCTCAAGCAAAGAGAGGTAGCAGAGAGGCCCATTCAAGTTCTCAAGGAGGTCGATCGCTTCTGTGGCGTTTTCACCATGCAAAAGATTACCCGTTTACTGAAGATTTGATAGGGACTGCGAATCTGCTTCGCTATTTCAGGGAGGTAGGCTGCCAGCTACCGGCACTTTCCAATATGAGTGAACACGAAGCCTATATGGCTGCCATTGCAGCTTTGGCCAAGCTTATTGATGTTTTATTCTTTCGAGTTTTTTACTGTATGGATCCTTACCCTTCCTTTTTCTTTTATTCAGTATTGAGTCTGTTAACCGTCAGGTGGCTCTCTACGAGCAGAGGTTTCATGATGTCCCTTTTAACGGCAATTTGCATGAGGCTAGGACGTTAGTGACCAGGCTCAAGCCATACTACAGGCCTCCAATGCTCTTGAGGTCGTACTAACTGGAAAGTCAAGTAGCGGCGGGTTGAGGAAGTTTGTATGTGCAACTTCTAGAAAAATGAGATCGATCTGAGCCATAATCTTAAGATAGTAAAGACTAATCTGATGACACTGAGTACAAAGAACTGGTTAGCGGTTTCTCAGGCCGAAAAAAGGTCTTCCGAGGTCCTTGCATTGAAAGTGTCTTGGGAGTCTAATCTTCTTGGTTAGCGACTAATGTCAAGATCAAACTTTCTGAGAAGTTTCAGGAGTTAACGACTAAGATCAAGGAGAGGTGAATCCCAAAGGATTAGGAGGCGGTGATCCATGCAATTTTGGCTCACATAGGTCTCATGGCGAAGCTATCTGAGGGCTTTACCGACGTGGAGAGGAACTTTTTAGGTATGCTGGCTGAAGAAGGGAATTAGTTTGCGGCTTGGATTGAGGCTCATAATTCAGATCAAGTGCCACTTTTTGAGGTCTTGGATGATTCCACAAAAGAGATCGCTGAATGATTATGTCTTCTTTTATCCTCTCCTTCTTTTGTTGTTGTTTTTGTACTTTTTGACCGGGAGGGTTTCATCTAAACAAGTAGGGCTTTTATCCAATAAATTTCTGAAAATGCTCCTTCTGTTTTACTAGTCTTTTTGTGCAACCATACTGCCGTACTAATTTTTTTTTATCTTGTGGAGACGTTTTTTTTATTTTAGTTAGTTGTCACTTAGAATTCTTTCGAGGTTCGTTTGTGGGTATTTCAATGTAAGACTGTTTTGATTATCCGAAGTGTCTTTTGTCGACGTGGTTTATGATTTCTTTTAGCAGTTACTGTAAGATGAATGGGAACAAACTCGTAAGTATTTTTGGACAGATAAAAAAATGTAAATACTGTCTCATTAAATGTATAGAAGCAAGGGAAAGTATGAGAAAAGCAGCTTTAAATGGTTGTAACGTCAGCTCAATGACTGGTTTTGACAGCTTGATAACGTTGCACATGGTGAATTCCATGTGTTACTTTCTGCCCTCGTAGAATGAACAAGCGAAGTACCGCTTAGACTGCTTTTTGTACGTATTAGTTTATGGAACTTCGTTATGAAATTTAATATGGTTTCCCCTGGCCCCATAGTGTTCATGAGCGAAGTACTGAGCTTCGGAACATTATTTAGTATTCCAAGAGTTTGATTTTTGTAAAGAAGGAATGGGGTGGCTGCGCTCTTGGGAGATCTTTCTATGTACCATTTTAAGAGATCAAGCTATACGTAGTTCAATTTTTGAGATCCTACTCAGCCGTGATAGAGTTTGAGGTTGAAAGAATTCCAAGATCTCGCTACTGGTACATACATTTTATCATCTAAGAGTTCGTAGACGTCGGGGCGAACTACTTTAGTGACTCGGTAGGGACCTTCCTGATTGATCCCTAGGTTTCTGGCACCTCTCTCCTTGTTATCGCCGACTGCTTTTTGCAGTACTAGGTAGCCTTTTCTTATTGTAGAATTGTAGTAGCGAGCGGTTTCTTATTGATAATTTTGAATCTGGATCAAAAAGCTTGATCTCAACGTATCTCGATGAAGTCAAGCTGATAACTGAGGTTTTCTTTATTCAGATTGAGATTCATATTGCATACGCTCCGCCTTAAGCTTGGAATAGGTGTTTTGGCGGGTATGACAGCTTCTCTACTGTAGGCTAGAGAAGATGGGGTTTCTGGTGTTGCTTTTTGGGGGTCGTGTGAGATGCCTACAAAACTCCTAGAATCGAGTTTATTTTTCTGAGTTGAGAAGTCCCTTAATATTACTTAATATCCTCTTGTTTTCTGCCTCGGCATGCCCATCCCTTGCCAGCTAGTACGGGGTAGAGGTGGTCAGTTTGATTTTCCAAAGTTCACCATATGCTATGGAATTCTTGAAAATAAAATGAGGTTCATTATCGATGACTATCTCGTAAGGGAATCCGTGGCGGCAAACTTTGAGGTTTTCCGTTTTGTGGTAGGCTTTGGCATAGATTCATTTGGTGAAAAAATTAGTCAGTTGATATGCTCAAATTATCTTTTAAGCTACTCTCTCAAATAAGAGATTCAGTGTAACACTGAGGGATCGAATCCAAAAAGAGTCAATGTTTGACACAATATATTTATGACTTCAGATTAAGCTAGGTAAGCAATAAAAATCAATAAAATTAATAACTAAATCGGTTGTAAGATATGGAAGAAAGTGCAAGATCTAAGAAAATTAAACAGGCAATTCGGAGGCAATCAATATACTCTATGAGTTTGTTACGAAAGATTATAGAACTCAAATCACTCATTGGTAAATTCAACCAAATCTCAGTGCAAAGACTATTTATGTCTAGATCCTAGAAAACAAACTCTCGTTTCTGATTCAAACAAGCATGTAATTCAGATTCGAGTTGCTCTACTAATTTCCTAGAGCAACTCTCCTTGCGAATAAGTAATTAGCTCAGCAAGATTCGATTCAAGTAATTGATTACACTCTCATGTCTCTCAAGTATCCTAAGATTCTAAGTTATAGTTAATTACTCTAGAAACTAGTGTTATAAGCAATCTTGGTGAAGAATTCTTTAGATACCTAGCTGTTCTATCAGTCAACAATCCTTATTAAACCTAGAAATCCATAAATCTAACAAGAGAATTTGTTCAGACATAATCATGGAAAACATAATCATATATATATATATTGATGTGATCATGGAACAGATTACTAATGAAGAAAAGGAGATCATGGATGATCCACCTGATGACACTATGGACCAGCTGATTGATGATAATGTCTTAACCATTCCAGAAGGTCACATGACCCGTGCTAGAGCCAAGAAACTCAAGAAGATCATCTGAGGTTTACTTACGACAGCATTGCAACAAGAAGAAAGTCTTGGACAAGGTTTGATTATTCGAGATACCTTGAGCACCATTCAAGCTATCTCTTCATTAAGCTGAGTTAGCAACTAGGCAAGGCACATTGTGTGTGCTCTTTTCCTTGCTCTTGGTTTTGTCCCAAGTGTTTTTACGGAGGAAGGTTTTTAACGAGGCCACAACTTGTCTTACATATCCCCTAGGTGCTATCTCGGTCCAAGACTACTAAGGAAGATCCAACCTTATGATATATTTATTCTATGCTTTTTATTTCATGTTTTAGCTTTTGAAAACTCATCAAGTTAGACGCATTCTCTTTAGTCTCTTTGTTTTCCCGAGACCATGTGCATGTACAAGGATCTCTCTATATATTTGGGTCGAAAACCCTTCTAAGAATCAAGCAACCTTTTATTCAATCTCTCTCGTGTTCTCTCTTCTCTTGATTTGAATAATCCTCTGGTGTGTCATATCCATAAACATTAAGGGCTTCTACTTGGTGTGTAATATCCGATCTAGTTTCCTAGGAGTATCGTTATGTCTTTCCGCAACCTATTGTATCACCAATCGATCCACAACCTTGAAGAACTTGATTCCACGATTCGTCCTTGCAAGGATATATTCCCCATCAACTAGAGAAGCATTCTAGGAGTGTATTATGTGGTATCAGAGCACCTCTGGTTAAGGGAAGTACTCGAATCCCCTTGTTTACTTTTGATCGGTTCATATTCTATTGAGTTTTTGGATTGATTTATACTTTGTGATTGAAAACTAATTAGATCCGATTGTTTTGATCCTAAAAATGTTTGTGTCTGTTCTTTTCCATGTTAAGATTGATCTGGTTCAGTATTTTGTTGTCAAAATTTTGAAGAAAGTTTGTTGCTTTTGATTCTGATCATAGATCTCTTCGGATTCCTTGTGTTCTACGTTACAAGTTGATCGATTTGTTATCTCCTTGTGTTATAATTGAATCGACTACCTTTTGTTGTGAATCAGTGTCTATTGAATCAAGCTTACCATCTTGTTGTTTTCAAATTGATCTTATTGTGATTCTAGGAAAGGATTGAAGTTTAAATTCAAAACCCTAATAATCAAGTTATTGTCATCGATTGATCTTTGCTTGATCTTGTTCTTGTTCTTTTGTGGTTATCAGTAACTCGTCTTGGACTCTTTACTGGTTGAGTGTTTGCTTACAGTCAGGTAACAATGGGGAATGAATCAGATGAGGAAGCTACACTTATGATAAGGAATAAGCTGTTGATGGAAGCCATGACCAACCAACTCAATCAGACTATGATCTCAACCATGGGAGAGATGATGAAGGCTAACATAAAGGAGTTTTGTGATGAACTGATGCAAGAGATCAGACAAGCTACTGGTCAAGGCAATAGCAATGAACTAAGAAGGGAAAGGACAAACCCAACTCGACAAGAACATTCTAGTTCTCAAGAGACTGGCAACTACTATGAACGCAATCATAGTTCTGCTTCTAGAGATAGTCGAAGGAGGCAGAGGCGTGATCATGATGGTAGGAACACAAAAGGGATGAACTTGCTGGGCTAAAACTTAAGATACCTCCTTTCCATGGCAATGCTGATCCGGATGCCTATTTGGAGTGGGAAAAAAAGATTGATCTAGTCTTTAATTGTCAGCAGTATACTCAAGCTCAAAAGATCCAAATAGCAGCTACCGAGTTCTATGACTATGCATTGATCTGGTGGGATCAGTTGGTAACTACTAGGAGACGCAACCATGAATATTCGGTCGAATCATGGCAGGACATGAAATCCATCATGCGAAAAATGTTTGTTCCAAGCCACTATCACCGTGATCTACATCAAAAACTAAGAAAGCTTACCTAAGGATCAAGGACAATAGAAGAATACTATCAAGAGATGGAGCTACTTATGTTGAGGGCAAGTATTTCTGAAGATAGAGAAGCCACCATGTCTCAGTTTCTAGGAGGACTCAACCGCGAGATTCAAGACAATGTGGAGATGCAACATTATGCTGAGTTAGAAGAGATGTTGCACAAAGATATCCTTATGGAGCAACAACTCAAGAGAAAGGGACACTCTCGTGCTAGCTATGGAACTTCAAGGTTTCAAACACCGAAGGAGAAGAAGCCGGCCTACACTAAGGAGAGCAAGCCATATCCTAAAGAAGAAGTGAAACCAAGTGCCATATTTGGGAAGGATAAAGGAAAGGCTGAAGCTACCAATTCAAGAGCTATAGATGTTAAGTGCTTCAAATGTCAAGGAAGATGACTTTATGCCAACGAATGTACCAACAAACGGATCATGATCTTACTTGAGAATAGAGAGTATGAGTCTGAGGACTATAGATCCGAGCATGATCATGAGCTTTCTGAAGGAGGATATGAAGAAGAAGAACCTGTAAAGGAAGATTGTTGGTGGCCAGAAGACTCGTAAACCTACAAACAAAGACTGAGGAGCTAGAGCAACGAGAAAACCTTTTCTATACAAGATGTTTGGTACAAGTCAAGGTTTGTAGTCTCATTGTAGATGGTGGAAGCTGCGTGAATGTTGCTTGTGAAACTATTGTCCAGAAGTTGGGATTAAATGTCCATAGACATCCAAACCCTTACCGGTTGCAATGGCTTAATGAGGAAGGTGAATTCAAGGTTTCCAATCAAGTAATGGTTCCTATATCCATTGGAAGGTATGAAGATGAGGTTCTATGTGATGTAATACCTATGGAAACTAGCCACATACTTCTTGGACGGCCATGGCAATCTGATAGACGTGTGATACATGATGGGTTCTCTAACAAGCATTTCTTTGAGTTCAAAGGCCGCAAGACAGTCTTGGTTCCCTTATCACCCAAAGAAGTTCAACAAGATCAACTTCAGCTTCAAAAGAAGAAGAGCACTGACCTCAAACTATATGGAACTAAGCATCACAACTTCTATGCTAAAACCAGTGACATCAAAAGATCCCTCTACTCTAATCAATTCGTTCTATTGCTTGTTTTTAATGAAACTCTTTTAAACTTAACTGATCTTACACCGGAGTATCCGAGTGAAATGGTTTCTCTTTTGCAGGAGTTTCAAGACGTGTTCCCTGAAGACAATCTTATTGGTTTACCTCCAATGCGTGGGATTGAGCATCAGATCGACTTTGTTCCTGGATCAACACTTCCAAATCGACCAGCATATACAACTAATCCGGTTGAAACCAAGGAATTGCAAAGACAAGTGGAAGAACTGATGGAGAAAGGCCACATCCGTGAAAGTATGAGCCCATGTACTGTTCATGTCCTCCTTGTGCCTAAGAAAGATGGAAGTTGGCGAATGTGTGTTGATTGTAGAGCCATCAACAATATCACAGTGAAGTATTGACACCCTATTCCTAGATTAGATGATATGCTTGATGAGTTATGTCATGTTCCCGATCCTAGAAAGGATCGTTGGGACGGACCATGGTACAAGAAGACGTACCAGCAAGGCCTTAGGGTCTAAACATGAAGTATCATGGTCCAGGAAGTAGGTTAAGTGCATCTGGAAGCTGAGACTTAACCAGGAAAGGATGGAAATGAGCTTAACACAGCTAGAAGGCGTAAGGGAGAGCTCAAAACAGTTCAGGACAGCTTGAGACAGCTCGACCAAGCTCCAGGTAAGCTCCGGGTAGCTCCGGGAAGCTTAGGGCCAGCTCGTCCAGCTTGACCAAAACTAAGTCAGCTCAACCAGCTGAGCTACCAGATCATTCAGCTAGGAGCTAGCTCACCTCAGCTGGACTGACTGACCGGACTTGGGTCATGGGTGGGAGTTGGGTCCAAACTGGTCCAGATCGATGGGGCTTCTGTTGAGAACGTCCTGGGCCCTAAGTAAAGTGGATAAATGTCCAACAATGGCCTAGGGATGGGCAGTTACACGCCAGGGATGCCTTTGGGAAAGGAGGCACCTTTTCGCCCCCAACTTGCATCCCCTCGGCCAGTAACTGTTCCCAGACCCTTCCCCTATAAATATAAGGCCCTCTGGAAGAAATTAATCAATCAGAAACACTAGGCAAACCTCTGCCAAAATCCAGAGAGAAAAGAAAGAGATAAGAACCGAGTTTGAAGGCTAGATCCGTGGGAGTGTTAAGGCGTGTGATCTCTCCAACCGTGTGGGTTCTGTGAATATCATGGCGCAGACATGGATACCGTACAGAAGGATCGTGGTAAGGAGAAGGAGAAGGAGAAGGATCGTGGCCAGAAGGATCGATCCTCTAAGGTTAGTGGTGTGGATCATGTAAACCAAATGCATGGACCATTGTGTGAAAACATGTGGTTTATGATCTCTGGAACTCTGATCACGCCCATTTCTGTTTGTCTACTTTTTACATCTTCCTCTCCTGATAATTCTATGAGAGTTTTGTGATCAGAAAGGCCTTCCCAGGACCAAGCATAAGGCTGGTTCCATTGGACAGTTTTCGGCCAGAAATGAGTTACATGATCCCAAACTACTTTATATGTGTTAAATGGCTTGAAAACTTGAGGATAGATGTTTTAGAATTTATAAGACTAGACACGATTTGGACTTGATTTGCTCAAAAACCAGATTTTGTTCTTATGACTGTTTGGGTCGGATCATAGGGTTAGAGATGTTTTCTGTTGATTCCGACCATGGATTCCTTCTAGTTATGATTTATCATGAATTTTCATGAATTTTATCTAGTATTTGAAACACTTTTAAAAAAGGGTCAGAGTTGGACCGAGATAGTTCCCTAGGCGTAGAACCATGCAATTGCTTAGGTTTGTGGCTAGGTTATCATGCATATGATCATGCTGTTGTGCTTTTGTGGTTTCAGGTAAAGACATGGACCGTGGCAAGGCCAAGGAACCGTGAGGACTCAGGCTGGAATGGATGTGTGTGTGGGTTAAGGGGTAGAAATGTTTAAGTTATGAACTTATGATAGACTATTGTGCAACTTGAATCACATGAATACTTTGTATCACTCTGATTTATATTTATACAATTTGTTTGCCCCTTATTTGATATTGATTTTAACTCTGAAATGGATGAACCTCAGTATTGTTAAAAGGACTTAGAAATTATTTGACTTAAAACCGGAATCAACCTTAGAATTATTTAATTTAGGACTTGGATCTGGTTGGGGTTCAATGGACCAGGATCGGGTCTTACAAGTTATATGGTTCTTGCATCTTCTCTAAGATAGATTTAAAGAGTGGATATCATCAAATTAGAATGAAAGAAGGAGATGAGTGGAAGACTACATTCAAAACTAAACATAGATTGTATGAATGGTTAGTTATGCCATTCGGATTGACAAATGCACCTAGTACATTCATGAGGTTAATGAACCATGTCCTTAGGTCTTTCATTGGCACCTTTGTAGTTGTGTATTTTGATGACATCCTGGTTTATAGCAAGTGTCTAGAAGAGCATATAGAACATCTTAGGGCCGTTCTTAATGTGCTAAGGAAAGAGAAGATTTATGCTAATCTAAAGAAGTGTACATTTTGTACGGAGAACTTAGTTTTTCTAGGATTTGTTGTTAGTGCAGATGGTGTCAAGGTTGATCAAGAAAAGATCAAAGCAATTCAAGAATGGCCGAGTCCAACTACAGTGGGGGAAGTGAGAAGTTTTCATGGATTAGCTGGCTTCTATAGATGTGGGATTTATATGCACACGGATCACTCTGATTTATAGCTGGCTCCATTGACTGAAGTAATCAAAAAAGATGTGGGATTCAAGTGGGGAGAATCTCAAGAAACCGCATTCCAAACCCTCAAAGAGAAGCTTACCCAATCTCCTCTCTTAATAATTCATGACTTTGCTAAAACATTTGAGATTGAACGTGATGCGTCAGGGATTGGTATTGGTGCTGTTCTTATGCAGGAGAAGAGACCCATAGCTTACTTTAGTGAGAAACTTGGAGGAGCTACCCTCAACTATGCTACATATGACAAAGAATTGTATGCCTTGGTGAGAGCTCTAAAAACATGGCAACATTATCTCTGGCCCAAGGAATTTGTCATGCACACGGATCATGAATCTCTCAAGTACATAAAGGGACAAAGCAAGCTTAGCAAGAGACACGCAAGGTGGGTCGAATTCATTGAGACTTTCCCATATGTGATCAAATACAAACAAGGTAAAGAAAACACAGCTGCTGATGCACTTTCTCAAAGGTATACTCTTTTGACCACTCTTGATGCTAAGTTGCTAGGTTTTGAACAAATTAAGGACATGTATGAAACTGATCTTGATTTTAAAGAAGCTTACATATCTTGTGAGAAGTTTGCTGCAAGTCATTACTTCAGGAAGGATGAATTCTTGTTTTATGATAATCGATTGTGTGTGCCTAATTGTTCACTAAGAGACTTGTTTCTTAGGAAATCTCATGGAGGAAGTCTAATGGGACATTTTGGGATTGCCAAGACTCTTAAAGTTTTGCAGGATCATTTCTATTGGCCACACATGAAAAGAGATGTTGAGAGAATTTGTGGAAGGTGTGCAACTTGCAAACAAGCTAAGTTTAAAGTCCAGTCTCACGGTTTGTATACTCCCTTGCCAATTCCTTATCATCCTTGGAATGACATTTCTATGGACTTCATTGTAGGATTGCCTAGAACTAGAACCGGAAAAGACTCTATCTTTGTTGTTGTTGATAGGTTCTCAAAAATGGCACACTTCATAGCTTATCATAAAACTGATGATGCATTGCATGTGCTAACTTGTTCTTTAAAGAGGTTGTTCGTTTACATGGCATGCCTAGAACTATAGTTTCAGATAGATATACTAAGTATCTTAGTCATTTCTGGAAGACTCTTTGGTCTACGCTAGGCACTAAGTTGTTGTTCTCTACTACATGTCATCCCCAAACGGATGGGCAAACTGAGGTATTCAATAGAACTTTAAGAACACTCTTGCATGCATTCATTAAAAAGAACTTGGAAACTTGGGAAGACCAATTATCTCATTGCGAGTTTGCATATAATCATGTCGTACATTATGTTTCTAAGTACTCTCCTTTTGAAATTGTTTATGGGTTCAATCACACCTCTTCTTTGGATCTAATGCCTTTACCTGAGTGTGAAAGGGTTAGCTTGGACGGTAAAAAGAAGGCTGAGCTGGTTCAGCAGATTCATGAGAAGGCTAGACGCAACATTGAGGAGAAAACTAAGTACTATGTGAAGCAAGCAAACAAAGGAAGGCGTGTAATGGTCTTTGATGTTGGAGATAAATTTTGGATTCACCTAAGGAAAGAGAGGTTTCCAAACGAGAGGAAGTCCAAACTGATGCCAAGAATTTATGGACCTTTTGAGATCATTCAGAAGATCAATGACAATGCCTATAAACTTGATCTCCAAGGTAAGTCCGATGTGTCAAATAGTTTTAATGTTACTGACTTGGTCCCTTTTGTTGATGATGAACCAGATTTGAGGACAAATCCTTTTCAAGAGGGAGGGGATGATGTGATCATGGACCAGTTTACTAATGAAGAAGAGGAGATCATGGATGATCCACCTGATGACACTATGGACCAGCTGACTGATGATAATGTCTTAACCATTCCAGAACATCCCATGACCCGTGCTAGAGCCAAGAAACTCAAGAAGATCATCTGAGGTTTACTTACCACAACATTGCAACAAGAAGAAAGTCTTGGACAAGGTTTGATGATTCGAGACACCTTGACCACCATTCAAGTTATCTCTTCATCAAGATGAGTTAGCAACTAGGCAAGGCACTTTGTGTGTGCTCTTTTCTTTGCTCTTGGTTTTGTCCTTAAGTGGTTTTACGGAGGAAGGTTTTTAACGAGTCCACAAATTGTCTTACATATCCCCTAGGTGCTATCTCGGTCCAAGACTACTAAGGAATACCCAACCTATGTTATATTTATCCTATGCTTTTTATTTCATGTTTTAGTTTTCGAAAACTCATCAAGTTAGACGTGTTCTCTTTAGTCTCTTTGCTTTCCCGAGACCTTGTGAATGTACAAGGATCTCTCTATATATTTGGGTCAAAAACCCTTCTAAGAATCAAGCAACCTTTTATTCAATCTCTCTCGTGTTCTCTCTTCTCTTGAGTCAAAGAATCCTCTGGTGTGTCATATCCAGAAACCTTAAGGGCTTCTACTTGGTGTGTAACATCCGATCTAGTTGCCTAGGAGTATCATTAGGTCTTTCCGCAACCTATTGTGTCACCAATCGATCCACAACCTTGAAGAAATTGAGTCCACGATTCGTCCTTGCAAGGATTTATCCCCCATCAACTAGAGAAGCATCCTAGGATGTATTATATATATATCATAAGTAAGTCAAAAAAGGAGTTCAATATCAATGTCTGAATAAGTTCTAATCTCTCTATCCAAATCTAAAAAATCAAGTTTCATCTCCACCATGGCTTAAGATAAACTAATATATGTTAAAGCACGTTATGGGCTCTTTAGTAAATAAAAGAAACTTTGGAGTCCAACTTTCAGTTCTTGAAACTTTATTAAATCACAAGCCGGCTGCTCTTGTGGAACGGGTGTCATTCGACACCATACCATAATCTCAACAGCTTTCTCCTTACGCGTCAGATAGACCACTCTTCCGGAAAATATGCATAACTTTTGATCAAACTGATGGATCGGCCCCAGACAGGTGGCATTTGAAATATAACTTAATTTTATATCTTGTGAAAAAATGTTTGATCCATCCATTGGTGGGAATATCTCCATATGATGATAAACGTTTGACGCATTTGTATAGTTATGCATCTCAAATTGTTCCAAAATTTCCAAAGTTGCTCAAAATGTATTTGAACCTGCAAAGACTCTTAAACAGACTCCAAACATGTAAAATAGACTCTAAGAAAACTTATACAATGGTCAAAATTCATAATAACCATGATATATCAATTTCCCCATACGTATCATTTGCTTGCCCTCAATCAAAACATAGAATGAACATATGGAAGAGGTTTAAAAATGTGGGAATGTACTTACTCTTTACAACCACCACTTTCACATGTACGATGTTGCACACGACATCAAATAATTACCAAACTTAAAAGGTATTTCCATGTACTCGATCTCATCTTAGCAACCAAACTATCCAACCCATAGCTCACTAGACACAATCTGAATGATCCTACACCAGCCTCATTTAAGAGGTAAATATGTAGGTTCATCCTGGGAGTATCGATCAAATGACACATGGGCTCTTACCCAATCAAGTTTCTGAACACACATTTCTGTCTTCTCTAGTTTCTTTCCTTTCTTCTCTCTTCACTCAGTCGATTTATTCCTTATTTGAAAGGGTATCAGTTCATTTTTTTAATGGACTGATAATTTTGGAGATGCCCCCAAGAATCAGTACTAATGGTAGTCGCCACCAGTTCATGTTCACTTATTTTTGACCTATATATGTTTTCAAAACAAAAAAAAATTCTCTGAAGGGGAGAGAGAGGGTGAACCAGAAATACACAGACTTGCCTTCCAGATCTAAGAGAGGAATCCGATCCACTGTATACCAAGACCAAAAAAAAGTACAGTAAGTAGATTATGTTGGAGTCCGTCATTGGATCCTTCATGCATTCTCAATAAGCCTGGATGTTGCTAGCATGTCAATCCACCTTGGCATTTTGCATGTAATACACCATGCAATCAGTAACTCAAAGAATTGTGCTAAAGATTGGTTAGGTGGTTGGTTCCAAGAAAAAGTTCATCATCTCTGGCTGACACAGTTTTAACTCAATAAAACGACGCACTGACACAATGTCAGTAACTACCTCCCCTAAACTTAAAAAACATTTTTCCTAGTGTTATACAGTCCGAGATTGATTAAAATAAACCAAGAAATTCATAAATGCATGAAAAATAAGAAATAATACATGTGTTCGATGGGGGTGTCGATCACCACTGTATGGATGTCGATCGGCAGCCAGCGATTAGGAGAAGCGGTTGTGTGTAGAATGCATTCCATTATTGGAATTCTCCAATCAGAAGGCTTAGAAACTTTTCATTACTTATTGGGTGGCTATCTAATGTGGTTTCTTCTTCCGGAGTTTCGTCGGGAGTCTGAGCCTCAAGGTTATTACCCTTGGATCAAAAATGTACCTTTTGTGTCAGTACCCATCAGACGTGGTATGTCATGCTTAGGTTTGTTTTGAAATTTTTCATTATAGGTAGTAGTGTTACATGGTGTTTGATGCTCCCATGGTATGTCAAAAGGAGACCTTGAAGCTAATTTGGTGAAAACAGCCACTGCTAGTTTCTTTAGTGCTATGTTGATGCTGGGTTTTCAATCCCTTCGACTGGTATTACTCTTCGAATTGATGGATCTGAAGTTGAAGCTAAAGTGACTAAAGCGTTGCTGGAAGTATTCTCTCCTCGGGGTATCCGTGTGAGCTCGAATTTATCGAATTGGTTGATGAGGTAATGAACTACTTTGAGGGAAGCTTACATGCATTCCTCACGAGCTTCTTACCTTCCGTTATACTGCCTTGTGATGAGATGAGAATCGCTTTATGCTTGGATTTGGGAACTAAAATTCTCATCGTTAGGCAAAGACCTAAGATCAGAGCTTCTCTCAGCTTTGTTATTAAAGTGGTGAACCAAAGTCTGAATGATTATCCTAAGACTTTGGCGCTAAGATAGATTAATTTGATTCCTCCTCATGAGTTGTGACGGGATGATGACCGTTGACATGTAGAATCCATATTTTTGATTGATTAGTTCGGTGGGATCATTGGGTGCGAGTTTGATTACGAAATCAGCAAGAACCTGAGCCTTCGCATAAGTTTGTGGCCGATATTTGATATTGTACTCACTAAGTTTGATTTCCCCTTTCGCTAGTCGCCCTGATTGACTCAGAGTGTGAAGAATCAGTCGTAATGTTTGTGGAGTCATCACTACTTTGGAGTGCGATTGGAACTAGGATCACAAATTTCGTGCTGACATTTCTACTACCAATGTGAGCTTCTCCATTTCTGGGTATATCGTCCCTGGATCGAGGAGAGTCTTGCTTACATAGAATATTGGTTTTCGTAAGCCTTTGTCTTTTAGTATCAAGACTATGCTGAATGTGGCTGTTGAGACGACTATATAGTGCTACAAATGTTATGCTTCCTCTAGTTTGGCGAGTATAGGCGGCTCGCTGAGGTAGGATTTGAGTGGACTGAAAGCCTCCTCGCAGTTCTCGTCCTACATGATTTTTTTTTGTTTCCTTTGAGGAGCTGATAAAAATAAAGGTACTTATCAGTTGACCGAGACATGAACCTATTTAAGGTTGTGATCCTTGTGGTTAACCATTGCACTGCTATTTTGATCTTTGGAGAAGGCATATCAAGGAACGCGCTTATTTTTTCAGGGTTTGCTTCGGTACCTTGCTCCATTACTAGGTACCGAGAAATTTTCCAGAGTGAACTATGAAGGTACATTTTGCTGTGTTTAGATTCATTCCATATTTCTTAAGGATTATAAAGAATTCCCACAACTGGTTGACATGGTCTGCCATTTTTTGGATTTGACTAGCATGTCGTCTATGTAGACTTTCATTGTTTTACTTAGCTGGTCAGCAAAAATTTTATTCACTAGTCTTTGCTAAGTTGCTCTAGTGTTCTTTAAGTCAAATGGTCATTAACTTGTAGTAGTAAGTACCGTGATCGGTGATGAACGCCATTTTCTCTTGATCCTCGGGGCTCATTTTGATTTGATTCTACCTTGAGAATGTATCCATGAAGGATAGAAGTTGATGACCGGCTGTAAATTCTAAGAGCCAATCAATGTGGAGGAGTGGAAAGCTATCTTTCGGGTAGTCCTTATTTAGGTCTAGGAAACTGATGCAAACTATCCACTTTCTATTCTTCTTTTTGAAGAGTACAGGGTTAGTTAGTCAATCAGGTAATTTTACCTTTGGAATAGATCTGACCTTCAGTAGCATGTCTATTTTTGTTGATTGCCTTGTTGCGCTTGGGAATATCTTGACGTTTCTGTTTTATAGGTTATAAGTGGGGTCAATATTTAGCTCGTGAACAGTTATATCAAGGTCAATCCCATGGACATGTTCTGTGGAACATGCAAAGGTGTTAATGTTTTCATTTAAAAAGGAGATTAGTACACTTCTGATGGGATCTACTGTGGTCCTGAAATCCGTGGTTCAACCAGAGTATCACCAAACCGTCTATACAGACCAGTTTAGAGGTTCTAGCGATAGAGGTTCCGTAAAAAGAGAATATCTTAAGAACCAAAAGGTCTTTCGATGTGAAAATATTTTTTACGGATCCTACACTCATCAACGAAGCACCGAGTCTTGGAATGACTAGAAACGGTTCACGGATCAAGAAGTTATGAATTTTACCATTCAGGCCATCTACTCAACATCCAATGGGCCATATCAGCCATATTTCTGTCCATACAAGGTAGTTAATGTTATGTATGTTTACCATTTACCATTCAGCCAGAGCCACGCTCACCCCTTGTCGGAAAGGCAATAGCTTTAGGCCCCATAGGTTTTAGTAAATATTTAGGGCCCCATTTATATATAAAAGGTAGTTAATGTTATGTATGTTTACATACATACATAAAGAGTTTGATTGTATATATCTTTTTAAAAAATTTTAGTTTGGATTCTCTTTTTAGACTTTAACTATAAACTTAGTCACTAATCTACCATTTTTGTGAACATACCAAAATCTTATATGAAGAGATCAACTGAAAAAAAAAATTGCCTTAGGTGTTTTCAAATTAAAAAATTGCCTAAGACCCCTAAAAACTTTCTCACGGCACTGTCTGCAGCTGTAAATTTAAACGGAAAGGAGACTAGCCAACACATAAGGATAAGAAATGGGT
Source organism: Moricandia arvensis (assembly GCA_905132765.1). NCBI lineage: Eukaryota > Viridiplantae > Streptophyta > Magnoliopsida > Brassicales > Brassicaceae > Moricandia > Moricandia arvensis. The sequence goes on from CAJHQP010000056.1 coordinate 40,638, forward strand.
GTACCGGAGATCCTCTGTTCTGCAAGTCAACAAATGGATCTTTGAAATAATTGTTGGAGAAGATGAAAATTGGCCCTTCTTGGGCTACAATGTTTGAATTTTGTTGGAAAACTAAGAAAGGATCAATGGTTGGTGATTTGGATTAAAATAAATTCTGTAAGTTACACTCCACAACAAACAAATAAATAATAATTAACTTTCTAACTAAAAAAGTTGATCATGATATTCAACATATTTTTTTGTTGTATATGCTAAAATACCCCTTAAAATAATTAATGCAATTGTTTCTATTTTTTTCTATTCGTTTTCCTTTCATTCTCTGCTTCTCTTTCAGACCAACGAACACGTAAATTTTTTGTCAATCACCTCTGCCTGTACAAACGGCACCACCATCACCAACCGAGTCGCCATTGTATGCGCTCGCGCCATCATTTTCCCAATTTTTTCTCACATCTTTCCATTATATCTTCTTATATTGTATTAACTTTGACTGTACCAACAAAAAAAGTACGTTTTCCACCGATATTACATGCACCTTCTCTTTTGTTGTCATCATATAGTTTATCTCCTTCATCGCCGGGAGTTACAAATAAGGGAAATTGCATTGTATGACTACCAAAAAAATTATAATTCACTCTCTAGCTAAAAAATAAGTTGACCATGATATTCAACATATTTTATATCTTATTTGCCAAAATACCCTTTAAAATTACTGATTCAACAGTTTCCTATTTTCTTTTTTTCTTTCATTTCTCTTTTCTCTTCTTCTGAGATCATTGATTCTTGTAACTATGTCTATGTTTCCATACTTTGCTTTCAAATTTGAATCTCATAATGCAAACTGGATTTATCGTTGTATCAATGGTGTCTTCCATTGTTATTTAGATCTGGTGGTTGGTGATGAAAAATAACCACGGCGGACAAGTAACATATTAGAATAGAAGAAGCGATGAAGAAAATGACTTCTCGACAATATACGGTGATGGAAATCTCTTTTTTCCTTTTTGCCATTATGAGTTAATAAGGAATGATGATAGTGAGCCAAGAAATGAGTTCATAATGTCTGGAAAAGAGAAAGAGATGAAGAAGATGATCTTGTGACTATACTATATTCAATGAAATGAAGTTATAGTATAGTATATGTTTTTAACGTAGCTATTTATGTAAAGCTACTATACTATTTTAGATGTGGTGTTCTATTTTCACGTATTTTTATATTATTGTTTTGAAATATAACAGTTTGTATTATAAATATATATTATATTTTATATTTGGGTTTAGAGTTTAGTGATTAGGATTTAGGGTTTAGTGATTAAAGTTTAGTGTTGGGATAAGGGTAGTGTTTAGTATTCATGGGTTGTAGGTAGAATTGGAATTTTATACTATTTTGGAGATATGGAATAGAAAACTCGGCATACGGTTTGAATTTCTTTGAAACACATTAAGTATGGTCTCATATATCACAAATTTATGTCATTTTATTTTTTAGATAGTACCAATAACTTTTAATCATTCATTTTATTTAGTGTAGACTTCACAAGTCTATTCTATTTGAATGTTTACTATCCTATATAGTATGTTGACATGGACGTTATTCAGCCACGTAATTCTGTTTACTTGTGTGTAATTCTTGTCCACAACTACAATCAAGAACATCCTCTCTCCATTTTAACCGGCTACTTGCAAAGGCTAAGGATATAACCGGTTCAATATGGGAGTAAATGTTAAAAACTTAATTATGTCAAAATCATTGTTATATACTTAATTTTGATTCCAAATTCAGTTATTCAGCAAATTCTCCCTACAAATAATTGTTTCAAGAAGATAAACATTTTTTTAGCAAAAAAAAATGAAAATAAACATTTTTGTTTATTGTGTTTTATTCTATTATATTATATATATATATAATAAAATTGTAATACAATATATATATATAATGTTTGTTTCATTTAATGTTTCATTCCTATTATGTAAAGCAATATATTCAATTACTATACTTTTATATCAAATTTCATTATGTTCGATGAATTCTAAATAGTGTTCTATTTTTGTTTTGAAGTATAGTTTGTATTAAGCATGGGTATCTTACCCCGGACTTGAAAACTCGAACCAAAATCGACTCGAAAATACTCGACATGAAACCAAAACGAAAATTTACAAGTACCTATTGGGTCCAAAATTCTTTTATTCGAAAGAACTGGAACCGAAAAAACTGACCCGAATAGATCCGCACCCGGGAAAACGACCAAAATAAACCCTACCCGATAAAAACCGATTCATATCCGACTTAATATATGAATATCCAAAACTATGATTTTGTGTGTTTATTTTCTATATTTTATTTTATGATTTAGTTGAAATATGTTTTTGTTAACAAGCTTTCTTATTATTTTTATAAAATTTTCAAGTAATATGAATTTTTAAATGTAAAATTAAAGTTTAAAATGTTTTATTTTAGTTAATAATAGTTTATTTGTAAACGTATAGATATTTTGACATATTTTGACTAAATTTGATGGGATTTGGGTATTTGTATCCTTTTCATATCTTAAATACCCGAACCCGACCCAGACCCAAAACGGACCCGAATATTATGGGTATTTTACAAATATTTTAATTATAGACCTAAACTGACTCGAACCCGAGAAGAATCAATCTGAACCCGAACCGAAAATTTACAAGTACCTATTGGGTCTAAAAACTCTAGGATCCGAAGGACCCGGACCCGAAAGGAAGCAACTCGAACCCGACCCGAAGACCTGAACGCCAATGCCTAGTTTGTATTTTTTTGGTGATCAGCGTAAACATACTCTTTTAAGACTCTGCTAACCAAATAGGAGACTATGCATCCATGAAGATGAAGTAGAACAGTTGACTGTGTGCACCTCATGCAAGACTGTCTACTCTTATATTTTGAGTCTGGGGAACATGTTTGATCTGAGATTTTATGAAGCTTTACATAAGTCTTTGAATCTTTTCTAGGTATGTTGCAAAGGTTGATCATTCTTATGGTTCAGAAACTATTTTCAACAATTGAGAACAATATGTTACAAACGTTATTTGATATTGTCTTAGATTTTTCATAAATTCCATCGCTCAAATAAGGTTTCCAATTCCACATTTAATTGATGTTACGCTTCGTTTTTGCAATATTCTTATGTTCTAAACATTGTTTCATGTTTTGGAACATTGGTAATTTATACTAAAGAAAGTTGAACATTTGTATTATCGCATTTTAATCGTACATATATATATATATATTCTGAATTTTAGACATTTATACTATAGCTTTTGTTTCCATTAGTCGGATTAAACTTGGCTTAGGCGATTTCTTTTGGTCATCCTTTCAACATAAATCAAAGCCAGTGGTTCAAGTTTATTTTTGTTTCTCTTTGATTTTTGTTGATTAATAATTCGCAAAGACGATCTCCAATCGAGTCTTTCTCTGTTCGTTAATTTCATCCCAGTGATTTCTGAACGGATATCTTGGTTAAGCTGTATCACTTAACCTCTTTATCCAAAGTGAATCAGTCTCTACTACTCAAATAAACCGTTAATCGGTGTAAGGTAGAGCATCTCAAGGCAAAGAAGGTGAGTTTAGATGGTTTCCTTGGGCCTCTTTGAAGAAGACTCAGCAGAGCTGGCGTTGACAACGGTCCGGCAAAGAATCTTCTTTCAGCTTGGCTTAAGCCTCCTCTAATTTAACTTGCGGTGATTCAAGGTTTTTCCGTTTAGGTAATCCCGGTTTTAGTGGTCGACTCATATGAGGGCAGTGAAGCTCTCACAAGTAAAGTTCAGATTTTGCTCGACGGCGTAGTTTGTGCATATCGTAGATCTATCAGAAGCGATTATTGGAAACCTTGCCTTATGCGACAACTCGTACAATCACGTGGTTCAGAGCTCAAGATTGTGTACGGAGACGAGTGGTAGAAGGGACAAGTGCATGCGAGACGCGTGTTCACTTAGGTATCACTCGAAGTGTGTTGTATGGGCCAGTATATTGGGATTCATCAACTTGGTTTTATTAACTATGTCGAGTTGTACAATGGCAATGGGTTTGGACAATCCTTCTTTACTTGTAACTAATCCATTGAACCTTTTCTCTATTAAAAGAAAGGTTGAGTATTCTAGAACATTTGTAATACAGTCATGTTTTCTTCTGGTCGCATATATATATGTTAACATCATTTACTTTTTACACTTTTTACTTTTTACACTTTTACTTTTTACTTGCTACACACTAGGTTACAACCAAACAAAAATAGTGCTAAACGTTATTGGTTAAATTATGCCAAAATCATAGTTCTATTCTTAGTTATGCTTCCAAAATTGGTTAGTTAGCAATTTAATCCTTAAATTTTTGTTGATTTATTTATTTATATTTAATTCGATTTTAAATTTAATTTAAATAATCATTTAAGGGTGCACTTGGTATATTAAAAATTATAGTACTATTAAGACATGAATTATAAAGAAAAAATCTTATTTGGACAAAAGCCTTTCGATTTCATCCATATTGAGGAAACTCGTGGAATATGATCTCTTCATTGTTAGAACTCACAAGTAGATCTGAAGGCGATTTTCGGTGAACAGTAGATCTGAAGGCGATTTTCGGTGAACAGTAGATCTGAAGGCGATTTTTCTCGGTGGTTCCTTCCCAGCTGCTGTTTGCAGGAGCCGCCTGAGGGTTTCCGATGGAGGTTCCGGCTAATTCCGATTCGTCTGAGAAGGGCTCGCTTTCTGGTTCGTCTCCGACGGTCCCAAAAGGCAATTGGATTCGTGCAGTACAAGGTGAGCATAGAGGTCTGACGAAGTATGATGTCAAGGTGATAATGAAGAATGGAGTGGGGTCAATTACCGTTCCCGACGAAGTGAAAGAGGCTTCTCCTTTATGGGATGAGTTTCTAATGGGCAAGTTCCTGGACAAGGCGCCTCACATAGCCAAGGTTCATGCAATTGTCAACAAGATCTGGTCTTTGGGAGATAAATCTCAAATGATTGATGTTTACATCATTAATCCAAACACCATGAAGTTTCGGGTTCCAAACATGTCTACAAGGAAACATATACTCCGGCGCGGTATGTGGAATTTGGCTGGTATTCCAGTGGTTATGTCCAATTGGTCCCCGTTCGTTGAGGAGGATCAGCCAGAGGAAAAATCCATACCATTATGGGTGCATCTCAAACATGTCCCAATGGATATGGTTTCTTGGAAGGGGTTAAGCTTCATAACGAGTCCAGTTGGAGTCCCTGTTAGGCTTCACCCGGAAACAGCCCAATGTATCAACTTAAAAAAGCCAAAGATCTTTGTGAATGCTGACCTCACTAAAGAACTACCTCAATCGTTGTGGTTCATCTTCAATGGTAAGGAAACTTTGGTCGAATATACTTATCCTTGGCTGCCTTCGAGGTGCTCCAACTGCACTAAATGGGGACACTTGGAAAAAGCTTGTTTGGCTCCAACAAGGATCTCTGCCGTGAAAGCAAACTCTGAAATTGAAGAAGGTGAGATAGTGAGCACACCAGATGATGCAAAGGTCTCCGAGGAGATACATACTGATAAGATGCGAGAGGAAGTTCCTACTAAAGTCCAGTCAAAAGAGACTGAAAATGAGCAAATACCGCAAATACCGGAAGTTGAGACAGTGGGCACAATAGAGAAACCAGAAGAAGATGGTTTGGAGGATTCCATAGTGTCAACAAATCCAATAGATAAAGTGAGATTAATAGATGAAGGAACAGAACTGCAGGATATGGGGTGGTCGGAAGTTTCTCCAGGGAAATCAAGTAAATCACCAAAGAAACACTCAGAAGTTCTATTTGTTGAAACAACTTCAAGATTCTCGGTCCTCACCCCACCGGAGGAAGAGACTGAGGAACATGTAGAGGGCTGTGTGGGAGATCTAGAGAAGGTTTCGGAGGAAGAGTCTGTGAAAGGTCATGAAGAGAAAGCACGTCAAGGGATACCAGCGGATTCTCCTGATAAGAAATCTCATCAACCAAAAGAGATTGAACAAAATATGGTTATCCTAAGGCAGTCTCTACCAAGAGGGTCTAAACATAATCATAAGTTCCCCTATGAAAGCAATGCTCAGAAAGCCAAGGAGACAGAGTCTCGGGTTTCGAGCAAAAAGTCGACCCGTAAGCATTTTTAATGTCTGGTTTCTTCTGGAACATCAGGGGATTCAATAAAAAAAATAAGCACTCTGTTGTTCGAGATTGGATCAGAAAGGAATCGTTCCAGTTTGGGTGTCTACTGGAGACGAGAGTTAAGGAGGCAAAGGCAGGTCGAATTGCTGAGTTGGTATTTGGAGATTGGTCTTTCCTATCTAATTATGAATATAATAGACTGGGAAGAATTTGGGTTATTTGGAGTCCGAAGGTTAGGGTGACTCCATGCTTTAAAAGCAGCCAAGTTATCACTTGTGCCATCCTATTGGATGGAATGGTTGAAGAAATAATTTGTTCCTTCGTCTATGCTGCCAACACAGTGGATGGAAGAAAGGAACTATGGCAGGATCTGAAATCCCATCAAGACTCGCCTATGATATGCAACAAACCATGGTTGGTTTTTGGTGATTTTAATGAGATTCTGGATGAGGACGAGCACTCGGGTTATGAGAACATGGCTCCGGCACCTAATGGAATGAAAGATTTTCAAAGTGTGGCTAATTATTGCTCACTCTTAGATATGTCTTATCAGGGTCCCAAGCTTACTTGGAGCAACAAGCGGGACAATGACTTGATCTGCAAGAAACTTGATCGTACGTTGATGAATGCTCCTTGGCTGCAGAAATTCCCTCAAGCATATTGTGTTTTTGAGGCAGGAGGGTGCTCTGATCATATGCGCTGTCGCATCGTGATTCAAGAAGGGACAGCTAAAGTTCGTAAGCCTTTTAAATTCATAAATGCAATGGTTGATTTCCCTGAGTTCCTTCCACTGGTCGAAGAATTCTGGTCATCTTCAGAGCCTCTTTTTAACTCCACCTCTGCTATGCATCGTCTGGCTAAGAAGCTCAAGCTTCTAAAACCATTGCTAAGAAGGCTAAGTAAAGATCATATCGGAGTAATTCATAAGAAGACAAAAGCTGCATGGGTTCAGCTCTGTGATCGCCAAAATACTACGATGCTCATCCCGACTCATGAAAGCATGAGAGAGGAATCGATGGCTTATGACCGCTGGAATTTTCTGTCCACCTTAGAGGAAAAAATTCTTAATCAAAAAGCAAAAGTTCACTGGTTGGGCATCGGTGATGGAAATAACAAGCAGTTTCATCGTGCTGCTCAAGTCAGGGTTGATGGAACCATTGCCAAAAGCCAGGATGAAATAAAGGAGGTAGCTGTGGGACATTTTTCTCGTTTTCTATCCCACATCCCGGATGATTTTGTTGGAACGTCTGAAGCTGAGCTTAACCAACTTTTGGGATTTGAATGCGAGGAGATAGACATGAGGTTGTTGGATAGGGATGTATCGACGGAGGAGATAAAGAATGTTCTATTTGCAATGGCTGCTAATAAGTCCCCTGGACCTGATGGTTTCACTAGTGATTTTTACAAATCTGCATGGTCGGTTATTGGCAAGGATTTTGTCGTCGCAGTTCAGTCTTTCTTCACTAAAGGTTTTCTCCCCAAAGGTATTAACTCTACCATCCTAGCTCTTATACCAAAGAAGAATGAAGCAATAAAAATAGGAGATTATAGGCCCATCTCTTGCTGCAATGTCTTATATAAGGTCCTCTCCAAGATTTTAGCAAACAGGTTGAAAATGATACTTCCAAAACTGATTTCCACAAATCAGTCAGCCTTTGTTAAAGACCGACTTCTCATGGAAAACGTTTTACTCGCCTCTGAACTGGTAAAGTGTTACCACAAGCCAACAATCTCATCCCGATGTGCAGTTAAGATCGATATCTCTAAGGCCTTTGATTCCGTTCAATGGTCCTTCTTGCTGTCTATTCTTTCTGCAATCAAACTTCCAGGTAAATTTGTGTTGTGGGTGAAGAAATGTATTGAACTGGCGTCTTTTTCAGTCCAGATAAATGGTGAACTCGCGGGATACTTTAACAGCTCCAGAGGGCTTAGGCAGGGATGTTCTCTCTCCCCCTATCTATTTGCTATTTGTATGGAGGTCCTCTCCAAAATGCTGAATAAAGCGGCAGAGCAGAAGAAGATAGGATACCATCCTCACTGTCAAGCTGTCCATTTGACCCATCTCTGCTTTGCCGATGATCTTCTGGTCTTCTCCGATGGTAAAAAGAGTTCTGTGGATGGGATTCTCCAAGTGTTTAAACAATTTGCAGGAATGTCGGGCCTCAGTATAAGTCTGGACAAGTCTACTCTGTTTTTGGCTGGGAAATGTGATGATAGAGAGGCTATACTGGCGCAGTTTCCTTTCGTTGTTGGGACCCTCCCAGTTCGTTATCTTGGGATGCCTCTTCTAACAAAGCGCATGACGTCTACTGACTACTCCCCTTTGGTAAATAGAGTCAAAAAGCGCATAACCTCTTGGACGGCAAGACAACTCTCCTTTGCAGGACGCTTGCAGCTCATCTGCTCAGTCATTCACAGCATCACCAATTTTTGGATGTCGGTTTTTCGACTACCGAAACAATGCATCAAAGAATTAGATCAGCTTTGCTCCTCCTTCTTATGGTCTGGACCGTCCATGAGTTCTACAAAAGCAAAGATATCTTGGGATAATGTTTGTAAACCAAAGGAGGAAGGCGGCTTGGGGGTAAGATCATTGTCGGAAACTAATCAGGTTTGCTGTCTAAAGCTCATTTGGCGCATCCTATCACAATCTACGTTATGGGTTCAATGGGTTAAAAAATATCTAATCAGAAAAGGCTCCTTCTGGAATACCAAAGAAACAAGCTCTCTTGGTTCCTGGATTTGGAAGAAGCTGTTGAAGTATAGGGATCTGGCCAGATCTTTTGTGAAAGTGGAAATAAAAAGTGGGGCTGGCACTTCCTTCTGGTTTGATGAGTGGTCGCCGTTAGGGAGGATATTGGATATCACACACTCGCAAGGCTGCATTGCCCTTGGGATTAAACTCGATGCTACGGTTGAGCAGGTAATTCAAAACTATAGGAGCAGCAATTACAGAGTGGAGAACTTGATCACAATTGACAAGGAGATTTTAAAACTGCGAACCTTGGGACTTTCTGAAGACGAGGATGTGATTTTGTGGAGAGGGAAAGGAGATGTGTTTCGACCTTGGTTTGATACTGATCAAACCTGGAAGTTAACCCGCCTGCAGCAGCAACATGTTCAGTGGTATAAAGGCATCTGGTTCGCTGGTTCAACACCTAAATACTCGGTAATGGCTTGGATTGCAGTTCACAATAGACTGGCTACAGGTGATAGACTTTTACAGTGGAATACACAAGCCAATGCTCAATGTATCTTCTGCAATACCAACGTCGAAACCCGGAACCACCTCTTCTTCAACTGCTCCTTTACTGAACCCATTTGGAGAAACCTCACAAGCAAGCTGGCGGATCAAAGTTACTCATACAGGTGGAACGAAATTCTCACAGTGCTATCATCGAATCGTCTCAAAGGTGTTACAAAGTTCCTCCTCCGATATGTTTTCCAAATCTCAGTTCACACAATTTGGCTAGAGCGAAATGGAAGAAGACACGGTACGGTCCAGAGACCTCAGAGCATTCTTATCCACTTCATCGACAAGCAAATAAGAAATAGAATCAGTTCTTTAAGAGGACGTGGAGGAGCAATCTTCATGCAAGCTATGGAGATTTGGTTTTCATCTAGAGATTAGGTGGTCTTAGATCTCCTTGTTTTCTCATTCTACCACACAATCTAGACTACTGATGCATTAAGTTGTAACAATGTTTTTTGTTTCGAATAAATTTAAAATTCATACAAAAAAAAAAAAAAAATAGAACTCACAAGATTACTAATTAAACCCAATAAAAACATTTCGGGTCTCAAATTTATTATATATCACTGAATGAATGATCTGTAAAATCGAAACAGTAAACTGGTGGTAATTAACACCATACAAAAGATCAATATTAGGTAAACTATATATTATCAGCTAAATCCCGTATGGATTGAAGCTGCTGCATTTCAAAAAACTGTTCTTTATCGCACAGACCAAAAAACCGTCCATACAACTCTTCGTAATCACTCACTTCAAGATCCTGCATCCACCCCATTCTCGGCGAGCCCAGTGGAAACTCAGTGATAGCCTGAATCTGATCTGAAGACAATCCTACCCGCGAAGGTCTCTGGCCCGACCCAATATCTTGTTCTGTAAACGATACACCCGGTTTAAACATTTGTGCTGCCTCATGAGCAGCTGCTTGAACGTGCTCCGAACTAGAGCTTACCGGCCGAGGAAAACTGTCAGCATGCTCCGGGAAGTTGAGATGTGTCCCACGTCCACGGAGGTGAAGAGCCGCAGTATCGTAGGCCGCTGCAGCCATCTCAGCCGTCTCGTAACTCCCAAGCCAAATCCGTGTTTTCTTACCGGGTTCTCGGATCTCCGATACCCATTTGCCCCATTTCCTCCGGCGAACGCCTCTGTAAGATAGTTTGTCAGCGGGGCAGCGTTGTTCTCGCTGACTAACATGATTGTTTTCCATGTTATTAATACGAAGTTGTTTAGTACTATAGTGTGTGTATTGAAATGTGCTAATTAGTTAGAGGGTAGAGGTATACTGTCCGTGTTAAGTGGAATTGTATATATAGAGAAATAGAGAAAATACATTAAATGATGGGATGGAATTTGTGGAAGGCTTTGTTTTCAGGTTAAGTGAGCTTCCCACGTAGTTACGTGTGGAGTGGGTTTATGCTGTCATGCATGCATGGGTCTCTAATTCTACAGAATCTATAAATTTTTCAAATTAAAAATATTATTTTCTAACACGTATAATAAGACACTCCCTTGAATCTTGTTTCTGAATTTCTAAAATTTGGGGGCTTTTATAGGAGAAAAACACATTAGGTGGATATTGGGAGCTACGTTAGAATTTCTAAATTATATTTGAAATATATATTTTGAAAACAAATGTTTCAAAATAATATATTTTGTTTCAAAATAATATATTTTATGTTTTGTATACATTTTTATTAGGTAATAATGATAAAATGTAAACTTTGCAAAATTAATTGTATGCATTACATTTCTATTGGCTTAAATTATTAAAAAATAATTATAATATATATTTATAATCAAAACTAAATATGTGTGAAAATCCAAAACATACAATTTTGAAAGAAGAGGATTATTTGTATATAATGGTTGATTTATGAATTCTAGCACTTAAATGAAATTTATTGTTATTAGTTTACGAATTCTGACGTTCTTTAATAATCTACTAATATTGGCTTTGTGATATTTTAATTGTATAAAGCTATTGTTATTTAAAATATTTGATTATTATTGATTGTATAATTCTATTAAAATGTATTGTTATTAGGATAAATTGTTCTAATTATAGCTAACTAAAATATACAATCTTATGTTATATTATCATCTTTTCTAAAGGATTCTAAACATTCAATTTCTGCAAATGGGAAGTTTCTGTTTAACTTCAGCTCTGAGGAGGATCTCAATTCTGTTCTTCGACAGAGTTCCTTCCACTTCAATTTCTTTATGTTCGTATTGGTCCGCTGGGAGCCAATAGTTCATGACGATTACCCCTTGGTAATTCCGTTCTGGGTTCAATTGGTCGGTTTTCCTCTACATCTATGGACAGACAGAAACCTGAGGAGCGTTGGGGGAAGAATTGGACATGTTGATACTCTGGATCTCTCTGAGGGTCGTATGTTAATAGAGATTGACTCACGTCGTCCACTAAAATTCTCTAGGAAAGTTCAATCTCCCGAAGGAGATGAAGTTACTATTGAAATCAAGTATGACATGCTTTTTAAGCACTGTACTATCTGTGGTCTACTTTCCCATGAGAATGGATATTGTCCGACTACAAGCATTCAAAACAGGCTACAGCCTCATAAAGAGGGCTCAGATGTATTCTCTAGAGTTCAGATTCCATCTGAGAGACATTCTCAGCACTCTTTGGTGCAGGGGGAATATGATAACATCCATAAGTCTCGCCAATCTTGGCAACAAAGACATGACCGGAACTACAGAGGGATCAGTTTGGACCGTCATGATACAGGAGCGCGAGGGTATGCTGTTCGCCATCGTTCCAGAGAACGCTATGCCAACCGAGAGGAACGCACTGACAGAGTTTTCAGGAACCATCAGGACCCTTACAAAAGCAAGAGATAAGGAGGAAGTCGGTATGGACCGTATCGTCATAGATCAGATCAAAGATGGAGAGAAAAGCCAGCGATCAACAGGGTGAACGGGGAGGACACGAAACGTCCGGATACTCATGAGAAAGATTCAAAGAGGGATTCTATGTCATCTCAACTAGGCATGGTACAACTATGGATATTGTTCCTTATGAACAAAGACCAGATATACCCGATTCTGAGGAGCAGCAGAGGAGTGGGGATACGCGAAAAGGGAGGATGATAGAGAGTAAGATTGTGACGCCATATACAATGGACAATCCTATGAAGGGAAATATCACTACCCGCTACAAGGGAGCGGCTCGAGTGCTCTCCTTCTCGCCCTCATGTGCTACTATGGCTAAGGAGGATCAGATTATCGGGCCTTTGGATGACGTGGAGATGACTGATCAGGATAATGGTATGTTGGGTTTCGAACCTAATGATGATGACTTGCTAGGAGAGGAGCTCTTGGAATCTGAATCTAAATGGCCAGAACCATTATATGTGGTCGAAGGAAGATCAAAATCCAGCACGAAGACATCCAGAGTGAGGAAGCCAGCTACGAAGATAAATGCTCCCTTGGGCTTCCCAATTAAGAGACTTGAGTTCCTTCGTCAGAGATCTCCAAGCAGTCGATCAAAGGCTGTAGGAATCAACATGGCTGGGGGTGCTGGCAAGTCTGGGCGTCACAGTGGAAAGAAGGTCAAAGCCAAACATGGAAAGAAAGAGGAAGTGATGAGGCCTAAAGACTCATCGACTGTGGAGCCATGAAGACGATCAGTTGGAATTGTAGAGGGATTGGGAACATCCTCACAGTTCGACGCCTCAAGGAGATGTGTCAAAAGCATCGCCCAGGACTTTTGTTCCTTTCTAAGACGAAGAATAATAGGTCATTGTTGCAGAATATTCAGACCGACTTAGGATTTGATCGTTTTTTTACCGTAGAGCCACTTGGCTTAAGTGGTGGTTTAGCTTTATTTTATTTGGAAGAATTTCAAATTAATGTTTTGTTTTCGAATAACAGAATGATTGATGTTTGAGGCAATCATTGATGGAATAAAAGTCTATATGACGTTTGTGTATGGTGATCCAGTGTTAGAACAAAGAGAACAAGTATGGGAACATCTTACGCGTTTCTCAACAACAAGAGTTGGACCCTGGTTTATGATATGGGACTTTAATGAGATTATAAGTCATGATGAAAAAGTTGGTGGAAGGCCTCGCTCTGATAGCTCTTTTCTACCCTTCAAACAAACGCTTAACGACTGCGGAATGCTAGAATTCCCATGTTCTGGGAATAAATTATCATAGGTAGGAAAAAGAGCAGGGCGAATCACAGTCCGATGTAGATTAGACAGAGCTGTTGGCAACGAGGATTGGCACGAAAATTTTCCACACTCAGGGGTAAATTATTTGTGGCTGTGGGGATCGGATTATCGTCCGGTTCTTGCAAATATTTTATCGAAGCCTATTAGAAAATCGAAATCTTTTAAATTTGACAAAAGATGGATTGATAATATGGAATTAAAACAAGTTACTCTGGATGGGTGGAAATCTTCAGACCTCTCCCCTATAGCAAATATCATGGAGTATATTTCAAGTTGTCCTAAAGCAATAGGATCTTGGAGGAGGCAAAATGATTTAAATTCTGGAAAACAGGTGGAGGATCTAAAGGAAAAGGTGGAGGGGTTGTATTTGGACGATGCCGCATCTACTGAGGAGATAGCGGAGGCGTTGATGGAATTCTCAGATGCTCTTAAGGCGAAAGAGGTATTCTGGAAGCAAAAGAGTAGAGTCTTCTGGCTCAAAGAAGGCGATCGGAATACAAAATTCTTTCACTCAGTAACGAAGCAAAGGAGAGCGAGGAACAAAATCACTCAACTCCTTGACTCTAATGGTACTGCTGTGGAAGATGAGGATGGTTTAGTAGCCATTGCTACTAGCTACTTCAGAGATTTATTTGCGACATCTAACCCGGACAATATTGACGAGGCTCTCTCAGAGATCTCGACAAAGATTACTGGGGAAGATAATGATAAACTTACAACACCCGTTACGGAATTGGAAGTCAAACTAGCTTTGTCCGCGATGCACCCAGAGAAAGCCCCAGGGCCAGACGGAATAACATCGCTGTTTTACCAAAAGTTCTAGGATATCGTAAAGGAGGACCTAACCTTTATGGTTAACCAATTTCTGTTCGATGGAACATTGGTGGATGGATTGAATGACACAAATATCTGTCTTATTCCTAAGGTGGAGAAACCAAATGAGATGGCCAAATTCAGGCCCATTAGCTTGTGTAATGTTTGTTACAAGATAATCTCTAAGGTCTTATGTCAGAGGTAAAAAAAATGCTACCAGGCTTAATTTCGGAAACTCCGTCGGCATTTGTAGCCGAAAGGCAAATCTCTGGTAATGTCATGATTGCACAAGAGATGTTCCATGCGCTGAGAACTAAACCAAATGAACAAAACAAAAGGATGGCTATCAAGACGGATATGAGTAAGGCGTATGATCGGATGGAATGGCCCTTCATCAAAGCGGTGTTGCAGAAAATGGGGTTTTCGGAGATCTGGATCGAATGGATCATGCGATGTATAACCTCTGTGAAGTACAAAGTGCTTCTGAATGGCCAACCAAGAGGGAACATTGTCCCAGAAAGAGGCCTACGTCAGGGAGATCCTTTGTCTCCTTTTATCTTTATCATATGCACAGAAGCGCTCGTTAGCCTTCTCAATCATGTTGAGAATCAAGGGAAGATAACGGGGATGCGGGTAACACGTGCATGTCCCTCGGTATCTCACATTCTCTTCGCTGATGATAGCCTTTTCTTTTGTAAGGCGGAGCCCCGTGAATGTGAGGAAGTAATGAAAGAGATTAGAAAATATGGGAAAACGTCTGGTCAGTGTATCAATTTTGAAAAATCTTCCTTACTCTTTGGTAAAAAGATAGATGCTCATACTCGGCAACAAATAAAAGAGAAGCTTGGAATTCCAAATGAGGGAGGGATGAGATCCTACTTAGGGATGCCTGAAGATATTAGTGGCTCTAAATACAAGCTTTTTGCTTTTATCAAAGATAAGTTGATGCACCGAGTGAATGGTTGGACAGGTAGATGGTTATCCAAGGGTGGAAAAGAGGTCCTAATTAAATCCATTTTATTAGCTCTTCTGACATACGTGATGTCTACTTTCTTGCTACCACTGGAGTTATGTGAAAAGATTGCTAGTGCCATTGCACAGTTCTGGTGAAGTTCAAACTCACCAAAACGAGGGATTCACTGGGCGACATGGGAAAAACTCTGCAAACCACGCAATGAAGGAGGTCTAGGATTTCGTATGATTCATGAATTAAATTTGGCTTTGCTGGCAAAAAAAATGTGGCGATTAGTCCAGTTTCCGGACTCTCTAGTGGCTAGAGAAGCGAGAGTCGGCACTTCACTCAGAGTTGGATGCTCTTAGATGGGAAATGGAATGTATGCTTCAGTATTCTTCATGCCAGCATTTTGGCACTGATTGTAAAGACATTATAGCAATGGTTTTCGAGCCGCACAATTGGCTGAGCTTTGCGACCGAACTTGAGGCAATCCAGATACTTTTGATTTGCTTCCCTGATTTCGAGATCAGACATATCCCGAGGAGTCATAATGAAACTGCGGATGCGCTCGCTAGGAATGCTCGCTCTTTTCATAGATCTATTTGTTTTGTTGGTTGTTCTATTCCGATCTGGATTCTCAGGCCACCTCAAGTTTGAGTAATAGAATGACCGTTTGAGGAAAAAAAACATTCAATTTCTAAGATTAATAAAATATCAACTTTCTTAAGACCTTAGTCGTATGGCTGTCCAGAAACTCATGTTATTTTCTTTGTGTGTGGACACATAAGACTGAATGTCTTACTGTATCCGAGATCATTCCATAGTCTTTGGTCTAATATGATGAAAATACAATATACGAAAGTTAGTAGACCAATAAGCATAACTGGTGTAGAACTGGAGTCCACCAAATCCAATGACACACAGTTTTTTTTTGGGGGGAGGGGGGGGGTAAAAGTGTTTTGAACTTTTGATATATCCATAAATCATAAGAGTAAAGATGTTGAAAAAAGCTCGAGAGCTGACAGCAAATGTGATGATGACTTTTACTTTATATAATGTTAAATATGTACTACCCATTGACTATCAAATTGACAACAAGAGTGTATATAGTTCCTAGCGAAACTGCGGAGAAAGAGAAATCAGCAATAAACAAAATATGATTTAATAAAATCTAAATACTAAAGCAAAATTAAAATAATAATAACAATACTAAAGCCAGACCAGCAGATCATGCTCTGTCCGATTATTCGTAGTAACTAAAACCTCGTGTCTAATGATCAACAAAAATAAAGAAGAAGAAACTGTTTTTTGCGTGACGTGGATGCATAATGGACAGTTGGACACCACCACCGCCACTGACTACCACATCGTATCACAATACGTACGGACCGGGGGGTAAAAAATGTCTGCGGTCTCAATCTCAAGGCCCATATTCTCGACGGACCCTACATATGAATATACCAAAATATTGCTTTTCATTCTCTCCTTTGAACTCTCATGTCTGTTTCCTTAGTTCAGGAACACTCATACTAGTTTTTTTCTTCTTTTGTTCAACAACTTTATGTTTACGATTAATATACTTAAACTACGAGCAATGACGAATGTAGTTAATTCGTTGCATCAGATACCGATACGGTGATAATTTGTGCGTACATACAAATTTTATAAAAAGATAGGTAAATTATGCTACTATGAGAATATTTCATACAAGGATTTATCATGTACATCTCTCTATTATTAATTTTAATTAACACTATTTCTAGCTTTTGAGTGGCACGTGTGTGAAAGGGAACCCTTTGACCAGCGGCGGAGACACGGTTGTTTGTATTATTACATTGTCTGGCTCCCTCTATCTTCAATGTCGACGATAATAGTCAATATATAGTATTATATTATATATAATATTATATCATCAATGTTATCTCCTCTTATTAGTTACTAGCGGAACATGTACCCTTCTCGGTAATTACAACTTTACATTACATCATCATGCACGACTTGTCTTCTTTCATACTTGTTAGGTGAAACGTATCACTAATAGAATAGTGGTTATCCGGAAGATGGTCACGAAATGATTACGTTTTTATCATGAAACAAAAGATGTGACTATGTTTTCTTTATAAATACAATTCGATCGATTTCACTTTCTTTACAAGATGATTTAGCAAAATTTCTTACAACTAAACAAGTGCGTAAAATGTCATCTTTATTTGATCTACAGAATGGATGGATCGACTCATCAAACCATTCCAAAATTGTGTTTATGAAGAGTTTATGGAAAATTATATAGAATTTATTGCATTTGCTTACAACAAAAATTCTTAGAAGAAATGCAAATTTTGCTATGTCCATGTGCATTATGTCAAAACCGAAAACAACGAGATGGAAGAACGGTATATCGCTATCCTTTCCAAATCCGATTTAAGAATAATTATTATGTATGATCAAGCTAAGCTATGGAAATTTTTTCTACAATGTTGAAGAATCATCAATAGCATGTCAAACTTGGAAAATCATCAACGGAGGGTCAACTTACCAAAGAAGATTTGGGAAGAAGAAGAAGCATATTAAAACAAAATTAAAATATGGGAGATGACATTGAGCCCCCACACATGGTGGAGAACATGACGGAAGAAACCAATGAAGATCAATATCAAGATAGTGTGATTTGAGCTTTTGAAAGCCGTCAATCGACCACTATATGATCGATGTGTTGAAGATATTTCCTAAAACGATTTCACATCTTTACCGTTTGTTATTCATTTGTCTCATACAAATAATTTTTATACAGAATTTTAGTACTAATAAAAACATTTTAATATTTAATCATATAAAAATTAAAAATCTATTGCATCTTTAATTACTTTTGATAAATGAGTTTTTAGACACTATAAGTAGTAGTTTATCATATAATTTGATAATTTACAAAATTGTAAGTAATTAAGTGACTAAATTTATTTTATATGGTTGTCGTTGTTAAAGTATTTAGCCAGAGAAAAATAATAAAATCAACACAACAAATATTCTCATTCCATTTGATATATCATTTTTACCGGTTTTTGACCATGATGTAATTCTTATTCAGAGTATATATTATATGTTTGTAATTTTCTAAGAATCTTTTCAGATTCAGATACGTTTTGGGAAACTTTGGAGATTATGGAGTTTTTTGAGATGGAGAACTTCACAAATAGGCCAGAAGTTTAGCAACTGATGGAAGCCTTCCCTTGATGCGATTGAGCTCATCTTTTGACACAAGATAGAGATTTGAGTTAGCTTTCCAATGTCGCCGTTTGAAATCAATCAAGATCCTATCGAATGTTATGCTTGTTTTAGTGAATAGTGGTTCGTCTGACATGCTAGCATAAGCTGTCGAGGATTCAAGTTTGTGGCCATAATTGAACGACGCTGCCCTGGCCAAGTCCCCGACGAGAATGAAGATTGAAGAATTTCAGTTTGGCCCACAACTTCTCTTATTTACAAAAGATCCTAGAACGTGTTTTAACCTATATTATCTGTTTGTAAGCTATTGTTGACACCTAAGCTTGATTTTAGATTTGGAGACATAGATTAGAACTCCTTCATAGTTGATCGTCAGGTGAAAGCAATGAATCAAGCATCTGTTGAGATCCATACTAGGATGGACAACATGTTCACTGAGCTGAACAATAATATTGATGATTGAGTAACCATATGAAGAGGAAAAATATTCAGCTTACTCAAACTGGTGAAACTGTTAAGAGGCAACAAGAAACCCTTCTTGGAAAGAGTGTGATGAATCATAGAGGTGGGCACTATAATGAAATAGAGCTGAGATGTGAGAAAACTAATGAAAAAAACGAAGTAGTTGTTTGCTGAAACTGCTTTAAGCACATAAGTGAGAACATAGCACCATGCCAGCTGTGAAGCGACTGCTCCCAACGAAACTGCTGAGACTCCACCAGTTCCAGTCTATATTCCTAAGGTTCCCTATCTTGTTCCACCTAGACATCTGATGAATCCCATTAGTGCGGAGCAGCTGGATGGATTTAGGAAGATACTGAGAAGGCTTCCTAAATAGATCTCATTTGAACATGCTTGGGAGATTCGGCCCTACATATGTTCTTCAAAAATTGTAGAGAGGAAATTCAAGCACACTTTATCGAAGCATAACACCATCACTGAAGGTATTGCCTAAGGGTGATGACTGTGGAAAGTTTGTTTTCCTTGTTTCATCGCAGGAGTTGGATTCAAGGAAGCTCACTGTGACTCTAGGTCTAGTGTGAATATTGTTTCAAAGGCGATTATTGACGAGCTGGGTATTGTGGATGTTGAGCTTTATCAGTTGACTATGGCTTTGCAAACTCTTCCACAACAGCTCGCCCTCAGTACACGCTATGCGCAACACTTATGTCACCATTCAAAATCTTCATGTCCAAGTTGGGGACTATATTCTTCTTACTGGATTTCAAGTTGTTAAGATGAACAAAGATTACGAACTGCCTTTTATCTTTGAAAGACCATTTATGCCTAATAATAGAGTCCCCTTCTCCAACATCAACAAGAAAGTTTTCTATAAAGCTTTCTCCACAAGATATCCCACACTACAGGCCTCCTGCATCTCAGTGGTTTGTGTAAAGAAGCTGAAATTTGTTCCTAAGAAGGAGCTCGCTGATAAGAGTGAGATAAAAGAAGTCATGGATGAGATCCTAACACTGATACCAAGAAACTCAACGGGAATGCGAAAGTGAAAGATAAAGTCCAGAGAAAAAAGATCAAGGGTGATCCTACAATGACTTTGATACCTCGAATGTGTGATGAGAACTCCATTGAGTATGAGGTAAAGTGCAAAGGAACCTCTAAACCTTTATCTAAGTTAGAGCTATTCTCACACATGAGCTAAAAGAGAAAGGAGAAGCTGCTGTAAAAGGTCTATTGAGCAGAGTTTTGAAGATGAATAAGTTTGATTGTGGACCTTTTTTTGGAACAAGCGCTCATGCTCAACCCAATTGAGCCATATCACCAAGTCAAGCTAGTGACTTAAACCAAGCGCTTGGTGGAAGGCAACCCACCGGTAAGTGTAACTATCATTAGAATTTGTTTTTGCTTATTTTTTTTATTTTAGTTTGTTGAGTCTCAAGTCAAAAATCAGAAAAACCCGACATACTTCAAACATTTTGGGTTTCAGAAACGGAGCATCCATCCCTCCGAACGGAGCGTCTGCTCCAGGCGGAGATCTTATGATGGAGCACCCATAGTTTTTGTGGAGTGTCCGTTCCACTCATGTAAGTATCTCGACAAGAAAAACTGTGTTTTTGTTCTCTCTAATTTATTTTTATACCGAGACATTGTGAAGTAAGTCTGGAGGAGGGTCTTTGTCGATTACTAACTCGTTTATTTCTTTTTTTTTGTTTTGAGTCTTTTCTTGAGTCAAAACTTGTTGGGAATGAGGACCTTGTTTTTTGACGATCTTAACCACCCATGTGCTTTGGGTATCTTATTCAGTGACCTTAGCAGTGGACAGAAGACACACATGTGGATCTGGAACACACTGACATTATCTCATTTTCTCCCAAAGATTTCGGCTTGTCGAGGTTACTCTAGAAAGACTTAAATCCATTTAACCTGAACCTAATCTTGACTGCAATTATTCTTGTTATGGACATTAGATCAGGGAAACGAGATTGCACTCAGGACTTCTTATTCTTTTTACCCATCTTGATGACCCTAAGTGGCTAGCTCATCTTTAGCTAGTTCCCACCTTGAACCCTAGCTAAGCCTTTATTCCACCTTCATGCATTCTGTTTTCAGTGTATATGTGTAGATATATGCAAAAGGGTCGGAGAGAAAAGGATCGACGCAGTTTCTCACTCGTTCTTGCTGTAGTGCAACCTATCAGTTGAGGAGAGCAGAGGGACCAAAACAAAGTGAT
This sequence comes from Moricandia arvensis, assembly GCA_905132765.1. Taxonomy (NCBI): domain Eukaryota; kingdom Viridiplantae; phylum Streptophyta; class Magnoliopsida; order Brassicales; family Brassicaceae; genus Moricandia; species Moricandia arvensis. The sequence continues at coordinate 61,915 of CAJHQP010000056.1, forward strand.
TGTTCGAAAACTTGGAATCAAGAAAGAAAGTAGAGAATCAGAAAATGGTGAAATCGGAACCACCTGAAGCACGAAAACCATGTGTAATTACCTCATTCTTCATCACATCATCATCTTCAAAAAAAAAGAAAAAAAAACAGAGAAGAAAAGATGATGAAGAAGGAGAAGAAAGGACAAAGCAACAATGTCTCAGGTTGGATGAACTAATGAGTGAGTTCTGATTTTTATATTTGAAGAAAAGAGGAAGCAAAATGAGTGGGGGATTTGGAAATCAATGGATCCATCTTCTCTTGCAATTTTGTGTGATATCATGCATCATGTGTATTGATATGGTAACACCTAAACACTTATAGCTCCACCACTAAATTAGCCAGTTTTATACCTAGCGTCGTCTACATGGAATGATGCTTGTGACAAGAAGATCATGCCACTCTAAATTTTAATATAAGAAGTTTTGTCTGGAAAGTGTGGCTTTTGCAGGTTTGAGATATAGAGTATGAGGCAGATTTTGAACAGCAATCAGTGGGGTTTCGTAAGGGCGTGTTGTCCTAGTTTTACTTCTTGTATGGTTCAGAGATTCGTGGTTAAAATATGGCTGCTGAGAATAAGAGAGTTCCCACACTTTCAACTTTGCTCCCATCTTTGGAAACTTGATTTTGTTTCAGGACAAACAAGAATCTAAGTCTGGGAGAATATGGTGATGAATCCTAGGAAGGCACTCGACCGGTAAGGCTGATATGAACTCAAATCCGATAGGATTGAGAACTGGTGGGATGATTGGTGACACAATGGGATGCGGAATGGCCCAATGATACTACCAGATTCGTTTGTTTCCGGATGTGATGCACCGGTCCAACTCACGAAAGGGGAATTTCACTCGGAGCTAACCTGGCCAAGGAAAAAGATATTCTAAGCAAAGAACAAAGAGAGTAGAAAACTCAAGTTTTATTAAGAAAATCGACTGCCTTGTTTCAGATTGAGTTCTAATACTTATATATGATATAGTCAAAGAGAAATAAATAAAAGAATGGGAAATCATGACATAGAAAATAGATAATTCACCAAATGTGGTCAAAACACAGAAAAAGATGTTGACTAGTCGATAGACCCTTCGGCTACTCTCGTCCAGGTTCAATGAACCTTGCTGCACGTCCGGCGGTAAGGAGAAGCACACACCCAGTACGGTCCGTATGGTCGGATAAGAGAACCTCATGAACAGAATTGGAACAAAACAAGGCTAAGTGATTTGAAAGCTCATGAATCCTTGCCTTAGAAAGATTTGGATGATCAAAGTCCATAACCTGATCGAAGTGTCGGATCAGTCCATCAGTACGGTCGCCAGTACGGTCGCCAGTACGGTCCAAATGGGCCAAAATGGAGAAGCCACAGTCGGATTCTGGTTCCACTTGTTCGAAGTTGTTTATGGCTTAACCGTTGGTCTTAAAATGGCGAATTGGTCGAGAAAGACGAGCTCCAGTTTGGTCAGATCGATCATTAAGTCGTGGTTCTTGTTGAACTTTCATTTTGGACGTCCTTGGGTCAATCCGGTACACGGCCCAATCAGTCTATGCAGTACTGTCAGGGAACTGAACCTCGGCTGAAAAGTTCGAGACGTCCTGATCTTCATGCTGGTCCGGTTCCATTGACTGGTCCGTCGTCTTGGTTACATCATATGGTGTTTTTGACACAAAGTACATATGCTTTCTAAATTGTTTTCATGTCTTTATCGAGTCTCTTTAGTTCTTTTTGAGTCATTTCAGGTCCAGAGTAGGTTGTGATGATCTTGGAGGGACACATGAAGAAAATAATGCAAATTGGAGTTTTCCCACGAAGCAACTAGACAGAAAAGCTGAGTCTTGAACAGAGCATCCGCTCCGCTGCCCGAGATTTTTAAGAAAACTTCTAATATTTCAGGATTTTACCTAGTGATCTCTATTTTTTTTCCTCCTGGACCGCCACAGACCTGCAAAAATACCTTTTCTTATTATATTCACAGACTACACCATTATTTTATAGATTTTTAGAAAGAGTAAGCTTGTAATCTTGTTAAGGGAAAAGGATCTCTACACACTCATCAGAAGAATCCTATGCCATATTTTATTATTCCTGCAATCTATCATCATGTTTTCTTCATCTCTTATCTTTGTGGCTATGGTTAAGTAGTTGATTTGCTTAGTTTTGGGTGTAAGGAGATCATAGATTCATGAGGTAAACACAAATAAGGATTGATGTTTTGACTGTCTCCATCTATAGTTGAACTTAATGTTGAGAATAAACTAATAACTTAGTATGTGATTTTAGGTTGAATCTATTCACCAAAAGTGCTTTAGGTTGCTAGAAAGAGCATAGATGGGTGATTTATCCTTAACCAACAAAAAAGCGTTGTTAAGGAGAATTGTGCACATGTTTGACAAAAAAGGAGAACTGTGAATATATCGTATCTGATCATAATGTTTACCATCATTCTCTGATCCAAATGACAATTTAGATATTAGGAATGCATGATAAAAGGATAGATGCCACGAAAGTGGATCGATCTTGGTTGGTTGGTTTAGTTTAAGACTTGCAGTGATTTTTTCCGTAACAAGATGTTTGGCTCATGCTGGTTGATTTCCGATTATTCACTCTAGGCTTAGATCTTTTATAATCTGAAACCAAACAAATCCATCTATGTTGCTTGCTTTATTTTATTTTCTTATTTTTACACCACCCGATTTGTCTTAGCTTGATATCGATCTCATAGAAACAAAGTGTAAGAACTGTCCTCTGGTATTGAATCTCCATTACTACATCTACACTATTAGCTTGCAGTATCGAAACAAATTTTAGTGTATCAATGACCCGTTTCAGATCTTCTCAGTTGGTGACAACCTCTTCTGAACTTTTCCTTTGTGTAAAATCTACTCTTTTCCACCATGAGAATGATTTTCCGGAGAGTTGCTTGATGGCATGGCCTAGACTCTTTTTCTTTGGCACACCATGGTATGAAAACCAATCATCTATGGTTCTTTCCCAATCAAGGTTACTCCCTGAAAAAGGATAAATAGAAGGAACTTGGTTAGCATAAGAATCTAAGTCAGGGACATGGGAGAATATATACATATATATATGGTGATGAATCCTAGGAAGGCACTTGACCGGTAAGGCTGATATGACCTCAGATCCAGTAGGATTGAGAACTGTTTGGATGATTGGTGACACAATGGGATGCGGAATGGCCCAATGATACTACCAGATTCGTTTGTTTCCGGATGTGATGCACCGGTCCAACTCACGAAAGGGGAATTTCACTCGGAGCTAACCTGGCCAAGGAAAAAGATATTCTAAGCAAAGAACAAAGAGAGTAGAAAACTCAAGTTTTATTAAGAAAATCGATTGCCTTGTTTCAGATTGAGTTCTAATACTTATACATGATGTAGTCAAAGAGAAATAAATAAAAGAATGGGAAATCAAGACATAGAAGATAGATAATTGACCAGATGTGGTCATAACACAGAAAAAGACGTTGACTGGTCGATAGACCCTTCGGCTACTCTCTTCCAGGTTCAATGAACCTTGCTGCACGTCCGGCGGTAAGGAGAAGCACACACCCGATACGGTCCGTATGGTCGGATAAGAGAACCTCACGAACTGAACTAGACCAAAACGAGGCTAAGGCATCCGAAAGCTCATGAATCCTTGTCTTAGAGAGATTTGGATGATAATAGTCCATGAACTGATCGAAGTGTCGGACCAGTCCATCAGTACGGTCGCTGGTGCGGTCCAAATGGGCCAAAAGGGAGAAGCCACGGTTGGATTCTGCTTCCACTCGTTCGAAGTTGATTATGGCTTGACCGTTGGTCTTAGAATAGCGAACTTGTTGGGAAAGATGAGCTCCAATTTGGTCAGATCGATCATTAGGTCGTGGTTCTTGTTGAAGTTCCATTCCGGATGTCCTTGGGTCGATTCGGTACATGGCCCAGTCAGTATGTGCGGTACGGTCAGGGAACTGAACCTCGGCTGAAAAGTTTGAGACGTTCTGATCTTCATGCTGGACCGGTTCCATTGACTGGTCTGTAGTATGGGTTACATCATTTCCTCCTTCAAAAGAATTTGTCCACAAATCCGGATCATCTGCAAGAAAAGGAGAAAGATCAGAAAAAATTAAAGCTAGAAGAGATATCATACTTACCTTGTAGATCAAGCTGGTAAGCATTGTCATTGATCTTCATGAGTATCTGAAATTGACCATCTACCCGGGGCATGAGCTTGGACTTCCTCTCTTCTAGAAATCGTTCCTTTCTCAAATGAACCCAAACAAGATCACCTTCCTTGAAAATAACTTCCTTCCTTTTCTGGTTGGCATATCTTTTGTAACTCTCGGTTTTGGCTTTGATGTTGGAGTGAACTTGCTCATGCAACTGCTTGATTGTATCCGCCTTCCTCTTGCCATCTGTACTAACTCTTTCACTCAAAGGCAAAGGTAAAAGATGAAGTGAAGACAAAGGATTGAATCAATAAACAACTTTAAAAGGCAAAACTTTAGTAGTTGAATGCATAGCATGATTATAAGCAAACTCAACATGTGGCAAACATTCTTCCCAAATCCTAAGGTTCTTCTTAACCAAAGACCTAAGCAAAGCGGACAAGTTTCGATTCACTACTTCAGTTTGACCGTCTGTTTGGGGGTGACAAGTAGTAGAGAACATCAACCTCGTCCTTAATTTAGACCACAAACTTTTCCAGAAATAACTAAGAAACTTAGCATCACGGTCAAAAACAAAGGTACTAGGCATCCCATACAACCTAACAGTTTCTCTAAACAAAAATTCAGCAACTTGAACATCATCATCAATTTTATGACATGGAATAAAATGAGCCATTTTCGAAAATATATCAACAACCACAAAGATAAAATCACGGCCTGCTTTTGATCTAGGCAATCCAAGCACAAAATCCATAAAAATATCTACCCAAGGATGAGAGGAAAAGGGTAGAGCAAAATAGAAACCGTGGGGTGAAGCTTTAGTCTTGGACTTTTTGCACTCCACACATCGGAAAAAAATTCTTTCAACATCCTTCCTCAAACTCGGCCAGTAGAAGTGATCATAGACCGCCTTGTAGGTTTTGTTAATTACAAAGTGTCCCATAAGCCCTCCTCCATGTGCTTCCCTAACAAACAAATCCCTCAAAGAACGTTGGGGCACACACAAACGATTATCAAAGAATAAAAACCCAGAATTTTGAAAATATTTTCCATAAGCAACCTTTGAAATTTTTTGGAAAATCTCTTTAAAATCCTGATCAGTTGAGTACAAACCTTTGATAAATTCAATACCAAGCAATTTAGTTTCATGGGCTGAGAGAAGAATGTACCTTCTAGACAAGGCATCAACCACAACGTTTTCCTTACCTTGCTTGTACTTGATCATATAAAGGAATGTTTCAATAAACTCAACCCAACGAGCATGCCTCTTGTTAAGCTTTTGCTTTCCCTTAAGGTGTCTCAATGATTGGTGATCAGTGTGGATGATGAACTCCTTTGGCAATAGGTAGTGCTCCCACGTTTGAAGAGCCCTCACCAAAGCATACAGTTCTTGGTCGTATGTAGGGTAGTTGAGTGTGCTCCTCAAAGCTTTTCACTAACATATGCAATGGGCTTTCCATCCTGCATCAACACAGAACCAACTCCTACCCCGGAGACATCACATTCAATTTCAAAAGCTTTAGAAAAATCAGGAAGTACAAGTAATGGGGCTTAAGTCAACTTCCCTTTTAGGATCTGAAAAGCTTCTTCTTGAGCTTGTTCCCATTTGAACCCAACATTCTTCTTGATCACTTCAGTCAATGGATCTGCAATGGTACTGAATTTGGGAACAAAACGCCTATAGAAACCGGCAAGACCATCGAAACTCCTCACTTCACTATCGGACGTTGGACTCGGCCAGTCTCAGATCGCCTTGACTTTCTCTTCGTCCACTCTCATGCCATCTTTTCCTACAGCAAAACCTAGAAAGAAAACATGATCTGTGCCAAAAGAACACTTTCCAAGGTTAGCAAACAGGTGTTCCTTTCTAAGAACTTCAAGAACGGCTTTCAAGTGCAAATGGTGATCATCAAGGGTTTTTGCTGTAAATAAGAATATCATCAAAATATACTACAACAAATGACCTATGAATGATCTCAATACATGGTTCATCAGGCGCATAAAAGTACTAGGTGCGTTTGTGAGACCAAAGGGAATAAGTAGCCACTCATACAGACCTAGTTTCGTTTTAAAGACCGTTTTCCATTCATCTCCTTCTTTGATTCTAATCTGATGATATCCACTTTTTAGATCTATCTTAGAAAACACGCAAGCACTATGGAGTTCATCAAGCATAACATCTAGGCAAGGAATGGGATGGCGATACTTTACCGTGATGTTATTTATGGCCCTATAGTCTACACACATCCTCCATGAGCCATCTTTCTTTGGTACGAGTAGAACGGGCACATCACAAGGGCTGAGACTGTCCCTGATATAACCCTTGTCAAGCAGGATCAATTTTTTTCTGGAGCTTCTTAGTCTCAACTGTATTGGTGCGGTACGCCGGTCGGTTTGGTAGGGAGGCGCTCGTGATAAAATCGATCTGATGCTCAATGCCTCTTATCGGTGGCAATCCTTTGGAATTTTCTTCTGGAAACACATCAGAAAATTTCTTGAAAAAGTCCTAGCAACTAACTCGGAATGTCCGGTGCATGGTTAGAAGAAGATGAAGCCAAGAGAGATTCTTTACAAATAAGTAAAAGAAATGACTTTTGAGTGCAAAGAGACTTCCTTACCTGATTTTGTTTAATGAAGAAGTTGGAGTTTCTGGTTGAAGTCTCAGGTTTGTCGACTTTAGATTCTTGTTCACGACCCTTCTTGAGTTGTACTTGGTCTTGATGGACCTCCAAAGGTGACAAGGAAACCAAGGTGATTTTCTTTCCCTTGTGGTCGAAAGAGTGCCGGTTTGTGAACCCATCATGTACTGCCTTCTTATCAATCTGCCATGGACGGCCTAAGCGAATATGGCACGCGTCCATAGGAAGCACATTACACACGATATCATCCTCATAGCGGCCAATAGTGAGTGGAACTGTGACTTGATCCTTGACGTACTGCTCACCAGCTTCATTTAGTCACTCTAACCTGAAAGGACGAGGACGAGGCCGAGTAACAAGCCCAAGCTTATTTACAAGTCTGTCACTATCCACATTAGTGTAACTACCTCCATCAAAATCAAAGAACAAACTTTAGAAGAAATGAGACATCTAGAGTGAAAAAGATTCTCCTTTTGATCTTTATCATCGGTTTTGGGTTGCACACTCAAGGAACGTCTAGTGACAAGTAGTGGACCAGATGTTGGGTAGTATAGTCTGTCCTCATCAAAGATCGGACCTGAATCCTTCACAAAGGTCGAGAAAAACTCATCGATCACACTATCGTCATCCTCATCAAAGATGGGATCAAAGATGTCGTCCAAGGGCTTCCTAGTAGTAAGAAGTGGACCGCTGGCTGGGTAATCAAAGCTTTCCTCATCCTCATCAAAGACTGGTCCAAGATCCTCCTTGTCATCCTCGAACTCTACTTGACCATTCTCCAAAAGAACCATCAACTTTTGGTTTGGACATCGGTTGGCATAGTGGCCTAGTCCGTGACATCTAAAACATTGAATGTCTCTTGCTTGTTTGGAAGTCTCCTCTTTCTTTTCTCTATCAACATGAGCAGTGACATTAGTTTTAAAAGCAGTGTTTGTTGTGGTAGATGTCTTAGCCTTGTCTTGATAGTTTGCTTTGGAAGCAAAGGCTGGCTTGGGCCCATAGGACGGTTTAGAGAGACTCTTCCTTTTGACTTGTTGCTCAATCAGAATGGCCTTGTGTAACATCTGCTCCACACTATCATACTCTTGAAGCTCAATGCAGTCTTGGACGTCACGGTTGAGACCTGAAAGAAATCGTGCCATAGTGGCATCCATGGGCTCATCCACATTAGCCTTGATCATCAAGAACTCCATTTCTTGGTACTAGTCTTCCACGGTCTTGGTGATTTGAAGCGAGCGTCTCAGCTTCTGGTGAAGGTCACGATGATAGTTGATAGGCACAAATCTTTTCCTCATCAGCATGGACAGTTCGTCCCATGTCTCTATCGGTCTTTCACCTGGTCTCCTCCTGTGAGTCAACACTTGATCATACCAGTTAATACCATAGCCAGTAAACTCAGCAGCAGCCAATTTCACCTTCTTAATATCAGAAAAATTTTGGCATTCAAAAACAAGTTCAATTTTTCTTTCCCATTCAAGGAAAGCATCATGATCATTTTTACCATCAAAATTTGGAATTTTCAGTTTCAATCCACCTAAACCTTCATCAGTTCTATCATTTCTAGCAAATGGATTGACATCACCTTGATTTTTGTTTCTAGGAGCTCTCCTAGGATGGTTGATGGATCTGTCATCATCATCATGAAAATCCTCCTCATGGATCTCATCGTCGGACCGGTTGGTCCTTCTAGGCCGATCTCTCTTTGCTCCGGTTCAAGATCTCGTTTGCTGACTACCTTGAATCCCATCAAGCCTCTGATGTATTTCTCAAGACCTGCATTCACAAGGTTACCATAGAATCATTGAGAGCCCTCATCTGCAAGTTAGATAAACCAGCAAAAGAATTTGCAGACGATTCCTCTCCTCTTCACTTCTCATGGTTTTCTGGAAAATTTTAAACACTGAAAAGTTAGATAAGACTTCACATTCTCAGGTGTTTATCCTCACCCACACACGTGTTTCACTCAGATTTTGGTAATCTCTCAAAGAGTTCCTCTCAAAGTTCTAAGAGAACAAACTAGTTCACCCCAATGAACAAATCCAAGCAAAAACCCCACAAGTGTTTAAGAAAGATAGATAAGAGAATGGATTTTGGAACCCTCCTAAACCACCTCAAAGGCTAGATTTATCCTCAGCCATTATGATTTCTCTTCCACCACCACACCACAGATTGAAATCTGGATTTTTTAATACTTTTTCCTTTTTTTGTGTGTAAATCTCTTTTTTTTAAATGGTGGGTAATGAGGGGCCCAGGTTCAAATAAAGGTAGAAAAAGATTTTTTTAGAAGAAATGGAAAGATGAGAAGTTTGAAAGATAAAGAGATACCAGAAAAGTGGCTCTGGTACCACTTGATGAATCCTAGGAAAGGCACTCGACCGGTAAGGCTGATAAGAACTCAAATCCGATAGGATTGAGAACTGGTGGGATGATTGGTGACACAATGGGATGCGGAATGGCACAATGATACTACCAAAGTCATTTGTTTCTGGATGTGACGCACTGGTCCAACTCACGAAAGGGGAATTTCACTCGGAGATAACCTCACCAAGGAAAAATATGTTCTAAGCAAAGAACAAAGAGAGTAGAAAACTAAAGTTTTATTAAGAAAATTGATTGCCTTGTTTCAAATTGAGTTCTAATACTTATACATGATGTAGTCAAAGAGAAATAAATAAAATATGGAAATCAAGACATAGAAGATATATAATTGACCAGATCTGGTCAAAACACAGAAAAAGATGTTGACTGGTCGATAGACCCTTCGGCTACTCTCGTACAGATTCAATGAACCTTGCTGCACGTCTGGCGGTAAGGATAAGCACACACCTGGTATGGTCCGTATGGTCGGATAAGAGAACATCACAAACTGAACTAGACCAAAACGAGGCTAAGTCATCTAAAATCTCTTGAATCCTTGCCTTAGAGAGAGTTGGATGATCAAAGTCCATGAACTGATCGAAGTGTCGGATCAGTCCATCAGTACGGTCGCCGGTACGGTCCAAATGGGCCAAAATGGAGAAGCCACAGTCGGATTCTGGTTCCAATCGTTCAAAGTTGATTCTGGCTTGATTGTTGGTCTCAGAATGGCGAATTGGTCAGGAAAGACGAGCTCCAGTTTGGTCAGATCGATCTTTAAGTCGTGGCTCTTGTTGAAGTTCCATTCCGAACGTCCTTGGGTTGATCCGGTACACGGCCCGGTTAATCTGTGCGGTACAGTCAGGGAACTGAACCTCGGCTGAAAAGTTCGAGACGTCCTGATCTTCCTGCTGGTCCGGTTCCATTGACTGGTCCGTGGTCTGGGTTACATCATATGGTGTTTTTGACACAAAGTACATATGCTTTCTAAATTTTTTTCATGTCGTTATTGAGTCTCTTTAGTTCTTTTTGAGTCATTTCAGGTCCAGAGTAGGTTTGGATGCTCTTGGAGGGACACATGAAGAAAAGAATGCAAATTGGAGTTTTCCTGCGGAGCAACCAGACAGAGCATCTGAGTGCATGATTGTGAACGGAGCAGCCGCTCCGCCGCCCAAGATTTTTAAAAAAACTTCTAATATTTTGAAATTTTACGTAGGGATCTCTATTTTTTTCCTCCTGGACTGCCACATACCTGCAAAATACCTTTTCTTATTATATTCAGAGACTACGCTATTATTTTATAGAGATTTTTAGAGAGAGTAAGCTTGTAATCTTGTTAAGGGAAAAGGATCTATACACACTCTTGAGAAGATTCCTAAACCATATTTTATTATTCATGCAATATATCATCATGTTTTTTTCATCTCTTATCTCTGTGATCTCTGTGGCTATGGCTAAGTAGTCGATTTGCTTAGTTTAGGGTATAAGGAGATCATAGATTCATGAGGTAAACACAAATAAGGATTGATGTTTTGATTGTCTCCATATATAGTTGAACTTAATGTTGAGAATAAACTAACAACTTAGTATGTGATTTTAGGTTGAATCTATTCACCAAAAGTGCTTTAGGTTGCTAGAAAGAGCATAGATGGGTGATTTATCCTTAACCAACAAAAAGCGATTTTAAGGAGAATTGTGAACATATCGTATCTGATCATAAAGTTTACCATCATTCTCTGATTCAAATGAAGATTTAGATATTAGGAATGAATGATAAAAGGATAGATGCCACGAAAGTGGATCGATCTTGCTTGGTTGGTCGAGTTTAAGAGTTGCTGTGATTTTTTTCGTAACAAGATGTTTGGCTCATGATCGTTGATTTCTGATTATTTACTCTAGGCTTAGATCTCTTATAATCTGAAACCAAACCAATCCTTCTCTGTTTCTTGCTTTATTTTATTTTCTTATTTTTACAACACTCGATTTGTCTTAGCTTGATATTGATCTCATAGAAACAAAGTGTAAGAACTGTCCTCTGGAATTGAATCTCAAATACTACATCTACACTGTTAGCTTGCAGTATCGAAACAAATTTTAGTGTATCAATGACCCGTTTAAGATATTCTCAGTTGTACTACCTTTTCTGGACTTTTCCTTTGTGTAAAATCTACTCTTTTCCACCTTGAGAATGATTTTCCGGAGAGTTGCTTGATGGCATGGCCTAGACTCGTTTTTTTTGGCACGCCGTGGTATAAAAACCAATCATCTATGGTTCTTTCCCAATCAAGGTATTCATTTTTCCAAGTACTCCCTGAAAAATGATAAAAAGAAGGAACTTGGTTAGCATAATAATTTGAATAATTTTGTTGATGCCTTTGCTTTTGTGGTGTGTATGTCCATGAAGGATCTGGTAGTTTGAGATCAACATAATCAGCTTCTGGTGCATCTCCATACATATATTCTTTATGGTGTGGTCATTGGCATTTTGCCTTATTTTAACTGATTTGTTTCTCTGCTTCAGCCGAGACAATTGGACATTGATCTCTCGTATAGTCTCCATTGTTGGTTCAGTTAGGCTATCTGAGATTTGCCGCTTCCTGAAAACATTCTAAAATAACAAGTGAGGGTATGGGAATTTCTGGTCGAACCAAATAAATAATTCAAGAAAATTCTAAACCAAAAAAGAGACACCTGCGAAAAAGAGAGGAGATCTAGATACGGACTCAGATCGGTTCATTGGTGAACTCAGATGGCTTGGCTCCGGCGTGCAATGAACAGCGACCAACGAGGAGAAAGAGACACCTGGGAAAAAGAGGAGAGAGAGGTCAACCAAGTGAGGACGAGAGAGAAGAAAAATTAGAAACCTTGATGGCTAAGGTTTTCAGATCTCTTTGGAACGCTGCAGGGCTTTGCTCTGATTTCTAGATGGCAAAGAAGAGAAGGGGAAGCCTCCTTTTTTATAGGAAAAGAAGAAGAAGCCCTAGGGTTTAGTACACGGGCCTAAATTAAAAGAAGGGAACGATGGGCTTTAATCCAATTTAACAAGGAAATAGAGAAGCCAACATACCAGCGGGCAGGAATGTGAATACTCTCCCCTACTTAACTGAGAATTCACACCGAATTCCAAACAGGGCCGGGGAAAACTCAACCATTAAGTAAGATATTGGAAACTTGTTCGAGTTATATTGGTTTAAGTAGAGATTGACCCTAGTTTAGGACTAGAGAGTCTTTCCTGGGCCCTAATAACACTAGTGACACCCCGACCCAGAACAGCTGAAATGGTCGGCGATATCATGACACTTGTCTCCAGCCACAAGGCCAAAATTATGTGTCTTTAGGATCCCATGACATCTTTGACAAAAACCCACCAATATGAGCCGAACCTGAAATGGAAAAAAAGGAGGAGGGGTGAGCATTTCGATAAAATCTCAGTGTTGGAAATTCCATGAGCCTTGAAATCATCACCTGACGTTCACCACACAACATAACAAAAGCTCTACCTAGAACATCTAATAAATCAAGTGCAATCAACAAGAAACGAGGATAAACCCCGACAGTGTCAACATGAGACCACGCCACCTCGTTCGTTCCCCGCGTTCCTCATGTTGTCGCGGGAGAGCTCACCACATATGTTGTCTCCATGACATCACGTTAACTATGCACGTTCCACGTCTTCACGCAATCACATTACCGACTTTGGTTCTCGCGTGATCCACCACCATGTTCATATGTTTCACGTTGTCTCCACGACATCATGCTACTACGTTATTCCTTCACACACATGCACGCTGCATGCTTGCTCCGGCGATGAATCATGCCAACTCACGCGATTGTCACATGATCCAACAAGAAATGATGCAACGCTCAAGACTTATGTACTTTGACCACGTTTCACCGGCACGCATTGGCCTTATGCCTTTCTCTAACTCATATAAACTACCCACATATACATCACCCACATATACCATAACCCCAATCAATACAATCATCACATACAATCCTCAAACATCATTCAACCATGTTTTAATAACCTAGCAATAAATTTAGGTGTTTTACACATTACAATACAATATATATGGATATATAAGATATAGTCCATGTATCAAGAAACTACGCGTATGATTATATATAACACGTAGGTATGAATGGTTTAGTTAGAAACTTCTACTATGAAGCGATAATGAAAGAAGGAAGAAGAGATCACATCAGTCCTCACCTTAGCATTAGATATGCGGATGGAAAAGAGAGAAGAAACAGATCTGAATCTTACGGCTTTCCACGAACCAGATCAACAAGAAAACGGGTAGGTGCTACCACCAAAAGATCCTAGATGAGAGATCCAAGATAAAAGAGAAGAAGGAGATGAAGAAAACGATACCTAGGGTTCTTTACCTCACCGGTGACCAGATATAGGAAGAAGAAGATAGGAGATCTAGATACGGACTCAGATCAGTTCATTGGTGATCTCAGATGGCTCGGCTCCGGCGTGCAACGAACGGCGACCAACAAGGAAAAAGAGACACCGGCGAAAAAGAGGCGAGAGAACGAGAGAGAAGAGAAAGTGAGAAACCTTGACGGCTGGGGTTTTCAGATCTCTCTGGAACTCTGCAGGGCTTTGCTCTGGTTTCTAAATGAGAGAGAAGAGAAGGGGAAGCCTCCTTTTTATAGGAAAAGAAGAGGAAACCCTAGGGTTTATTACTACACGGGACTAAATTAAAAGAAGGGAAAGATGGGCTTTAATCCAATTTAACAAGGAAATAGAGAAGCCAACATACTGGCGGGCCGTGATGTGACACTCTCAGTCTGTGGTTAGATTGATTCTCTCAACTTGTGTACTAATTATGTTTGAACCACACAAAAAAATATTCTCACGAAATCAATAGAACTACAAAGAATCACACTTTAAATTCTAAAAACCAATATTTTATGCAAAGAACAAACTTTTATACAACTTAATAAACTTTATATCAACTTGATTGATTGAAAGTTGAATAATAAAAGAACTATTTAAGAGCTTATATATTCGTGGCTCTTTGATAAAAAATTAAGAAAATAAGAAACAAATCAAACATATCAAAAACTAGCCGTTGGAACCTTTTGTGGGATTTTACCTCCAAGTAAAGAATCTGACTCTACTTAAATCTGGACGGTTTTAAGGGATAAGAAAGCTTTTTGGGGATCTTTTTCATGGCTTGGAAGGAGCCTAACTCATGCATAGACTGAAGGAAAAAATTCTGCTGGATTTTTAATGCTTGAGACTCCAAATAAGCCAAGTTGATGTTAATGAGGATTCTCTTGTTCCTATGCATGCTGGTCATGGTAAGATGATGCCATGAACTCATGAGTGGTTGGATTGGTCTTTTAGTAGCGTTGTTTTGATCATAAAGTCTTCTAATCTGAATTTATTTTCTGGTAAATGATCAAACCGAAAGATTGTTCAATCTTTCCATAATCTGCTAGGTTTGGCCGGTTTTGGGAAAATAATCATATCTTCTAATTATGTGACCAGTTCTCCTCATTTTGAACTTATTGGAAAGATAAAAAATCCATATTGAAGCCTATTATTTTATTTGGTTCGGGACTCCCCTTCATTGGGCTTGAATAATCTTTTAAAATGCAGTACTCGCAGATGGACTTGCTCAGAAACCTCTGACTTGTAAAATTTATAACTGCTATTTCCGGGAAAATTTCTTTTGATTCTAAGCCTCATTGATGCATTGTTGAGTTGGATTTCCGTGAAAATTGATTTTATTGCAAAAAGCCTTCTGGTTTCTGTGATATTTTTGTATTGTACCTCAGTCGTTGATATCTTCAATATGGTCGGTTTAGGCTGTTTGGTGAAGCTCTGGTTGAGCCATGGATTTCATGACCGCAAAAATATGTATCCTTGTGCTAAAGTCCAAGGATTACTCCTTCAGAGCCTTCCTTACGGCTCTTATAGCCACGCACTCGCAATCCATCATGAGCTTGGTTTATCTCTTTTCTGCACCATGCAATAATCTGCGAGCAGCTCACTCTTTACGCCCACTCGGTCTAACTCCAGTGATCACAACGTTTAAGCACAGCCTTCAGACCAAACAAAAACATTTAATGGCCCTAATGTTAAAATACAACCTTCACACCAACATAAAACATCCTTGGACATGCTGCTTAAGTAAAATTGTCACACCAAGCACTAAACACGTTCTCATAATGTTAATTTACGTTTATTTGAAAGAAAACCTAGTCATCTGTACCGTGAGACATTGTAAGAACTGGCTATCAGCATAAAACTCTTTCCTTGATGAAATTTCCATATCTAAAACTCGTACAGTTACACAGGTAACACTTTGCAAAAACACACCCTTCACGAATGTTCGAACCCAAACTATAAGCTCACAAGAATTATCATTCCCTCTGTTTCTGATCACAACAGACAAACACAAATGTAGTAAACAGATTTAACCTTCTGCTAAAAGAAATCTAAATTTTTGTTCCGTATATTCCGGGTTTATCTCGGTGAGGTACTTGATTCTATGATTGAAGCATGTCATTAATGCTGAGAACTTATCGAAGACTTCAAATTTAAGCAAACCCTAAGCTGAAAGTAAGCCTATGTCTAACCCTAAATCCAGAACACTGGCTTAAACATTTTTCAGGCATAGTATCTTATGCTGATACGAGATTCCAAAATATGTCTATTCGCTGGTACTTGGATATTTATGAAGCTATGCGAACAAAAAAAAACCCTCTTACACTCTCATCTTATGCAATGCTATGTCCTCGATCCACTGAGCGACTGAATTGAGATGAAAACTCACACTCCTTCTCTCAACGAGTAGAGACACTACATGTTAACCAAAAAGGTGATAGTGATTCTAGTAAAATCTGAAACGACCAATAAACGGCCTATAAGGCTAAGCTCTAGAAAAAAAAAGGACCAAAATAAAATTATATCGGGAACATCATTCTAGAAAACCTTAACACAATATGGAAAAAGGTCCTAAAGGTCCCGTAAGTTCCGATGTAAAACAGGTTGTACAAGCATATGTGGATCTACAAAAAATGGCAATACAGCCGACCTTTGTGGAGTATGTAAGCAATGCTCGGGATTGTGTTTGGATAGGGCCTGCTCCTATGAAGGTTGGCTAAGTACCCATTTGAAGCGATGAAGCTATTCGTAGTTCGTTTTGGAGTTGAGATTCGAGTTTATCTCCTTCAGAAAATTTTCATTATCATGTTTATTTTATTCCTAACCAAGTAAAGTAAACCGTCATTGATATTGGGATACTTTACTTTTTAATTCAAAATAGGATGTTTCATGTTTTAGGTCGTCTTAGAGCATTTTGCGAATTGTTTTACAACTTTTCTGAAGAAAAATCATTATTTGCTCATAATTTCGGTTTTTGTGTTGTTTATCATTTCATTTTGTTGAAAATATATTCAGTTTTTAAGTTAACCGCTTTCGACTCCATGTTTGACTAAATTTTACAGAAATAAATGATTTCTCACTTTTTTTTACAAAATCTCAACGGCAACTCTGTTTGCAATGAAATTAAGAAAGTTTTGAATGAGTTTCGAGCGGGAACATGATGAATAGAGATGTGGGAGATTCCGAGGAGGTAAGAGTGATTCTGAGGCGTGAGGATGAGGTAAGGGTGATGCTAAGGAGTGAGGGAGAGGATTGGGTGATGCTGAGTAGGAGAGAGGGAGTGTAGGGGTGATGATGTGTGTGCGAGAGAGAGAGAGAGAGACAGAGAGAGAGAGAGAGATGGGTGATTCTTCTCTCTCGGCTCCTGTCCCGTCTCTATAAACTTTTCGATGTTAGTTTTGAGAAAGTTTGTTTCGTAAGCTGCTTTGATTTTTAAAAAAAAAGTTTTTGTAAAAAAACTTCTGAAAGTTAGTTTTTCGAATGTTTGTTTCGTATCACTTTTTCATTTGTTTTACGAAAGTTTTTCCGTAAAAAAATTTCATAAGTTAGTTTTACGAAAATTTGTGTAGTAAAACTGTTTGTTTTGGAAAATGTTTCTGAAATAAGATTTTGCCGGATAGTTCTTGTTTGAAGAGAAATAACTCTATTTCGTTTCCGAGAAGTAATAGAAGAATGTAAACAATAAGATTTTCAGGTGATTTTTGCTGTTAATAATGCTAGGAAGGATATTGGGTTATTTGCAAATTTGACTCAAAACTCAAAGTCAAACACAAAACTAACCTCTCTCTTTTTTTGTCATTTCTTTTGTCCAATTCACCCCATATGTTCACATTATTTACGAAAATGCCACTGATTTTTTTCTTGTTTTTTTTCTGAAAATGGCATTTTTACTCTCTCAACCTCATCTCTTCAAATATTTACAAGATTGTCATTGCCTCAATACCACAACCACCATGAACAACCAATTTGAAGCTCTTAATGCACCTAAAATTGATTGACACTACCTAAAATTGATTGGCACTAATTGTTATGAACAAAAAACAACATCTCTTTAACTTTGTCTCCATATTCATCCAAAAAACTCAAGCTTTTGATTCTAAATTTTTTATGCTTGGTAGAGCCATTCAAGCATACTATTCTTCGTGTGTTACTTTCGTTTGAGGTTCTGGGTGGTTGGAGAAGACTATGTGTGCTTAGGAAGTCATCACACTAGTTAAAGGTATGAAATTGAATTTTTTTTCAGATTTGTTCGCGTCGAAGACATACCCGTAAGTCGTCTGGCTGAAGAAGACTTACGGGTAAGTCTTCTAAGCAAACGGATGACTTACTTATAAATCGTCCAAATTTGTTTGTTAAGAAAAAAATTCTAGACGACTTACTTGTAAGTCGTCTAGGATAAACGGGTTAGTTTTGCATTTGACCGAATTGTGTCAAATCTTTGACTTTTCCTAGACGACTTACTAGTAAGTCGTCTCTGAGAAATCAAAAATTCAAATATTTTATTAAAGCTAGACGACTTACCTGTAAGTCGTCTTAGGTTACTTTTGCAATTGGAAAAATAAACTTAAATATTTAACTTTTCCCAGACGACTTATTTGGAAGTCGTCTAGGTAGAGGACCTTCCTGAAAGTCGTCCAGGATAAGCGAAGTCGTCCAGATTTTTTTCCGAGATTCTGGTAAAACCTTGCTTCTCTCGGACGACTTTCAAGTAAGTCCTCTACCTAGACGACTTTAAATTAAGTCGTCTGGGAAAAGTTAAATATTAAAGTTTTATTTTCGAATTGCAAAATAACTTGAGAAGACTTACAGGTAAGTCGTCTAGCTTTAATAAAATATTGAAATTTTTGATTTCCGAGAGACGACTTACTAATAAGTCGTCCAGGAAAAGTCAAATATCTGACACAATTCGGTCAAATGCAAAACTAACATGTTTATCCTGGACGACTTACTTGTAAGTCGTCTAGAATTTTTTTCTTAACAAACAAATCCGGACAACTTATAAGTAAGTCGTCTCATTTTAAATTCAATTGCAAAAATGACATGTTTGGACGACTTACCCTTAAGTCGTCTATGTCTTCCGGACGACTTAACCGTCAGTCGTCTGCGTCAATGTTTAGTAAACTTTCATTTTCTCTATGTTTACTAATGTGTTTTATTTTGAATTTTTGCAGATGTTGCGTCAGTTACATGCAGTGTATGGAGAATGGTTTTTGAAAGATTCTAATTTGGATTTTGTGGTTGATAATTTCAAAGGAGCGAGACTATTTTTGTTGAGTGAAGGTTCGACACATGCTGAACTTGTTGCAATGGTTCAAGAAGATTATAACTTGGACATGAGCACAGATTCTGTGGAGATAACCTACTTGTTACCAGCTGAAATGATGCAGGCTCCAGACACTCCTCCTATTCATGTTACAAGTGATAGACAAGTTCGAAGCTTACTCGAGATAACCAAAACGCATGGAGTACGGCTTTGTGTATCAAGCCATAGCAAGGTGGAAACGGTTTCAGAGGACAGGGAAGAAGATGATGAAGATGATGAAGCTGATGAGTTTTTTGAAGATGATGATGATTTGGTTGAAGATGAAAATCATAATGGGGAAGAGGATGATGGGGAGAAGGATGTTGATATCTCTATTGTTGCTGAAGCGGATGAGAATGGTGAGGATTACAATGTTTATGGAAAGGTTAAAGATCAGGATTTGGAAGAAGATGATGATATATGTTTTGATGAATTCAAAAAGACTTAAGCGTAAGTTCTCCTTCAGAATATATAACTCAACGAAAACTCTCTTTGTGGCAACCTGTCGGGTTAGTGGTTGTGGATGGAAGATGAGAGCGAGTGTGAAACATGGAACAAACACGTTTTGGGTAACAAAGTATGTGGAAACACATACATGCTCAGTGGGAGACCGAATCGCTCAGCGAAGACACTGTACTCCGAAGTATGTTGGTAGGCTTTTCATTGATCGTGTTGGAATCATTGATGGGTTGAATCCACAGCATATCACTGATGCAATGAAGAACATGTTTGACATGACGCTTGATTACACCACTTCATACAGAGCACTGGTATATGCACAAATATTGGTAAGAGGATCAGCAGAAGATGGGTATTCGCATCTGCCATCATATCTCGAGCAAATGTCCTTAGCAAATCCCGGTTCTATCACATCTATAGAACTTGATGAAAAAAATAGATTTAAGTATCTATTTCTCTCTTTTGGAGCTTCTATCAGAGGTTTTAAGTATCAGAGAAGGGTCATTGTGGTGGATGGGACTCACCTACATGGGAAGTATGAAGGTACTATGTTAGTTGCAACCGCCCAAGATGGGAATTTTCAGATATTTCCATTGGCTTTTGGGATCGTAGATGCTGAAGATGACCCTTCTTGGGAATGAGTTTTCACAAAATTGGCTAGTTGTTTATCTGATGAGCAGCCTCTCGTGATAGTCTCCGACCGGCATGCAGCCATTAAAAGTGCGTGTGACAAGTTGTTTCCCTGGGCAACCCGAGGAATATGTTATTATCACCTTCAAGATAACATTGTCAAAAAGTATAAAGGGAAACATCTCTTGTACTTGGTGAAAGGTGTTGCTTATGCCCATACGGTTTCAGATTTTGACCAGTACATGGCTGAGATACGGAGTGCAAACCCGGATCTTGCAACGTATTTGGAGGATGCCGATGTCACCCTATGGTCAAGGGTTTATTCTCAGGGGGACAAGTACAACATAAAAACAAGCAACATCGCAGAATCTATTAATTCCGCATTGAAGCGAGCTAGAGGATTTCTTATTCAGTTCCTATTGGAGTACATAAGGGAGAAGCTAGGAAAGTGGTTATGGAAAAGGAGAGATGATGCTTTGAGTCTCCCAAGTCACCATAGTCGTGGTGTTGAATACTTGCTTGATGTTCGATCGGAGATAGCGGATACGATGAGGGTTCAACCAATTGATGGATGGCGATTCTTTGTGAAAGGTGGCAAAATGGACTGTGTGGTTGATTTGGAACATGGAAAGTGTGATTGTGGTGTTTATGCAGTGGAGAAAATACCTTGCTCTCATGCTATAGCTGCTGGAATACATGCTTGTTTGCATATCTCCACACTTGTCAGTCCAGTGTACTCAAAATATTATTTGTTTGCAGGATACTCAGAAAATATATATCCTTGTGTTGGACAACAAGTTGAGGAACGCACATGCTTGCCTCTGAAGGTAAAACGTGGTCCGGGAAGACAGAAGAAATCAAGATGGCAATCCTGGTTGGAGCTATCCAGGATGAGAGGACGCAAACCCACGAAACAAAACATGGTTTATAGATGCTCAAATTGCAAGGAAACTGGTCATACGAAACCACAATGTAAGGAACCACTAGACGACTAACTTGAAGGTCGTCCAGAAGACCTTCAAGTAAGTCGTCCAGAGTTTATTCCTCCAGAAGACCTTCAAGTAAGTCGTCCAGAAGGTTAGTCCTCCAGAAGACCTTCAAGTGAGTCGTCCAGAATACCTTAAAGTAAGTCGTCCAGAGTTAGGTCGTCCAATATTCTGTTAGGTCGTCCAATGTAATGTTAAGTCGTCTGTTAGGTCGTCCAATGTAATTTTAAGTCGTCTAATTGTCATGTATTAAGAATTTGTGTTTAGTCTATGTATTCAGTTAGGTCGTCCAGTATTCTGTTAGGTCGTCCAATATAATGTTAAGTCGTCTAATTACATTAAAAATATAAATCAATTTCAAGTACAAATCCTAGTACAAATCCTAATCTATCATAAATTACAAGTTCAAGTACACACAAATCCTAATCTATCATACATCATATGTACCAAGGTTTTTTGCAATGTCATCGTTTTCTTTCTCATGCTGGTCAGGAAGCTCTTTAAATATATCGATCGCCATCTTATCCCTCATAGTCTTCGCGTTGGACTTAGCAAAGTCTTTTTGGTTAAATGGCATCCCAAGAGCATGACATTCAATGTACCTCAGAGTGTACACGCCACAATCACCAGCTCTGGCCTGAGGGATATCGGTTGATCTCTCATACGTGAATGGCTCCATTGTTAACTGGTCACGTTGATCAATGGTAGCGCACTCATAAAACAGATAAGGGAGCATCTGGAGAAAAGGCTCCATTATCACATCCAGTTCTGCATCGGAGGTATGTGAACGAATGCTGTCCCAGACGACTATGTGTCTCTTAGGAATCGATATCCACATCGCAATCCAATGAGTGTCGTTCTGGTTCACTGGCAAATAGATATCATCAACATCCGTCCCCCAAACCTTGTCCGTCTGGCAAAATGATGGTAACTGGCCTGCATAATAAGCCCACGCCCCACCAGGGAGTCTTCTTCCTAAACCATAGGCATCGGGCTCTGAATCCTTAAAATCCTGGTAGTTGAATCTCCATTGTTGAGAAAAGAGATGATCAAGGAAGCATATTCTCTCGCTCCTGAAGAGGTGTGGCGTCTCCTGGTGCCTCTTCCTCAAAAGATCGATCCAAGCATCCATATGCTACATATAAAATAATACAAGTCAGAAGATATCAGACGACTTACTATAGGTCGTCTACGAAGATGACTTACCAGACGACTTACTATAAGTCGTCTTACCAGACGACTTACTAGACGACTTACCATAAGTCATCTAGTAAGTCGTCTGGTAAGTCGTCTTTGTAGAAGACTTACCAGACGACTTAGTAAGTCATCTAGTAATCAGTTTTGTCAGACGACTTACACAATCCTCCAGCCAAGCTAGGGGGTCCGAAGGACGTGATACCACCAAGTCGGACTTGTACGTGGTTTCTTGTCTATAGGTGTTTTATAATGACTGCAAACACGAAATGTTGAAAAGCAATTAGTTTTTATAGACTAACGCTATTATGCGAAAAGCAATCACTTACGGATCAGTTTTCAACCAATCGGCGAGCTCCTTCAACTTCTTCCTGTCAAGTGGTGCAAAGGGATTGTAGCCTCTAGAAGGCTTTTTCTTGTTTGCAGTATAAGGAGATCTCTGTGAGGCAGCAACTTTCATGTTTCGCTCAGTCTTTTGACGGACCATTGCCAAAGCAGTTTCCCTCTTGTCCTCATATCTAGCAACCTGCTGCTGTTTATCTGTTGGAGTGAAACTTGTTTTTTTGGCCAATAGAACAAGGCTCTCAGACGCGGACTCCTCGTTAACACTCTCATCAAAAAGTGTTTTATCTTTCTCCCCTTTAACAATCTCCTCAAGAAGTGTTTTATCCTTCTCCCCATTACCACTTTCACCGAGTGGTGTTTTATCCTTCTCCCCATTACCACTTTCACCGAGTGGTGTTTTATCCTTCTCCTCATTAAAACTTTCACTAACCCCGGGAGAGGTTTCTTTAGGTAGAGAGGTAGTGGGTTGAGAGGATGTGCCTTTAGGTTGAGAGGTAGTGGATTGAGAGGATGTCACTTTCCCTTGTTTGGTGATACCAATCTTCTTCTCCACTGCTTCCACCCTTTCCGAAAAATGCTTGATCTCCTTAAGGCACGTCCCAAACCCTTCCCTCATGGCATCAAATATGTCCTTGAAATTTCTTTCAAGATCCTCTTTGGTCATCCCAAGCAGTGGAGAAGTAACCTCTAGACGAGCCTCTGTGCGAACCTCTTCACTAGCCTCTGCAAACTTCCCTGCACTCTCCTTTGCAGGTGCCTCTTCACAAGCCTCTGCTGCAAGAGCACCTTTTTAGCCTCTGCAGGTGCCCCTTTTTTAGCCTCTTTACGAGCTTTCTTCAGAGGTCTTGGACTCTCTTCTTCTACCAAAACTATGGATTTCTTCGATGGACTCACAACCACCGGCTTTGTATTGACCCAGGTACCGGTGACTTCCCAGCAATCCATGGTCCACTTCCACGGTCTCTGATTAAACATAACTTTAATTATGTTCTCCGCGGGAAGGTCCTAAGCATTAGAGTCCCATTTTGGAAACATTTCACCATAGTCCTTCTCAACAAAGTTCACTTCCGTAGTCTGTAGTAAATATAAGATATGAACTAAGATATTTGACGGATTAACTTATAATTAAGTCGTCTGGAAAGTCGTCTGGAAAGTCGACTGATGGAAAGTCGTCTAGTAAGTCTTGCATCAGTCGACTTTCAAGACGACTTTCCAGACGACTTTCCAGACGACTTAATTTTGGGAGTAAAGGATTGAAGTAAATACATGTTTGCAGATAGCATCTTTAAAGCATCTGCGTCATTTGCCACCCATGTAAGCCAGTATCGGTGGAGACGGTCTGTTTGGTATGGGATTACCATAATTAGCACCCAATTCCAGCAGAGCTGTGTACACCCAGACCTGAAGAGCTTGTATAAACCCATCAACAGTGTAACAGCCCAAAATATCTTTGCCCTTCAAAGAGTCCATCAGCACCTTGAACGCGACTCTCCCCCATGGATAATTCTCAAAACGTTCTAAATCCATCACTAGCCTTGCCAGACTAACCCTTGTGGCGGTTGAATACTTTCTCCCTTCAATGTATCCAGTGAAGATGGCAAGGTACCCAAGCCGCTTGCGATCCTCCCGAGACCACCCTTCGCATCTCTCAAATGCTGCTATTATTTGCTCAGTAAATGGCCCAACTTCGACATGAACTCCCAACAACCCCCAGAAAGAAGCCATCTCCTTTGTAACAGCACACTTCGGTCTCTCAAGGTTCTCTATGTACTCGCAGTTTAGACCAGTGAGGTTTTCAAACTCTAACAGTGAAAACCTCACAGGTTCTGGACCAACTAGACTCCACAGCTCGTACTTCTTCTTTATGTCCAACTAGAAACCGAGCATGTAGTGCACCAGCCTTGAAGCCCAAGCAAATCCGAGCTCTTTAAACTTGATGAAAACTCCCAACTTTGACTCCTTTAGCTTTTCATATTCGTCACGATGAAGAGTTTTCTTTACAGCAGCATGCAACTTCGAACAATCCGTGTGATACAAAATAGCTTTCATTGCGGGGGGGATCTTCCCCTAATGTATGTAACCTTCGGGGGAGTTTTGGAATATCCATTTTTTTGTCTGCAAAACAATGAAAGACAACCATCTCAAACACACAACCATCCAGTATAACATTTTACTTATAAGTCTGGAAGACTTTCCAGCTGGAGACTTGTAATTAATTCGTCTGGAAGACTTTCTAGACGACTTAATTATAAGTCTTCCAAGACTTCCAGTAGACATTTTTAGAGCATACCTGAAAATTCGGAGAAGCCATAGTCGCCTTCGACACAGGGGTTATAAATCTGCTAAAATAGACAGCCAAAAAGGAATGCGGTGAGAATGGTGGTGAGAACGGTGGACTTAAGAGACGACGTTTTAACTTACCTCGCTAGGGTTTACAGACACGCCTCTGACAGAAACGCCGCTAGGGTTTACAGACAACCGCCGCTAGGGTTTACAGACAAACGCCGCTAGGGTTTACAAACAAACGACGCTAGGGTTTACAGACAAACGACGCTAGTGTTTGAAATAGAGGAAGCGGCGGTGAGAAAGGTGGTGAGAATGACGGTGATCACAGCGGTGAGAAAACGGTTGTGAGAATGATGGATTACAGAGAATCGTCGGAAATCGCCTTCGAAATCGCCTCTTTGAGAGAAAGGACGTTACAGTTTCTAAATTTCGCGAAACAGTAAACCAAAAAAAAAAAATCTTTTATATGCCCGGTAAAAAATCCGGTTATGTTTAAAAGCACATTGGTAAAATGGTAAAACTAAAGGTTCGGTCCGATTTGAACGTGCATCAGAAGACTTACTAGTAAGTCGTCTACCGTAAATATTCACCAGACGACTTACTAGTAAGTCGGCCCAGACCCTAAACCCTAAACCCTAAACTAAATTGACTAAATTAACTAACTAACCACGTTATAAAATCAAATTATACTTAAATAGTGTTAACTATACACAGAAATAAACATACCTATGTCAATTTTAAATTTTTCAAAAAAACATTTATGCTTTCCAAAATCTAACCCTAAGAACACATACAAT
This sequence comes from Moricandia arvensis, assembly GCA_905132765.1. Classification (NCBI taxonomy): domain Eukaryota; kingdom Viridiplantae; phylum Streptophyta; class Magnoliopsida; order Brassicales; family Brassicaceae; genus Moricandia; species Moricandia arvensis. Next base: position 87,505 of record CAJHQP010000056.1, read on the forward strand.
ACTAGAACATATGTTGAGAAAACCTAAATCAAAGAATATCATGACTCACTACTTTCACTCATCTATGTTGAAAACAATTAACTTTTGTTATATCTTAATTTATACCTCTTTAAACATATGTTAATTACATGATTTTAATTTTTTACTTATCAAAATATTTTTTACAAAATTTTTAAATTATTTTTACGAAATACTATAATAGACGACTTATAATTAAGTCGTCTACACAGAAGACTTGCGGGGGTTAGAAACGGAAACAAAAATCGATTTTTTTGTTTGTTCACAAGGGACTGGTTGTAATTTCAATAGCCTTTTAGGTTACTTTTGTATTTGATTCAAGTTTGGGTTTACTTTTGCAATTCAAATCAAGTTTTAGGTCAGTTTTGGCAATTTTTTCAAGGATATTTGCCCAACATTAGTCATCTACCACATTTGACACACACATATTAAATGTAAAAATAAAATTCAATTTATTTTGGATGATATAATTTATTCCAAATATATTTTTTGAACAAATGCATGTACAACAAGTAAGCAAACAAAAAAGGGAGTTTTGCAAATATGACTCAAAACTAGAAGTTTTTAATGCAAAATTAACTCATGATTTTTTTTTGAAACTTTTATTTTTCCTATTCATCCCTCACGAAAATGCTATTATTATTATTCCCTGTTAAAATGATTATTTTACTCATTCATCCTCATCTTCTTCATTTATTTAAAACTTTGCTATTTTCATCAATATACCAACCACTGTGAACAATCAATTTAATGTTCTAAATGCACCTAAAATCAACATCTTCATCTTCATATTCTTATTTCTTACCTACACAAACCATTTTCCTTTCCCTTCCTCTCTTCTTTTATCCCAAAATCCCAACTTTTATTTCAAAATTTATAAGCTTATTAGAGTTTAACAAGTTCATGGTTCCTGGTCAAGAACGAACGGGTAACTTTTATTAAGAAGTTATTTGTGCTTGGAGAAGCTAAACATGAACCTCAGCGGATCTAAGAATGATATTTTAATTTTTTTCAGGTCTGTTTTGCAGAGAAGACTTCTGTTCTCCACCGAGAAGAGTAAAATTCTTCTGGTCAATGCATACGTTAGTTTTTGAACTGACTTGTGTGTTTTTATAGAAGACTTCTCTAAATTCTTCTAACTGACATGCGTGTTTTTATTGTTCTATCAGAGTATTAATATCTTAAACAATTAACTGTCAATTTAACCCTAGTTTTAACATACAAATAGTACTCTTGCCAAAAGAGATCGTGTGTTGTAGTTTGGGATCGAATCCACAGAGAGAAATGACACACAATAGATTTTTTATTTCTAAAGATTAAGCTAGGTGAATATATATATATATTGGTGGCAAACAATCATTTAATGAAATATTCCTTATCAAGAAGTAGAGATGCAATATGAAAATATGCGAATAATGCAAATAGGAAATATTCTAATAATGCAAATATGTAAATATTCTAATAAACTAACTTGATGCAAATGTAAATATGCTAGATCTAGGATTTCAAGCCTAATGGATTATAGTGGATAGGAAGCACAGAAATGTAAATCTACGAGAACTCAAATATTAACTATTTTGACCCTTTTAACTCCAACTCTCGTATGCGAGCAATAGGAAAAACCATCAATCGATAGCTAAGGCCTGATGTCGATCGATGGTGAAATCAGAAGGAAGTGTGAACGAGATCTGATAAGTCCACCAAACTTATTAGACCAGCTCTCGCATGCACCTAACAGCCTAGTTCAATGGAGTCTATTCTGGCACAGAACCTACTCTCGTAGTCGTTCATGTCCTACTTTCGAGATCCTAGTTAGCTACTCTAGAATGCAAGCAAATTAACCTTTTGCTTGTCCTCAAGAAAATTAAGCATGCGAAAGAGGTTTTAAAAAGTGGAGACTCACATAATGTCTAAGTATAACTGTCACCTTACTTTGTTGCAACCACATCCTATCAAGTCAATAAAAGAGAAACTATATATACCATATCCTAGTATAGCAAGCAAATCTAGTCTACCAACAACTTAGCAAATACTAGACTCACCTCTCTACTGATTTCATTTCTTTGCATAAAATAAAAGTGTAGGCCTTACCTTGGGAGTGTCGATGAAAAAACACATGGACTCTACCTCTGTAAGTATCTGAACAATTAGGTACAAAGTCTTCTCTGATTCATTTCTTCTCCCTTTTCACTCTGAATCTTTTTGGATCTCAAACTTAATATAAAATGATGTTGATACAGTCCATCTTGCCATCTCATTTTCGATTTTCCTCTTCTTTTTCTTTTCTTTTCTTTTTTTTTTCTTTTTTGCTTTTTCTTTTTGGGCAAAGTTGTAGACGAATAGTGGGGTCATATGTAATGTACCTACCACTCGCTTCCAATAATGTGTGATTGTTCCTCTGAAATAGAATAGTGGAGTCATCAGTAATGTACCTACCCCTCTACATCTCGGGAATTCATCTCGATCTTTTAAGCTATTAGGTAGATGATGAAGAGAGAGAGAGAGTGGAACTAAAGGTGCAATGACTTGTACCTACAGACTTTCAGAAGGAATCCAATTTAATGTATACCAAGCCCCAAAGCAAGCAGATAATGTAAGGATTAGTGTTAGAAATCAGCTTCGGTTCCTTCAAACTTTTTAAGCAAGTGTGATATAGTGATAGGATGATCTACTTTGATATCTCTAGTAATCTCTGTAACAACCTTTTAAAAATGGTGCTAAAATATGGTTAGTCAATAATAAATTTTGATCATAGTCCCCTTCTTGACTCAATAAAACGTTTTGAAAAACTTATATATATATATATAGTAAATAAATCTCAAAACAAATTAAATAGCATTAGCGAACCTCCCCTAGACTTAAATTACACTATCCACAGTGTAATCCGTCTCAGATTGGTTAGGAAAAAATAAATCATAAGTAAATAATTGAAGTACAAAACTGGATACCAGACTCTATAAAAGAGTATCGATCGATGGTAGGCGTGTGTGGTCTATCGATGGTCGCGATCCAACGTTGACTGATGGTGCCTCTATGGTGTCGATCGATGGTGACAAACATTCTATAAAACAAAGTAAAACTCAAAATAAATAGTAATAAAAGTAAAAACGAAATAAGAACTTACTAAACAGTGGGTTGCCTCCCACTCAGCGCTTGGTTATAGTCTTAAGCGAGACGTTGTGAACTCTCTGACTAGTATGGAGTTGGTTCAACACTTGGAAGACAAGCGTCTATATCTTCTTTGCTCTTCCGAAACCATGTACCAATGAAGCTCCTTATTGCCTCATCTCTTCTAGTTTTCTCATTCCTTGTAACCGCTCTGGCAAACTCCATTGAATGTATTCCCCTTGTAGGTTCTTAATATTGCGTTGTAGCATTCCAAATCTGGTAGCTGTAGTCTCTAATATGTCCTCCAATTGCTGAGAAATAGCTTCCTTCATTAGGCTCTAAGAAAAAGCGATTTCATCGAACCTATCTTCCGATTCTGTTTCTACTGTCATCTTCTGTTTGGTGTCTTCAGTGTCGATCGATTGCCTGATGTTGCCGTCGACCCATTCTGTCTGCCTATTCTCATGCTGTATCTCAACAGTATCCAAATCTTGCTTCATCTCATCCATGCGTGCAGTCAAACCATTGAGGCAGTTGTCTATAGGATAGTAGACTTCATCCAGCCTTTTGTAGAAATAATCCAGTGACATCTCTTGAGCTTTGTAGATCTCATGCACAGTATCATCAATCTCTTCTCTGTTGTATGTATGTTGATCGATCTTTGCTGCATGTTCTAGTAAACACATGTAGCTCTGCTCAAACAAATTAGCTCTCTCTAGAACTGTTCTGATATCGTCAGATTGCACATTCACTAATCTTCTGTATGTAACTCGTGCATTACCATTCTCATCTTTGTAGATGCCATACTCATCTTTCTTTTCCTAGCGGAAAAGTCTATTGCCCTCCGTATCAAAAGCTCTTGTACCTTGCTCGAAACGCTAGTCGGTCGATGACCTGATGTTGCTCTCGATCGATGGTGGAAAGTTGTAGGCATCAGAAGGATGAAATTTTTGTAACTCTGGAAAGGGTATGTCGATCGATGAATGCTTGGGAGTGCATGGAACATTACGGATCATCTTGTTCTTTTGCTCCTCATTGTCGATCGATGATGTATGATGCGTGTCGATCGATGGCTGCTGCTGCTGTCCAAATAAAGTACTCGATCCATTAGCCATAATAAGGGCATCTGTTACATCCTCCTTGGATAAATGTAGGATTATCCCATGAAGAGCCCGTGCACGTCCCTCTGGGTCTCTGAAAATTTCGAACTCATCTGGTCTAACATTACAAATATCTGTATCTTTTGCTCCAAGTTTGTGTTCTGGTTCTCGTATAATGTCGTTTGATGGCCATGAGTAGCCAGTGATCAATGCTTGATTATCCATTCTCGCGTTCATCACCCAACCAGCGTCTTCTGATGCCAGGCCGCGATATTCAGACTGCTTTTCCTCTCTGTAACCTTCACCGTATCCTTTGCAGGCTGGACGTGTGTTGATCAATGGTGTACGGTGACCGTCGATCGATGCTCGATAACCAGACTGTTGCGCAAAAAGGTTTCCAGCTCCATTAGCCATGGCAAGAATGTATGCTATATCTTCCCTCGTGACATTTAGTAGTCTGTCATTCATAGATTTTGTGTGAACGTCTGGATCTCTCATGATACCGAACTCATCTGGTTGTAAATAACCATATTCCTTCTCGCGTTCTGCAGCTGAATCTGGTTCGGATGCTGCTTCTTGGTCAGTATCGATCGATGGCATAAGGTTACTGTCAATCGGTGTTGATTTCCCGAGTCGAAGGGAAATGTGATAAACGCCAGTCTCTTCCATTGCAATACCACGGTATTCGATTATCTCTTCTTCTCTGTAGTCTTCGTCGTACTCAGGGTAGGCTGTGTTGTAATTACCATCTGTGTGGCAGTTGTTGACCGGTTCTGGAGTATACTTGTCGATCGATAACAAAGCGTGGGTGTCGACCGATTGCTTTACTGCAAGCACGTCGATCGATTGTCTGGGATGAGTATCGATCGATGCTCCATCTTCCGACTCTTCATTGAAGTCATAATCGCAGAAGCATGTGGCCACAATTTCTGCATCGTCACACAATTCAATCAGAGTAGCCTTGTTCTTATTCTTGACAGGTTCATAGAAAATATTTTGATCAATTAGAGATAGATACAACCTGTTTAATTTCATATCGCAGATAGCTCCCACGATAGCCATGAATGCTCTCCCAAGTAGTAGTGAAGAGTTCCAATTTATCATGATGTCCATCACGTGGAAGTCTACTTGAACTAGGTTGTTGTTAATTTGTATTGGAACATCTTTTACCATCCCTCCTGAGTTCACTTTTGAGCACTCTACAAATGTGAATGAATCATTGGAGGGTTCCACTTTCAGGTTCAGCTCCTCTGCCATATTTTTTGGAATAATGCTCACTGATGATCAAATATCACAGAGGGCATTGGGGTATTCGTTGCCCTTGATAAAGCAAGGAACCACGAATTGATCACTTTTCTTCTTCAGACATGTCCTTTGTTTCATCTTTTCTCTGAGATGATTGAACATGACCTCTATATCATCGTCTGTCACCCTTGTTTCTCTAAAAACATCCACAACCTATGAGTATAATAAGCTTCATAAAAAGAAGTATCTAAAGGAATTTTGAAAACTCTTTTGCTAAAGCTATCCATCTCTTTTTCATTGGCTTCTCTATGTAGATGTTTGGGGATCTTTTGCTTCCTCTTGGACTTTCCCTCATCTTCTCTACCAAGATACATACTTTCATATGTGTCAGTATTATGTTCTGAAATCGTTCTTGTTGGATGTACAATCAATTTTTCAGCGATGCTTGGCAGTCGAATCGACTTTCTCATTTGTCGATCGATGCTCAGGTCGCATTGTCGATCGATTCCACTATCTCTATGTCGGTCGATTTTCTCGTGTAGGTGTCGATCGATGTTTGTCGATTCACACGAAGCTACTGATGCTTCAGGACTCTCTGTCAATCTATGTTAATTGCTTGGTGTCGATAGACACCAATGCGAACTGCCGAATGACATCAAACTTTCCATAAGAAAAATCTCCTTCTTGGAGCCTTTCCCTCTTAACTTCCTGCCAGAAATCATCATCAATCAATGCATTGACATGGTGCTTATGTCCAAGCTTTATCTTCTCCTTGATTAGGCTCTCATGCCTCCTAATGGCTTTACTTGTTTACAACACCTTATTTTCCAGCTTCTTCACATAGGTGTTATGATTTTCGAACTTGGTGTTGAGGTTGAGGTACAAACCATTTATCTTTCCATTGAAATCCACATTCATCTTCTGCTGTCCCTCTAAAACTCTGTCAACCATTGCTTCAATCTTGCTTTCTTGAGTCTCTGGAGGAGGATTCTGGTAGTAAGAAGATCCATAAGTTATGTTGTTGTTGAAGGGTTTTCGCTGTGAACCTTGAGTAAAGCTACTCCTTTGACCATTCCCATAGGAGTTCCTGTTGAAACCTGGATTCCCTTTTCTCTGGAAACCATTCCCATCAATGTAGTTCACATCCTCTTCTTCAATCTCATCATCTTCAGACTCTATTGCTTCTACTTCTATAAAACTGACATGCTTCCTGAAGAATTTCTGAACACTAATCAATTTTGCTTTGACCTCTTCAAGTTGATCCTTACTCATAGTTGGAGTTGGTTTTTTTTCTTTCAAAATCTGTGTTCTTGGTACTGCTGTTGGATGCCATATTCTCAGTCAACCTTGTAGCTTCTTCAGGATTCCTAATGATGAAATTTCCCGCACTAGCTGTGTCCAAAGCCATCTGGTACTGTAATCCAATACCTCTAAAGAAAGTGCTGAGAAGTTGCACTTCGTTGAACCCATGGTGTGGAAAGTCTCTTTGGTATGATTTTAATCTTATCCAGGAGTTTTTCAAAGATTCTGAGGGTTCTAGTGAAAAAGTAGCAATTTTGCTCCTCAGGTCTTCTGCTCTTGCGTCATTAAAGAAGTTACGCAAGAAAACATTCTTTCGATCATTCCAGAATGTTAAGAATCCTGGTGGTAACTGCTTTAGCCATTATGAGGCTTCTCTAGCAAGTGAGTACTTGAAAAGCTTACAAAAGAGATAGTCTCTGGGGACTCCATTGGCTTTGATAGCAGTCACTAGATCCTCAAATCGCTCCAGATGATCCATAGTGTGCTCATGCCGTAGCCCATGGTAAGGTGTCTGTGCTACAAGTCCGAAGAAAGCGGGCTTGATTTCAAAATCATTCCTCTGAAAAGCTGGAGGAAGAATGACAGATCAATTGGCGTAGAATTGGTCTGGACGGTTGTAGTCAGCCAGTGTTCTCTGAGCAGCTTGGGCATTAGCTTCATGTTGAGCTGTTGCAGAGTCTGCTTTTGCATATGTATCACGGATTATGGCCCCATGATCGTCTATCTTTTGACCTGCTGCATTACGTAAATGACCGTCTTAGTCATGCAGGTTCTCATTCTCGTCCCAAGTCAATATTAAAGTTGCAACCATCTGAACTCGTCTGCTTATGTCGATCAATGCAGGTAAGTTATTGTCGATCGGTGCTATGTGATCAGTGTCGGTCGATGCTCGAGTACTGATGTCAGTCGATGCTGTCCGTAAAGAAGTGTTGGTCAACGCGGTGTTGGTGTTGTTGATCGATGCTTGTCGTCTTTCTTTGCAGATCGTACGTTCGAATCTATCGAGGTTCGAGAATAGTAGTTCTTGTCCTTTATTAGTCCTGGTGTGTCTTTGCATGCTCCTGAAAAACAAAGGAAAAGAAAATTTAACTTAAAAGTAATAACAAACCTAGACTAAATCCTATAAATTAAATCTAATGGCGATCAATGCTCCCCGGCAACGGCGCCAAATTTAACATGCATGTTTTTGTTGTTCTAGCAGGGTATGAATATCCTAAAAAATTTACTATCAAATTAACCCTAGTCTTAACACATAAATGGTACTCTTGCCAAAAGAGATCAGGTGTAGTACTGTGGGATCGAATCCACAAAGAGCAATGACACACAATAAATTTCTTGTTTCTAAAGATTAAGTTAGGTGAATATATATATATATATCGGTTGCAACCAATCAGTTAAGAAAATATTTCTTATCAAGAAGTAGATATGAAATATAGAAATATGGTAATAATGCAAATATGGAAATATTATAATAATGCAAATTTAAAAAATATTCTAATAAACTAACTTGATGCAAGTGTAAATATGCTAGATCTAGGGATTCAAGCCTAATGGATTATAGTGGATAGGAAGCACGGAAATGTAAATATACTAGAACTCAAATATTAACTATTCTGACCCTTTTAACTCCGACTCTCGTATGGGAGCAAAAGAAAAAACCATTGATCGATGGCTAAGGCCTGATGTCGCTCGACGGCTAAGGCCTGATGTTGATCGATGGTGAAATCAGAAGGAAGTGTGAACAAGATTTAATAAGTGCACCAGACTTATTAGACAAGCTCTCACATGTGCCTAACAGCCTAGTTCAATGGAATCTATTCTGGCACAGAACCTACTCTCGTAGTCGTTCATCTCCTACTTTCGAGATCCTAGTTAGCTACTCTAGAATGAAAGCATACAACTCAATTGATGGATATTAACTTAACCTAGCAATCCTACTTTTTGGCTAATCCATGATTGCTATCATTCAACCCTAAATCTAGTTGATAACTACTCAAACATAATTAAAGAAAGACAATAGTCTGAATATAATGCATAGATAAAATACTGGGATTCTAATACAAATCTCCCTAAGGAGTTACAAATCTTCTCCACTAAAAACCTAAAAATATAATAAAGCTTTTCTTAGTCTAGCATGAACTTGCACCCCTTTTTGCTCTCAATACATAGTATAAATATAAAAACCCTAAAACTTAGGTCAAAACTCGTCCAGGGCATTCTCGTCATTTGTTTTTAATCTTGGGATTTTAAATCAGTTGTCTGCGAATTTGATGTCGATCGATGGCAAGTGTGCAGCATCGATCAACTTTGGTGTTTTATCATCGGTCGACTCCAAGGTTGTGTCGTCGATCGACGACAGTCTTTTACTTCGACTCCTCAAATAGCCAGCTACGGATTCTTCTCCTCTAAATGCTCCAAAATCTCCAAGTATCTCCATATATCGTCAAAATGTTCCTGGATCTGTAAATACTCTAAAACAGATCCTAGACACATATAATTGACCCTAAATAGAGCCTATAACATGGCCTAAAACTGGTAATAAATAGGTTATATCACTAACTTTTCTCTGTTAACAAAAATAAAACTAAGAAAATTTCTCAGATAAACATGTTAGTTTTGCAATTGACCGAAGTTTGTCAATATTTTGACTTTTATCGTAAGACTTCTTGGGAAGTCTTCCTTACTATCACATGAAGTCTTCTCATTGTCGCCAGAACTGGATAGGTTAGTTTTGTAATTGACAATTAATAGTAAAATATTTAATATTAATTAGAAAACTTCCAGAAAGTCTTATGGCAGAAGACTTCTCTGAAAGTCTTCTCGATTTTTATTTTGTGTTTTTGTCCAAATCTTTGGTACAAAAAGAAAACTTATATAGAAGTCTTCCGTCACATAAGACTTCTGTGGAAGTCTTCTCTGAAAAAGTCAAATATGGTCAATTGGAAAAGTAAACAACGCAAACTTCTTGCGATAGTGAGAAAACTTCATGTGAATGTAAGAAGACTTCTAGGGAAATCTTCTAAGAAAAAGACAAATATCTGCAGAATTTTGGTAAATTGCAAAAGTAATTTGTTTATCAAAGAAAAGTTTTCTATGGTATTTTCGAGAGTTTTCAAATGCAAAAGTAAGCCATTATTAATAAAGGAAGACTTTTGTAGACTATACTTCTATAAAAGTCCTTTTTTAATTTGCAAATGCAACAATGACCTAATTAGAAGACTTATTCCTTAGAAGTTTTCTCTAAAAAACCTTTGTGAAAGTCTTCTACGTCAATGTTTAATAAACTTTTATTTTCTCTAAAATTAAAATTACCTTATAATTTTTTTTCTTGTTAATTCATGTATATTAGTCAATATTTGGGCTCTAAATGAAATTCATACTTAATTTATGATTATCAAAGGTTACAGATATTCATGTTAACTAATGTTTATAGCTAATTTGAGAAGACCTCTTAAGAAGCCTTCTATGTTAGTTTTTCAAAAGTGTTAAGTAATTTCAAGATATGTTTTTTAACTTTTAAAAGTGTAAAGTGACTTCAAGAATATCAAATCATGTGGTTTAATGTGTCTTCTTAGTTTAAAATATATACTTTTTAACTTTCATGAAATTTAAAATTTCAACTCTCAATTAAAATTTAAGGTTCTCACCTAAATTTTAATTTCTCGCTTAAATTTTAGTTCCCGTTGAATTCACGTGAAGACTTCCGAAAAGTCTTCTACATAATTTTTTGTGATTGATAATATTAAAGAAAGATTTTCCAGAAGTTCTGGAAAGTCTTCTAGTGAAACTTATGTAACGTTTGGGGTGTTATTGGTTGTATAAAATGAATACAACTCCATTAGATTTTAAGAAGATCATATTATTTTTTTTTTCATTTCAAATTGATTCACTTTTCATTTGAATCTAATTTCTTAATCTGCATCATTCTATTTATAAATTCAACACATGTTATTTGAGTTCTACACTAACTCAAAAACGAATGATTAACAATCCACCATTTTATTTTCAAAGTTTTATAATACTTTTGTATGGTCAGTAGATTAATTTTTTCTGTGTCAAATTTAGATTTATGTTTCGATACCCAATATAGTATCTACCTTATTTTACAATGTTAAATATTTTTTGGTAAAACAAAAGAATTGCTTGGTTAAAGAAAATATGGATTTGGTTTCGATGATTTTTTCTGAAAAAGTGATGATAGCTATAAAATTTTGAAATGTTGCTTGTTGATTTTCTTATTGATAAGAAATGATCTAATATCTTGGTCAAACGATTAGATTTTTGATTAGTACAATCTACCCAAAGCTAGATTCAAATCCATTCTAACAAATTTCAAATCAAATGATTGTAAGAATCTATCAAACATGAATAACACTAGATTTTAATTATTGTATTAAAATCTTTGATTGAATAACAATAGATTTTAAATGTTGTTTAATGAAGAAATTATAAATCTAATAACCAATAACTTTAGATTTTAAAATTACTTAATTGAGATATTTTAAATATATTAGCCAATAACAACTAAATTTAATATAGAAATTTCAATCAATCATTGAATAACAATGGATTATAAAATTTATAGAATTAATTTTAAATCCATTATTGAATAACATCACCTAAATTTTCTTGAGAAGTATTCTCTAATAATTTTAGTAATTTTTTCTATGTTTTTTTTGTTTTGCTATGAGTGGGTAGAATGATTAAAATGTTTTTTGGTATGTTGTATCATTAACTTCAATAATATCAAATACTTTTGGCGAAATAATATTATTGACATGAACATATTTACCAAATTCTTTTCATTAACACCTCTTCAAGTTTATAAAAAAAATCCACAACTAAAAAAGTAAACATACAAATCATAAAACAGACCAATAAGCAAAACTATTACACATGGAGCTAGAGATCATTCCTCAGAATATATATAAGTTTGGATTCCACTTGACATTATCTCTTTGTACCACTTTGGGAACACTTCAGAAGACTTTCTGGAAGACTTCTTGGGACATCTTCTAGAATAAAATGCATTATAAGACTTTCCAGGAAGTATTCTAAGAAGTGTTCCAAAGTCTGACTCATATCTAAAAAAATCTGCATATCCAAAAATGTTCAAATGACTTCAAAATAGAGAAAAACTTCAAAAATAATTTTATGCTTAAATAATAAATAAAACAGTTATATTTGGTTGAATCTATAATTTTTTATAATTTAACATATAAACACACATAAAAATACAAATCCAAAATTTATAGATATATCTTTAAAGGAGTGAAAGATGAGAAGTATGTAATGAAAAACTTTTAAAAACAAGATAGAGTAGTGAGACAGACATAATAAAAAAAATGAGAAGTTGTTATAACATTTGCTGTTTTCAAATTCAATGAGATTACAGAGAGGTGGAGAGTTTTGGAGTGAGAAACATTTTTTTTGCAGTCATTTGAGAGGAAGAGAGAGAATGTGTAAATTTTCTTTATATAAAGAAAAAATTCAGTTATGTTTAATATTTTCAATTCAGAAGACTTCTAACATAAAATGCATTAGAAGACTTCCCAATAAGTCGTCCGAGAAGTCTTCTAAGAAGTCTTTTAAGTCGGACTCAAATCTAAAAAAAACCCGCATATCTAAAAATGTTCGAATGGTTTCAAAATAGAGAAAACTTTAAAAATAATTTTTTGTTCTTAATAATAAACCAAAAGTCATATTAGGTTAAATCTATAATATTTTAGAAAAAAACATATAAACACTCAAAAAATGCAAATCCATAATTTATAGATCTATCTTTAAAAGGGTGAACGAGGAAAGCCATGTGATAAAAAACTATAAAAATAAGACAAATTAGTAAGAAAAACATAAGAAAATATGAGAAAGTGGTATAAATTTTGGTGTTTTCAAATTCAAAAATATTAGAGAGAGGTTTGGGGGGGGGGGTTAGAGTGAGAAACAATACATTTTTGTTTAGCCATCTGAGAAGAATAGAATGAATATATTTTCTTTACATAAGAAGACAAAAAAATCCATTTAGGATAAATATTTTTAGTTCAAAAAACATCTCAGAAAATCTTCTAAACTTTAAATTTACTATTCCTCAGAGGCTTCTCACTAAGTCTTCTAATACATTACATGTTAGAAGACTTTTGTAGAAGTCTTCTAAACCCTAAAACAAATAAATAGCTAAATAGCGACAAACATTTCATAAAACATATGACCAACTTATAAAGTGTTTAATATATACAAAATTAAACACATATATGTCTAACTGAATTTTCTTATAAAAATTAAAATTCTAAAATTTAACGCTAAAATATAAACAATATTACAACATATATTACCAAACCCTAGACCAAAGACATTCATGACTTACAACATATACTCACTCATCTATGTTGAAACCAACTCAGTTTTAGAAAATCTAAATTTACATTATTTAGAAATATTTATAATTAAATGGTTTCAATTTTTCCTCATAAAAATATTTTTTATAAAATTTATAAATTATTTTTAAGACTTAGTACATGAGAAGACTTTTTGGACACGGACGACTCATAAAAAACTTCTCAAACCACAGAAGATTTCACACTTCATATTCGTAAATGTGCAAACAAATTTTTTGTTTGGTCATAAAGTGTTAGTTGTAATTTTTCTAGCATTTTGGGTTACTTTGCATTTGATTAAATTTAAAGTATACATTTACATTTAAAATCAAGTTTTAAGTTATATTTGGCAATTTTCCCAACAAAAAATCATTTTTGTTGACTTATTGTTTCAAACTTGTTATGATATACAAATCTAAAATAAATTAACACAAAATAAAGATCATAACAAAATCAATATAGATTAAACAAATTACATATGTGCATAAAACATCACAAATACAATAAAACAAAATTAATTCAAATGTAAAATAATCAGAACAAAAATAAAAGTGCGAGGAAAAAAAATATTGTATGGACAAAATATACCTAGATCTATCTCAGCAAAAACGCCGATGGAGCCATTGGATTAGTAGTAATTGCGACATCGTCCCCTTCGTTTTGAATAGTGCTGGTTCTTGGAGAGTGTCCAAGCTGCAACTGCCCAGGTTTTTTATTAAAAAAGATCGTTACAAATTAGGGTCTTAGTTAGCTAAAAAGGCACATAGATCAGGGTCCTAGTTTTAAAATTAACATAAATATATCGGAAACTTTATCTGCCCAGAATCCATACAACTGATATCTGAAATTCAAATCAAAAATGATAAGTTGTCTTTAAAACAAAAAAAAAAGTTACAAATGATTTATTGATGATATGAGAGCCATAATTTACACTAGGTTATGAATCCTAAAGTTCGCTCAGAAATATGATTTTCGAATCGAGAAATCTGAATGACAAGAATACTTAAGTGGAGGTTATTGGTTCCTATATTTTTAATGATTTGGAAATCTAAACTAATTATTGGTTTTATTTTTTAAAAAATATATATATTGAAATCATGTGTTATTATTTTCATGATTTATAAATTCTAATTGAAATCATGTGTTATTATTTTCATGATTTATAAATTCTAATTGAAATCATGTGTTATTCAATCATCCGAATTTACAAATGGATTTGATTTCATAATTTTGAATGGATTTGAATATATTTCTTTGTTAAAAATACAAAACTCAAATCCGAAGGAAAATCTCCGGATTTGTAAATACTAATTAAAATTCATATGTTAGATTTGAAAATTACTATTTTTTACATTGATTTGTAAATACTATACGGATTTTTAAAACACTAAACTACATAAACCAATAATGCCATTAGTAAAGCAAACCAAAAGCTCTGACTAACTATGGAAAATTGATGTTTATTGATGATACTGAATATGAATATAAAGGAGTGTTTGATAGCGACTAAAATCGTATAAAATTAGAGTATAGTTAAGCTATGAAGAATATTCGGACCCCCTCATCTTGTCTTCGCTCTCTTTTATAGATGTTTCCGGTGAATCGTAAGATATACGTCTTTATCAGCATGAATTCTTTGTCGATATGGCAATCATTTAATGCCTTTGACTTCTTTGTGTTTTAGTTTGAGTTTACCGACCTTGAGATATCCGGGATAGGCTATAGTCTTGATGGGTTTTTGTTTCTTTCATAAGCTTTTTAATTTTGGTTTACATTGAACTCTTCTCGATTTGACCCACGATCTTGGACTGGATCCGGGGAGGATCAAACCCAGCTCCAACATTAGGGATGGACATGGATCGAATACTACAAAAAAATTAGTATTTGTGATTAGTTTATATTTTACGGATATTTAATTTCTGATTTAATTTTCTTCAAAAAATACGGATATCCAGTTTTCTATATACCCATAATAATTTCAAATATTTGTAAATATTTACGGATATATCATCCACTTTGTTTATTACAAGTAAATCTAGAAAAAAATATACAAGTTTGTCTCAAAAAATATCTTTTACGTAATATAAACTAAAAAGTAAATATTAGTCAAACTATGTATTCCATTAATATAAATTTTAAAAGAATATATATATATATATGTCTTTCTTCCTTTAATACTTTTATAAGTAAAATTAATAAAATTACATGTTCAAATAATAATTATATAAAATTATACATTTAAAATTTATATATATTTGTAAATATAAATTTATTTATATAAAATTAAGAACAAAGGGAATATCTGACTCTAATTTTTTTTATTTGTAATTTAGTTTGCACTTTACGAATATTGACTTTTAGTATTTGTTCTGCTTTAAAAACTCATGGATATCCAGTTTTGGATAAAATCTCAACGAATATAAAAATGAATCAAAAGTAAAGTAATAGATAAAATACCAGCCCCAATTTAGTTTCAATTTTTTTTAAGAAAAACACCAACCCTAATTTACGGGCTTTTTGCAAAATTGACTCAAAACTCAAAGTCAAACACAAAACTAACCTCTCCATTTTTTTGTCATTTCTTGTGTCCAATTCACCCCATATGTTCACATTATTACGAAAATGCCACTGATTTTTTTCTTTTTTTTTTTCTAAAAATGACATTTTTACTCTCTCAACCTCATCATCTTCAAATATTTACAATATTGCCATTGCCATCAATACCACAACCACCATGAACAACCAATTTGAAGCTCTTAATGCACCTAAAATTGATTGACACTACCTAAAATTGATTGGCACTAAATGTTATGAACAAAAAACAACATCTCTTTAACTTTGTCTCCATATTCATCCAAAAAATTCAAGCTTTTGATTCTAAATTGTTTAGGCTTGGTAGAGCCATTCAAGCATACTAATCTTCGTGGGTTACTTTCGTTGAGGTTCTGGGTGGTTGGAGAGGACTATTTGTGCTTAGGAAGTCATCTCACTAGTGAAAGGTATGAAATTGAAATTTTTTTCAGATTTGTTCGCGTCGAAGACTTACCCGTAAGTCGTCTGGCTGAAGAAGACTTACGGGTAAGTCTTCTAAGCACACGGGCGACTTACTTATAAATCGTCCAAATTTGTTTGTTAAGAAAAAAATTCTAGACGACTTACTAGTAAGTCGTCCAGGATAAACGGGTTAGTTTTGCATTTGACCGAGTTGTGTCAGATATGTGACTTTTCCTGGACGACTTACAAGTAAGTCGTCTCTGGGAAATCAAAAATTTCAATATTTTATTAAAGCTAGACGACTTACCTGTAAGTCGTCTCAGGTTACTTTTGCAATTGGAAAATAAAACTTAAATATTTAACTTTTCCCAGACGACTTACTTGGAAGTCGTCTAGGTAGAGGACCTTCCTGAAAGTCGTCCAGGATAAGCGAAGTCGTCCAGATTTTTTTCCGAGATTCTGGTCAAACCTTGCTTCTCTCGGACGACTTTCAAGTAAGTCCTCTACCTAGACGACTTTAAATTAAGTCGTCTGGGAAAAGTTAAATATTTAAGTTTTATTTTCGAATTTTAAAAGTAACCTGAGACGACTTACAGGTAAGTCGTCTAGCTTTAATAAAATATTGAAATTTTTGATTTCCCAGAGACGACTTACTTGTAAGTCATCCAGGAAAAGTCAAATATCTGACACAACTCGGTCAAATGCAAAACTAACCCGTTTATCTTGGACTTACTAAGTAATCTACTAATCAGTTTTGCCAGACGACTTACACAATCCTCCAGCCAAGCTAGGGGGTCCGAAGGACGTGATACCACCAAGTCGGACTTCTACGAGGTTTCTTGTCTACAGGTGTTTTATAATGACTGCAAACACGAAAAGCAATTAGTTTTTATAGGGAGAAGCTATTAGCAAGGTAGGCAATCACTTACGGATCAGTTTGCAACCATTCGACGAGCTCCTTCAACTTCTTCCTGTCAAGTGCTGCAAGGGATTGTAGCCTTTAGAAGGTTTTTTCGTGTTTGCAGTATAAGGAGATCTCTGTGAGGCAGCAACTTTCTTGTTTCGCTCAGTCTTTTGACGGACAATTGCCAAAGCAGTTTCTCTCTTGTCCTCATATTTAGCAACCTGCTGCTGTTTCTCTGCTGGAGTGAAACTTGTTTTTTTGGCCAATAGAACAAGGCTCTCAGATGCGGACTCATCGTTAAAACTCTCATCGAGAACTGTTTTATCCTTCTCTCCTTTAACACTCTCATCAGGAAGTGTTTTATCCTTCTCCTCTTTAACACTCTCATCCAGAGGTGTTTTATCCTTCTCCCCGTTAACACTTTCACTAACCCCGGGAGAGGCAGTGGGTTGAGAGGATGTGCCTTTAGGTTGAGAGGATGTGCCTTTAGGTTGAGAGGTAGTGGGTTGAGAGGATGTCCCTTTCCCTTGTTTGGTGATACCAACCTTCTTCTCCACTGCTTCCACCCTTTCCGACAAATGCTTGATCTCCATAAGGCACGTCCCAAACCCTTCCCTCATGGCATCAAATATGTCCTTGAAATTTCTTTCAAGGTCCTTTTTGCTCATCCCAAGCACAGTCCTAGTAACCTCTGGACGAGCCTCTGTGCGAACCTCTGTGCGAACCTCTTCACCAGCCTCTGCAAACTTCCCTGCACTCTCCCCTTAAGGTGCCTCTGCAGGTGCCTCTTTTTAGCCTCTTTACGAGCTTTCTTCAGAGGTCTTGGACTCTCTTCTTCTACCAAAACTATGGCTTTCTTTGATGGACTCACAACCACCGGCTTTGTATTGACCCAAGTCCGGTGACTTCCCAGCAATCCATGGTCCACTTCCACGGTCTCTGATTAAACATAACTTTAATTATGTTCTCCGCGGGAAGGTCCTCAGCATCAGAGTCCCATTTTGGAAACATTTCACCATAATCCTTCTCAACAAAGTTCACCACCGTAGTCTGCAGTAAATATATGATATGAACTTAGATATTTGACGGATTAACTTATAAATAAGTCGTCTGGAAAGTCGTCTGGAAAGTCTTCCTACTGGACGACTTACCAGACGACTTAATTAAGTCGTCTAGAAAGTCTTCCTACTGGACGACTTACCAGACGACTTAATTAAGTCGTCTGGAAATTCTTCCTACTGGGAGACATTCCAGACGACTTAATTAAGTCGTCTGGTAAGTCGTCCAGTAGGAAGACTTGCCAGACGACTTTCCAGACGACTTTCCAGATGACTTAATTTTTGGAGTAAACGATATAAGTAAATACCTGTCTGCAGATAGCATCTTTAAAGCATCTGCGTCCTTTGCCACCCATGTAAGCCAGTATCGGTGGAGACGGTCTGTTTGGTATGGGATTACCATAGTTAGCAGCCAATTCCGGCAGAGCTATGTACACCCAGACCTGGAGAGCTTGTATAAACCCATCGACAGTGTAACAGCCCGAAATATCTTTGCCCTTCAAAGAGTCCATCAACACCTTGAACGCGACTCTCCCCCATGGATAGTTCTCAAAACGTTCTAAATCCATCACAAGCCTTGCCAGACTAACCCTTGTGGCGGTTGAATACTTTCTCCCTTCTATATATCCAGTGAAGATGGCAAGGTACCCGAGCCGCTTGCGATCTTCCCGAGACCACCCTTCGCATCTCTCAAATGCTGCTATTATCTGCTCAGTAGATGGCCCAGCTTCGACATGAACTCCCAACATGTCCCAGAAAGAAGCCATCTCCTTTGTAACAGCACACCTCGGTCTCTCAAGGTCCTCTATGTACTCGCAGTTTAGACCAGTGAGGTTTTCAAACTCTAACAGTGAAAACCTCACAGGTTCTGGACCAACTAGACTCCACAGCTCGTACTTCTTCTTTATGTCCAGCTGGAATCCGAGCATGTAGTGCACCAGCCTTGAAGCCCAAGCAAATCCGAGCTCTTTAAACTTGATGAAAACTCCCAGCTTTGACTCCTTTAGCTCTTCATATTCGTCACCATGAAGAGCATTCTTTAAAGCATTATGCAACTTCGTACAATCCGTATGATAAGAAATAGCTTTCATTGCTGGTGGCTCTTCCCCTAATGTATGCAACCTACGGGGGAGTTCTGGAATATCCATTTTTTTGTCTGCAAAACAATGAAAGAGAACCATCTCAGTATAACATTTTAATTATAAGTCTGGAAGACTTTCCAGACGACTTATAATTAAGTCGTCTGTAAAGTCTTCCAGCTGAAGACTTGTAATTAAGTCGTCTGGAAGACGTTCTAGACGACTTAATTATAAGTCTTCCAAGACTTCCAGTAGACATTTTTAGAGCATACCTGAAATTTCGGAGAAGCCATAGTCGCCTTCGACACAGCGGTTATAAATCTGCCAAAATAGACAGCCAAAAAGAAATGCGGTGAGAACGGTGGTGAGAACGGTGGACTTAAGAGACAACGTTTTAACTTACGTCGCTAGGGTTTACAGACACGCCTCTGAAAGAAACGCCGCTAGGGTTTACAGACAAACGCCGCTAGGGTTTACAAACAAACGACGCTAGGGTTTACAGACAAACGGCGCTAGGGTTTGAAATAGAGGAAGTGGCGGTGAGAAAGGTGGTGAGAATGACGGTGATAACAGCGGTGAGAAACGGTTGTGAGAATGATGGATTACAGAGAATCGCCTTCGAAATCGCCTTCGAAATGGCCTCTTTGAGAGAATGACGTTACAGTTTCTAAATCTCGCGAAACAGTAAACCAAAAAAAAAAAAATCTTATATATGCCCGGTAAAAAATCCGGTTATGTTTAAAAGCACATTGGTAAAATGGTAAAACTAAAGGTTCGGTCCGGTTTGAACGTGCATCAGACGACTTACTAGTAAGTCGTCTACCGTAAATATTCACCAGACGACTTACTAGTAAGTCGTCCCAGACCCTAAACCCTAAACCCTAAACGAAATTGACTAAAATAACTAACAAACCACGTTATAAAATCAAATTATAATTAAATAGTGTTTACTATATACAGAAATAAATACACTTAGGTCAATTTTAAATTTTTCAAAAAAACATTTATGCTTTCCAAAATCTAACCCTAAGAACACATACAATACTACAACATATGTTGGCAAAACCTAAACCAAAGAATATCATGACTCACTACTTTCACTCATCTATGTTGAAAACAATTAAATTTTGTTATATCTTAATTTATATTTCTTTAAACATACGTTAATTACATGATTTCAATTTTTCACTTATCAAAATATTTTTTACAAAATTTTTAAATTATTTTTAAGAAGTACTATACTAGACGACTTACTAGTAAGTCGTCCAGACGACTTACTTGTAAGTCGTCTAGACAGAAGACTTGCGGGGGTTAGAAACGTAAAAAAAATTTCCGTTTTTTTTTTTGTTCACAAGGAGCTGGTTGTAATTTCAATAGCCTTTTAGGTTACTTTTGCATTTGATTCAAGTTTGGGATTACTTTTGCATTTCAAATCAAGTTTTAGGTCAGTTTTGGCAAAAAACCCCTAATTTACACCTCTTAGATCGCATGTTTCTTTTCAACAAATGGGACCACGATAAAAGCCAAACAGCATACTTTTTATTACAGTATCAAAATCTAGATGTGTGACAAAGGGAATATATGATTCTTGAGTGTCATATTATTTAATTGAAAAACTAGAATTTGATATGTGTGTCCGCAGATGTTAAATTTTCTAAATTTTGATATTATAAACTATATAATTTTATACTCTTATTGCAATACTATTATAAAATATGTTTGATATGTAATATACTTTGTCGTTTTTAATAATGAATCTATTTTTATATCATTTGATGTAAAAACTTTTTATTTAAAGTAATTAGATAGAGTAATAGTTTAAAGATGAGAAACTATAAACATACATTTTTACTATTTATAGATTGATGTTTATTGAAATGGTGTTTGTTGGTCATTTTCTTTGAATCACTTTCAGTTATAAAACATTCCAGTAATATATTCATCATGTTGTATATTGCTTGTTGAGTAAATTATCTCTAATTTCTATTAGATTATATTTTTGTTACAGTCGTTTTACGTATATTGTTGTTGTGTTTAATGGAAGTCATGTTCAGAACAAACTACGACAAAAAACTATAGATTATTTAGAACACAAAATATATACTTTCCAAAAAAAAATCAAAATCTGTACTCTTCTATATTGGGATACTAGTAGTCGGTCCGGCTACGCGCAGAATATGATATATTTTATTGTCTGAGTTATATTTTTTCTTTGTAAACAATTTTTATTTGTTTGTTTTCTTTACTATATATTTTGCAGCTGTTTCTAGTTTGGTGTGTTGTTTTTTTAGGCTACATTGAAATATCAGTATTGTGTATTATATTATTAGTTGGTTTGAAGTACAATAATTTTGTTGGAATTTTCTTTTAAGTTTTTTTCTTCTTATTTTTGGGTTTTAATATACGTTGCGTTATTGCAAATATTTTTTGGTAGATATTTCAGTTTGTTGGTTGAAAATGTATGGGACCTAAGTATGATATGTCTAACATATGCATGTATGTCATCCACTATTCATATCTTTTAATAATAATAATAAATTCTTAAAATACTCCCTCTGATTATTTTTATATGATGTTTTAGAAGGTAAATGGTGTTTCAAAATATAAGATGTTTTAAGATTTTAAGGTATGTTTTGAAGTTTTAACGTTTACTTTAACTTTATTGGAAACTGTTCAACCAATAAAATTTTATAATCTTTTTCATAATTGTTTGAATGATTTTAAAAATAAAAATATTTTTAAAGAAATGTAAATGTCTTAATCTCCGTGCACTAAACCAAAACATCATATAAAAGAGACGAAAGGAGTATTATTAAGGATTCTTATTATTTGTTAGGAAAAAAATTCTTCCACGTTAGAAAAAGGATAGAGAAAACACTTCACTCGTCAATATATTTTCATCTTCGGTTCATGTATATATAGCTAACTTGGAGACATCATCAAATGTAATCTGAAAAAATCTGTGACGTCTTTGCCTTTCTCGGGACTTGATGAAATGTATTCTCAAATTGGCTTTTCAAGAGTAGCTTGTTTCCTCCATCTGTTCCAACCACTCTCCAATTCCTGAAAGCGTCTTTCACTCAAAGCTAGCATATAATTTCAAAAAATAAAAGATCACCATGTTTATCCCCGGTCTTTTAAAGTGGGGTTTTTAACTTAATTTGACTCTTTTTTTTTTCTTTTAAAAAAAAATCTTTTGGCTAAAAGACGGGTCTTAGGTCTCTTATTTAAGAGACGGTTCTTAGGTTTTCTTGGTTAAAAGTTAAGAAACGTCTCTTATAAAAGTTAAGAAATGTCTCTTATAAAAGTTAAGAACCCATAATAAGAGACTCCCAATAAACATGCCCTTAAGGCTTCAATGCTAACTCTGCGTTTTTCAGATTTCTATGGCTGCTTGTTCCAGAGGTACATGTTGACACTGCCTTTCTTTGACTTTGAATCTGAAGCAAAACGAAAGAGGAACTTGAAGTAAAGTGGAGGACACATATTAGCAAATAGATATGTAGGAAGAATAAATTTGAATTAGTGTTCTATGAAGCTTTAAGCTTTTTTTTTTTAACTTGGTTGCATTTTTACCAAGTGTTTACCATCTTAAAGGGTCTTATAATCACCTCAGGTTTGAGTTCTCGGTGGACAGCACTTTGGAGATGACAAAATGCAACCACATTCAATATTTGTATCAGAACAATCTTTTCATCCTCCTATGTGTACTTCTTGCCTCTACTCAAAAAACACACCAAGTTCAGTATGTAACAAACAATCCTACGTCTGATGTGTAGTGTCCCCTTAACTTAAGAGTATTCTATCCAAAATCTCTCATTCTTTACATAGTCCAAAATAACAAACCACTTGCTTAAAAATCTCAAAGGAAGTCCGAGCTAAAAGAGAGCTTACTCCATCACAATATAGAAATCATCATGATCCTCATGATCATGATCCTCATGTGCATCATAGAAATGAGAAGATTATCGTGACCCAAATTTTCCAATATCTTCACTTCTCTCCTCTCATTTTTAATGGCAATAGCTGCCGTTATCTACAAAACAAATTACAAACAATCTAACAGATCTCATAACTATTACATAACCATAAGACATCAAATAAAAAAACACTAAACTTTGCTATGAGAATAACATTAACAACAACTTGTTGTCCTTTGTTATCACCTTTCTTGAACTTCGCAGTACAAAAAAATTGCCACGAAACACTTCAGAACCAAACTCTTAATTGCTAAAGAAACTCTTGGAGAATCAAAGCTCTTATCCAAACCCACTTTGCCTCCTTATGCTTCGCGGAGCTCTGTTATTTCGCGATGATGCGTTTAGCCGGAGACAGGAGAGGAAACGACCGTTCGAAGAATCTCTTCAGTGTGGTAAGAAGACAATGGACCTGAAAGTTTCTAAAAGCCAAACATATTTTTGATAAAACCTATTTTATTTAGATCAAATGTGTCATTTTTGGTTATACGGAGAGATAAAACACTACTTTATTACGTAAGATTTTATTACGGTTATAATAGGTTAAGTTAATATGAATATTCATTGTTTTAAGTAAAACTAAATAATTTTTTTTTCAAAATACAAATTTCATGAAAAAGTTTAAAAAAGAACCTTTTTAAATGTTGTAAAATTTAAATACACTATAACTTTTACGAAAAAATTATTTCCTATGTTCCAAAATATATGATGTTTTGACATTTTTTATTAATTTTAATTTTATTGAAAATTGTGTGACCAATAATATTTTATTAACTTTTGATGATCAACTGAATTAATTTTAGTTTATATTTTTAATGTTATTTTTTAAAAAAAGTGGATGTCTTAGTTCTTGTGCAGTCAACCAAGACATCATCTATTTAAAAGCATAGGTAGAGTACTATTTACTATATTATTTGTTAAACTATAAACAGAAAATAATATATTTCAACCTAAAAATAGTTAAAATATAATTCTGGATTAAAACTCAATGTAAAAAATAATCAAGATATGCCCAACTTTTTTTATTATTAAATATTTTTTTTTAAATACCAATCTGTTTATTAAAATGTTATTAAAAATTAAACAATTATATACTTTCTAACTTAATTTTTGACTTTTTATATTCCGTCTACAATATTAAGTATTAATGTATATGTTTAATTGGTTATGTGAATTCTGAATATATATATTCAGTCCAACATTATGATCCAAAAACATTATTTTCATTTTTTTTAATTTCCAGTAAAAACATGCTAAAATCTTGTATCAATAATATCAAATTAAAAGTATAAATAATTTCTAATTCGATATAGCATCCTTGATTCTTATTTCCCTTTTTAATTTTTTAGTGATTTGGAGGATTAGTCGTTTTGTTGTTAAACTTCATACACTATTGATTCCTAAACTATTCTGTATTTTTGTGAACAGGAATGTAATAGAAAAAAAGTCAAAGATTAAATTAGAAAGTATAAAAACTTTCTTTACTTTTCTTATGAGGTCTAAATTTGGTGAGCACATGGTTCAGACGAAGTCTTTTTATTTGTTGACAGTTAGTTTGTAGTTTCAAACTTTCAATTTATTCTTCTGTGTATTATTGAATGGATATCTGTTAATTTCTTCAAACCAAAGTCTGTGTCAATTTCTTCACTTGCGTAACCCAATTTTTTTGGAATGTTGTCTTCTTTCGTGATTCTTGGATTGTGTGCGATCCTTCGTGGTTGTATCCTTATGATCTCCCTCGAACTTGCGCTCATAAACATTATCTTTTTGAGCTTTTTATTCGGTTTTACATTGTCATTGATTTTCTTTTTGTTAACTGAGAATCTGAAAATTGGAAAACAGAATCTAAAATCCTGTTAATGTCCTAAGCCAAGAATATTTTTTTTTTACAAACCATGTTCTGCATGTGGGAGCTCTTACAATTGTTTACTTATCTTTGATAATTCTTTGTTTCTCAGTCGGCTAAATTCCTCACATTAAGTCCTATTTGATCGCCAGACCTGCCTAAGATTAGAAAATAAACATTGCGATCTAGACATTTGACACATAACATCAAATTTAGATTGTAATAAAGCATGCACTACTGATTACCAAATAACACTAAATGAAAAGGGATATGAAAGTTCAATGAGAAGAACATGGTATCCACTTTTTCCCACTATCGTCATGGCCCTTTCGATGATGGGTGCAAAAGATGTCGACCTGTTACAAAACCAGAAAAAATAAAGAAAAAGTAGAGCAAGTGTAAGAACACAGACAATAGAAAACGGTTTCTTAATCTCAGTCAACCTGCAAGGTGTAGTGCGGGGACAATATCTCTGTAACACATGAGAACTTCTTCAAACGCGTAACAGAATGCATCATTGGATTTGAAACTAAAGACATCTTGATCATGTGTTGTAGCTGCGAAGTCAAAACTCATGAAACCAACCTTAAATATGTAACCACAAACCAACAACAAACTCAGCAATTAAATAATAAAGGATATCTTTGAAGTTATTACCATCTCCAAATCCATAACATGGGATCAAGTTATCTTGATCGAAAACAGATAGAGTCATGATGGAATAGCTTGCTGATAAGGGTTTGGAGTTGTTTCAGTGTAATGCAGGCTCTTCCTACCGAAGATCTCGCCCCTAAATCAAATCACCAGTCAGCTTTCAGATCAGAGCGGCATTCACTTAAAATCTAGACTAAAACATTGGCTATACATAAAGATCATAACTTGTCTAACCTGTCCACTCGTTGCTCTTGGTGAGATCAATACCAACGATCAGATTCCAGGACTCCAAACCAGCATGAGAAAGAGCAGGAGCAACCGGTCAAAAGAAAGAAAATCAAACAAAACACCAATAGACATAAACTCAACGAACCAAGACAAAATAAGTTTATGTGATTGAAACCTCATCGATGGAGCGGTAGTTATCACCAACCCGTGAGTACTTACTCAAGATTCTTCTGAGTTTGCCATCGAAGATTATAGGAGGGTGCAGTATCTAACATAAATATTCTAATATCTTTTTGTGTCCTAGATTTTATATCAGAGGTTTACCTTACCTGAACCTTACAAAAATAAGAATTTTCACTTTCACTATCGCCTCCCACAAACAAAAGCTTTGAATAATAATTTTGATGATCAATAGATGAACAAAATGAAACAAAATCAACAGACAAATTATAAATCGAAATCATCTCCCATAAACGTAATCTTTTGAAAATTTTAGATGATCAATACATAAACAAAAATGTAAACAAAATCAAAATCGAAATCATCTCCTACAAACAAAAGCTTTTGAAAAAAAGGTTTTATAATGATGAGTTTTAACTCTGAATTACCTCGTTAGCCTTTTTATTAGTAGGATTTTTGGAAAGCTTGTGATTGAAAGGATAGAATTGATGAAAATTTACAAGATAAGACTTACCTTTTTATAGTCGAAGATTCTGAAGATGGAATGCAATCAACGATAGATCGTGTGAGGAGTAGAGAGCAATGGTTAATGAGGATGTTGAAGAGGACCATTTTTTGGATCTACCTCCGTACTGTTTCCAGTTTTTTTGTTCGATTGGAATATAAACAAAGATAAACAAAAGCATGACTTATGATTGGAGAAGGTTTCGTGGAGACAACAGTTTTCAAAAATATGGTTCACCATTTACAATTGACCGAGCCCAATAACAACTAAACGAATAACAAAACAAATCACATAGCCCAAATTATAAGCTCCGCTGAAACAAAGCAAACAAAGTCTTCAACAGGTGACAGGTGACATGCATAGAAGAGTTTATTTAATGACATGACAACTTTTCAAGAAAGAGAACCTTACTTTATACGGTCTTGGTTTAGTGCTTCAATGAAGCAGTTAAAGCAGATCTGTTGGGAGAATGCTCTAGGAGCAGACAAAAATTTAATGGCTCCCTGACAGAAGTTTAATGAGTCCTCTGTCTCAAGCTTCAAGTGGTCATCTGATACAGTCCTTTTATTTTATCACTAAGGATTTACCCAAGGGATTGGGTCTTTTACTCTTACTGCTTACTGCAGTTTACCTTCTTAAAAGTTACAGTTGGGGAGATTTTTGCTCGGGCATTTAATGGCTTACCGAAACTCAAGAATGGAAAAAGGCAAGTGGGTTGCTGACTCTGCTAGACAAGCTAAACGACCCCCAGTAAAAATTCCTGCAATCGACACTTCGGCTCGAATAGAAGAACACATGCTCACTCTCATAGCCAGAGTTACAAATCCTACAATCCAGAAAACTAGAGCCCTTGTAGAATTCTTTCTACAACATTGGAGGGTGACGGGAGCTATCACTGGCAGGGCTTTGGGCCCCCACTTGTTTCAGTTAAGTATGAAACTGAACAAGATCTACAAGACATTTTCTCAGACGCTCCATACAACTTTAAAAGATGGATGTTGATACTACAGAGGTGGGAACAAATAGTCTCTGATTTCTTCCCAGCGCTCATACCCTTTTGGATTACTATCCATGGAATCCCTCTACACTACTGGTCTGATGAGGCTATTGAAACAATCGGAAATGAACTAGGACCTGTAGAGGATTTCTACGTGGAGAAATGAAGAATCAGAGTGCTTGTTAATGGCTTAAAACCTTTGGAAATGTTCCTGGTTATAAGCCTACCCTCAGGGGAAATAAAGCAAGTGGAATTAGAGAATGAAAATCTGAAAAAGCACTGTTTCACCTGTCATTCGCTTTCTCACGAAAGAGAGGAGTGCCCTTCACAGAGGGCGCAAGCAAATTCCAGAATTTCTTCAACTAGAATGGGTATCTCTCAATCTCGCACTCTGGACAGGCTTGAGTCAGACAGAAGACGAACAGCTTCAAGAAAATTGTCAAGAGAAGAACCTGCTATTACTAAGTCACAAAGTTACTACAACTCGGACCAGTGGCATCACAAACCTCCTCGGGACTTTAACTGGAAACAAGAAAAAGAGTTTCGATACAACTATGGGGCCAGGAGAGACCCGACGTTTAAGGAGAACTCCCGATTGAAATCTAAAGTGACGGGCACTCGCCTCCCAGCCAGAGAAAGATTATCTTTTCATAATGGCAGTACTGCAACTTCTCAAATGGACTCCCAATCCATAACTAAGACGCAAACACCGAGAACTGAATGGCGGCCAGTAATTTCTGGGACACGGCTTGAGACGTCAGAAAATGCAGGACGCTCCCATCGGTCACATACCCCATCCCCAAGACCGCAAAGAGAAGGAGGCTCGAGTCTAATTATTGGAACCCCTACTGGAAGACAGAGATCAGGAGATAGCAATCCACATTCACAAGGAAGAAGATCAGCCCTCGATATACTTTCCCTCCCCAAAGAAAGAGTCCCTATCCTTCAGGATGGAGTGGAAAATGTGGAAGCAGGTAGGCTCTAGGAGGTGGATATCCAATATTTGGAAGAGAACTTGCCTATCTTTCAATCAGGATCCAGCAATGTCCCATCATCCTCTAAGCAACCTCTCTTGGAGAGTAGGCAGGAATATGATGCTTCTCAAGATCGCTCTCCCATCAGATCCCTGAGCGAGGATAGACTTCATGTGTCTTTAAGGTTGGGTCCGCTCCCTAACTCGGAGGATGACGAAATAGCAGCTATCCAAGCTAGTGGTCCAAGAACCAAACCTTCTGATCCTCTTGTGCCCCAAGACAGGAAAGGAAAGTCAATCAAATCTCCTATAGCTAAACCCTCATCGACAAGGAAACGAACGGTAAGGATCCCGGTTCAAGGCGGAGTTTAAAGAAACGCAGAGTTTCTAAATCTCATAACTCTCCCAGAGGAAGACGAGTATCATTCCCAAGACAAAGCAGCAGAGGAACAGCCACAGAAACGAGGGGAAGTACTCAACCTCACACAACCCTAATCCCAACGACGAAAAAGAAAGGAACGGATTTTCGGTCCGATCCAAAACCTCTTCCTTAGTCAATATGAGTTGAAACTGTCAGGGTATGGGGAGCAAACTAACAGCTCGTCGACTCCGGGAGCTTCGCTCAAAAGAATCTCCGGATACCATGTTCCCAATGGAGACAAAAAACTAAGATGAGGAAATATTCAAGGTCTACAAGGGCACTGAATACAAGAACCTTTTTACAGTACCACCGATAGGGCTCAGTGGCGGGCTAGCTCTCTTATGGAAAGACAATGTCCATCTTGAAGTCTTATTTTCATCTGCAAATGTAATTGGCACGAAGATTGAGTTCTATAATAAAACCTTTCATGTGTCTTACATCTATGGTGCACCAAATAAAGATGATCGTCCTCAGTTCTAGGAAATTATGTCAGATTTAAGGAATGACAAGACCTCTTCTTGGTTGATGACGGGAGATTTCAACGATCTCCTTGATAACTCGGAAAAAGTTGGAGGACCACCAAGATGGGAAGGCTCATTTCTATCTTTTCGTAATTTTGTCTCCATGAACGGATTGTGGGATCTCCAAGTTTCTGGTAACCCCCTCTCTTGGAGAGATACAAGATATAACCATTTCATCCAGTCGTGTCTAGATCGAGCCATAGCAAACATCAACTGGATGGAACTTTTCCCTGCAGCAAGAAGCGAGTATCTACGCTTTGAAGGATCGGATCATCGCCCATTGCTAACGCACTTTGATCAGCACTTACGAAAAAAGAAAGGCTTGTTTAGGTACGATAGACGTCTAAGTGATAAGCCGGACATTCGTAGTCTGGTGGAGACATCTTGGAACTCCACGACTACTGATTTTGTTCTCACCAAAATCTGCAATGTAAGGCGAATTTTAGTGGAATGGGCAAAGAAACAAGCAGCCTCAAGTAAAGAACTGATCAGCTCAAATCAGCTTCTTCTCGAACAAGCCCTTTCTCAGAATGCTCCTGTGCCAGAAAGAATTGAGGAACTACAACTGATTTTGGAGAAAACATATGCTGAGGAAGAAGCGTTTTGGAGACAAAGGAGCAAGATACAATGGCTAAAAGGTGGAGATAGAAATTCCGGTTTCTTCCATGCTGTTACCCGGGGGCGTAGAGCCTGCAAAAAATTCTCTATCATTGAAGATGAAACCGGGAACACATTCTATGAGGAAAGCCAAATTGTAAGCTCGTTTACTTTATTCTACCAGCAACTTTTTACAGCAGGGAACACTGATGCGACGATAGTGGTTAGACAAACTCTTGATCCTAAATTAACACCGGAGATGAATGAGCTCTTAATAGCCCTACCAGATAAACTTGAGGTCCAAATGGCAGTGTTATCTATTCATTCAGACAAAGCACCGGGACCGAACGGTTTTTCGGCAAGCTTCTATCAAACGTTTTGGGACATAATCGGAGACGACATTTACCGAGATATCAGAAGTTTCTTTGAGACTAGCTTCCTTCACCCGAGACAAAACGAAACCCACATAAGAATGATTCCGAAGGTGACATGAACTAAAAAACTCTCGGATTATAGACCCCTCGCTTTGTGTAATACACACTACAAGATTATTGCTAAGATCTTGTCCAAGAGACTACAACCTCTGCTCCAGATTCTGATTTCACCATCTCAGTCGGCTTTTGTACCAGGACGGGCTATCTCCGACGACGTGTTGATTACCCATGAGATATTGCATTTTTGAGGAAATCGGAGGCCCGAAAACACGTATATATGGTCGTTAAAACGGACATGAGTAAAGCTTATGACATAATTGAGTGGAGCTTTTTGCGGGAAGTGCTAAGCTGACTAGGCTTCCATGAGAGGTGGATCTCGTGGATCATGGAGTGTGTATCCTCGGTCTCGTACTCCTTCCTGATAAATGGGGGACCACAAGGAAAGGTAAAACCCTCCCGGGGCCTGCGACAAGGGGATCCCCTTTCCCCTTACCTCTTCATCCTTTGCACTGAGGTTTTTTCGGGTGTATTCAACCAAGCTATGATCCGAGGCTCTCTTTCCTGGGTGAAAGTTGGTAGAAACTGCCCTCCGATAAATCATCTACTGTTCGCGGATGATACGATGTTTTTCGAAAAATCAAATTCGTCTAGCTGCACCACACTTCTCTCAATTCTAGACAGATAGGAGGCAGCATCGGGACAAAAAACCGATCAAAATCAGCAATCACCTTCTCCTCCAAGACAAGCCAAGAATGTAAAACCCGACTAAAGCGAGGGCTCAACATCCTAAATGAAGGAGGTATTGGAAAATACCTTGGATTACCATAACATTTCGGGAGAAAGAAGAGAGATATTTTTGCTTCGATTGTGGATCGCATTAGACAAAGGGCACATGGATGGACTGCTAGGTACTTATTGGGAGCATGGAAGATGGTGTTGCTGAAAGCAGTATTAGCATCGATGCCTACATATGCTATGTCTTGCTTCAAATTACCAAAATCCCTTTGCAAGCAAATCCAAAGTGTCATGACCAGGTTTTGGTGGGACTTAAAACTGGAGCTAAGAAAGATGTGTTGGATATCTTGGGACAAACTTACCTTCCCAAAAGGTTCTGGTGGTCTCGGTTTCAGAGAAATAGAGGTTTTTAGCGATGCATTGCTGGCTAAGCATTCTTGGAAGCTGTTAAAGAATCCTTCCTCCTTGTTGGGGCAAACTCTGTTAAATAAATACTGCCAGCATCAAGACTTACTCATGTGCTCAGCCCCCAACACTGCATCACACGGGTGGCGTGGGATCTTGGCTGGCAGGGACATTATTAACAGAGGAATGGGATGGTTTGTTGGCAACAGTGAATCCATCCCTGTCTGGCGCCAAAATTGTCTCTCCATTGATCACCAAGCTAGCCCTATTGGACCCCCAACAGAACAAGCACAAAATCTTAGAGTCAAAGATCTACTACTCCCAAACAAGCCGAAATGGGACGCAGAGAAGTTAAACCTCCATCTCCCCCAGTACGTGACTACCATCCAGAAGCTGTCCCTGAGTTCAAATTACCTAATGGATGAGCGTATCTGGCTCTTGGAAAAATCAGGAGAATACTCAACAAAAACAGGTTATGTTGTGGCAAAACTAAACAACAGTAACAGCTTGGACTCTTTTAACTGGAAGCAGTGTATTTGGAATGTGAAGTGCTCTCCTAAGCTAAAACACTTCCTTTGGAAGCTAAAGAACAATGCACTTGCAGTTGGTGAAACACTTTTAAAACGTGGGATCCTGGTGGAAGGAAACTGCAAAGATGTGGAGCTGAGGAACATGTGTTCCACGTTATGTTCTCTTGCCCGGCCGCAGTAAAACTGTGGGAACTATGTCCAGCAACCTTGGTGCCGTCTAGAAGCTCCTGCCACTCAATGGAGGACTTGCTCAAGGCATGTACCAGGATGATTAATCTCCCTCCTCTAGGTCTGCATACTCCCTTATACCCTTGGATTTTTTGGGTTTTGTGGACTAGCAGGAATACATTTCTTTTCGAATAGAAGTCTTTCTCGGAAGCAGACATGTTGTTAAAGGCCATAAAGAGTGCTAAAGAATTGCAATCAGCTAATCATGTGGCGAAAAACCTATTGCTTCACCTAAAGACTGCACCTCTCCGACAAACCAAACCCAATCCAGGATATGTGCCTTTAGCCTCTTCTCTGATGCTGCTTGGAATAGCTCAAGTTGTGCTGGGGGTTGGGTTGGGTAATCAAAACCCCATCAGGAAGTATCCTCCTTCAAGGAAGTTCGAAAAGAAGATTTGTTGCTTCAGCTCTCATAGCAGAAGCCTTGACCCTAAAAGAAGGAATTTCAAAGGCTATCTCGGCCGGTATAGAAGATATTGTTTTTTTCTCATACTCTAAATATCTCATCCAATTGTTCACAGGAAACAAGTCTGTGACAGCCCTCAAAGGGATCCTCCATGACATATGCGTGTTGAGCCGATCCCTAATCTCTATCTCCTACCGTTTTATACCCCGTTTGAGTAATGCGTAAGTTGATGAACTTGCAAAAAGTTCCATGTTTCTTTTGTCAACAGCCCTTAGGGACTGAAACTCTGTTTAATTTTAATGGAATGGTTTGAACAAAAAAAAAGAGATCCTTACTTTATATATGTATATATATAGATAGATAGATCCCAAAATTCATATTCCAAATAAATATACTAAAGGGTGATTTGAAAGTAATTAATTTTGTTATTTAATTTGATAGCTTTAGTTTAGGGGCTGGTTATGTTAAGTTACTAAAACGTTCATTAGGAATATTTAGAGGACTTATCAACAGTTTTGAAATATACAAAATCGATAGGAAATCTTTTATTCTTGTTTTATATCATAAATTATTTTTTTGTTTAAAAAAGTATATCATAAGTACAATTACTCTATACTAAACCGATTTTAAAACAATTGTGTACTTTATGATCCACATAAAATCTGAGTTAGTGATGTTCTCATCAATATATTACGTTACTATAGTTATTTGGTAGTGAATTTTAATGTTAATTTTTATTATAAAAGAGAAATAACTTAAGATAGACTTAAAAAAAAGTTTTTATCACAAAAATAACTTAAAAAAAAGATTAAAATAACTTTTATTAAATGATGTAAATATACATTTATATTCCTTGGTTAACTAATCTAAACTTAGGGTTTAGAGTTATGGGGTGGGATTTTGGAGTTTAGGTTTAAAATTGAAAAAAAATAAAAAAAAAATATTAATTTTTTAAAAATAAAAAAAAACTAATTTAATCATTTTTATTCTTAAAAGTTATTTTTGTGACAAAATTTTCAAAAAGGATAATCTAAGAGATTTGCCCATTTTAAAATGGACTGTAAAATTTTTGGCACTTGATCTTAGACGTTTGGTTTACTAATATACTCCCTCTGTTTCTAAATAAGTGTCACTTAGACACATTTCACACATATTAAGAAAATGAATAATTTATACTAATATGCCCTCATTTAATGTATATTTATTTAAATAAAAATGATTTTTTAAAACATCTATTGGCTAGTTAAAAGGATAAAAATGAGATTATATGTTAAAAGTTGCATTGGAAATGTAAAGTGACACTTTTTTTGAAACAAGAAAAAAATGGTAGAATGACACTTATTTAGAAACAGAGGGAGTATAAGTCAATGAATACTGAGATTGGGAATGTAGTCTTATTTAAGATGAAACCAAGTTGTATTGGTTTGAGAGATTGCAAGTAAGTAAATCATAATGGGCTTGTTATTCCTTTTAGTTATATGAAAACCCTAATAATAATTAATAAAAGTGTAGAGATAATTTCACTGGCACAACTTATAAATATTAAGATGGAGTAAGGATAATTTCCCAAATATAATTGAGTTTTATGGGGTTGTATTGAGTTTGAAATTTGAAGTGATTTAATTTTTAATGAGTTTTTAGATGATTGTAGGTGAATTGGAGAATTTAGAGTGATTTTTTTTAAACATTCTAAAATCTCATCTAAAACTATGAAATTGGATTTCTATTTTTATAACTAATAAACTATTTTCAAACAGTCTAGAAATAATTAAAGCACTCTAAAATCTGTGGATTTCAGAGTGTTTTATGAAATGACAAGTTCAATAACACTAGATTTTAAAATGTTTTTTAAAACCAACATTTGAATAACATTGGATTTGTCATTTTAATAAAAATCACCTTAAATTTATAGTTGAATACACTCCCCTTAGTAGATTAGATTAGGATTAGCCATATTATTTTGTTTTTGTCAAACTAGCTATTACTCAATAGCCATTAAGAAACCTACTTTATATGTAAGCGCATTATTACAGCTATCTTTCGTAGTTAATACATGTGCTTCACCGAAAATTGACCTTCAACAATGAACTGTTGTTCTCTGAACAAGTGTAATTTGTATCCCCCTCTGCCGCTCTCCATTAATAACCGAACGTTTCCTAAATCTCTGTATCTAAAAAAGAAATTAAAAACCAAAATACATGAACTGAAATTAAACAAAAAATCAAACGCCCAAGCCTATAGTAAACCATTTCTGGACAAAGAGAAAACTAATGGTTCATATCTATTTTTCACGGTTGACTATTTTAATCTTAAATTTTATGAGTGAATGACTAGTTAGAGAATAAATATACGCATAGAATAATTAAATACTTAGTATACAGATTGCAAATACTTGAGAATAAAGAAAATAGTTTTTCTGTTATGATCAGTATAAGTTTTAAGTCAGGAACAACAATCTAATTCCTAAAGTCTGCGTTAAGAAGATGTCTCAAGTTGGGCAAAACTAATATATGATGTTTTGAGGACACTAAATCATCATCCACTAAGGTGCAAGGAGTCAAGAGCCATGAAAGTAAGGAGAAAGATGGAAAATATGCAAGTTGAATTAAGCTAAAATAGAGGTCAGTTTTGAACATTTCAGCTCAACCTACACTATACTCAACTTTACCTAGAGAACACCACGAAAAAGAATTGTAATCAAAGAATTCACAATTAAAAAAAAAGGTTTTTTGCATATTTAACTCAAAACTCAAAGTCAAACACAAAACTAACCTCACCCTTTTTTGTCATTTCTTTTGTCCAATTCACCCCATATGTTCACATTATTTACGAAAATGCCACTGATTTTTTCTTGTTTTTTACTTCTGAAAATGGCATTTTTACTCTCTCAACCTCATCATCTTCAAATATTTACAAGATTGCCATTGCCATCAATACCACAACCACCATGAACAACCAATTTGAAGCTCTTAATGCACCTAAAATTGATTGACACTACCTAAAATTGATTGGCACTAATTGTTATGAACAAAAAAATAACATCTCTTTAACTTTGTCTCCATATTCATCCAAAAAACTCAAGCTTTTGATTCTAAAATTTTTATGCTTGGTAGAGCCATTCAAGCAAACTATTCTTCGTGGATTACTTTTGTTTGAGGTTCTGGGTGGTTGGAGAAGATTATGTGTGCTTAGGAAGTCATCTCACTAGTTAAAGGTATGAAATTGAAATTTTTTCAGATTTGTTCGCGTCGAAGACTTACTCGTAAGTCGTCTGGCTGAAGAAGACTTACGGGTAAGTCTTCTAAGCAAACGGACGACTTACTTATAAATCTTCCAAATTTGTTTGTTAAGAAAAAATTCTAGACGACTTACTTATAAGTCGTCTAGGATAAATGAGTTAGTTTTGCATTTGACCGAATTGTGTCAGATCTTTGACTTTTCCTAGACGACTTATTAAAGCTAGACGACTTACCTGTAAGTCGTTTCAGGTTACTTTTGCAATTGGAAAATAAAACTTAAATATTTAACTTTTCCAGACGACTTACTTGGAAGTCGTCTAGGTAGATGACCTTCCTGAAAGTCGTCCAGGATAAGCGAAGTCGTTCAGATTTTTTTCCGAGATTCTGGTCAAACCTTGCTTCTCTCGTACGACTTTCAAGTAAGTCCTCTACCTAGACGACTTTAAATTAAGTCGTCTGGGAAAAGTTAAATATTTAAGTTTTATTTTCGAATTGCAAAATAACCTGAGAAGACTTACAGGTAAGTCGTCTAGCTTTAATAAAATATTGAAATTTTTGATTTCCCAGAGACGACTTACTGGTAAGTCGTCCAGGAAAAGTGAAATATCTGACACAATTCGGTCAAATGCAAAACTAACCTGTTTATCCTGGACGACTTACTTGTAAGTCTTGTAGAATTTTTTTCTTAACAAACAAATCCGGACGACTTATAAGTAAGTCGTCTCATTTTAAATTCAATTGCAAAAATGACATGTTTGGACGACTTACCCTTAAGTCGTCTATGTCTTCCGGACGACTTAACCGTTAGTCGTCTGCGTCAATGTTTAGTAGACTTTCATTTTCTCTATGTTTACTAATGTGTTTTATTTTGATTTTTTGCAGATGTTGCGTCAGTTACATGCAGTGTATAGAGAATGGTTTTTGAAAGATTCTAATTGGGATTTTGTGGTTGATAATTTTGAAGGAGCGAGACTATTTTTGTTGAGTGAAGGTTCGACACATGTTGAACTTGTTGCAATGGTTCAAGAAGATTATAACCTAGACATGAGCACAAAATCTGTGGAGATAACCTACTTGTTACCAGCTGAAATGATGCATGCTCCAGACACTCCTCCTATTCATGTTACAAGTGATAGACAAGTTCGAAACTTGCTCGAGATAACCAAAACGCATGGAGTACGGCTTTGTGTATCAAGCCATAGCAAGGTGGAAACGGTTTCAGAGGACAGGGAAGAAGAGGATGAAGATGATGAAGCTGATGAGTTTTTTGAAGATGATGATGATTTGGTTGAAGATGAAAATCATAATGGGGAAGAGGATGATGGGGAGGAGGATGATGGGGAGAAGGATGTTGATATCTCTATTGTTGCTGAAGCGGACGAGAATGGTGAGGATTACAATATTTATGGAAAGGTTAAAAATGAGGATTTGGAAGAAGATGATGATATATGTTTTGAAGAATTCAAAAAGACTTATGCTATTGAAGGAGAAGGATCGAATGGTAACAGTATCTACGTCAACCAGAGTTTTGTTAGCAAGGATGCTCTGCTTTCAGAGCTGCGGTTGACAGCAGTTAAGCGTAAGTTCTCCTTCAGAATATATAAGTCAACAAAAACTCTCTTTGTGGCAACCTGTCGGGTTAGTGGTTGTGGATGGAAGATGAAAGCGAGTGTGAAACATGGAACAAACACGTTTTGGGTAATAAAGTATGTGGAAACACATACATGCTCAGTGGGAGACCGAATCGCTCAGCGGAGACACTGTACTCCGAAGTATGTTGGTAGACTTTTCATTGATCGTGTTGGAATCATTGATGGGTTGAATCTACAGCATATCACTGATGCAATGAAGAACATGTTTGGCATGACGCTTGATTACACCACTTCATACAGAGCACTGGTATATGCACAAATATTGGTGAGAAGATCAGCAGAAGATGGGTATTCGCGTTTGCCATCATATCTCGAGCAAATCTCCTTAGCAAATCCCGGTTCTATCACATCTATAGAACTTGATGAAAAAAATAGATTTAAGTATCTATTTCTCTCTTTTGGAGCTTATATCAGAGGTTTTAAGTATCAGAGAAGGGTCATTTGGTGGATGAGACTCACTTACATGGGAAGTATGAAGGTACTATGTTAGTTGCAACTGCCCAAGATGGGAATTTTCAGATATTTCCATTGGCTTTTGGGATCGTAGATGCTGAAGATGACCCTTCTTGGGAATGGTTTTTCATAAAATTGGCTAGTTGTTTATTTGATGAGCAACCTCTCGTGATAGTCTCCGACCGGCTTGCAGCCATTAAAAGTGCGTGTGACAAGGTGTTTCTCTGGGCAACCCTAGGAATATGTTATTATCACCTTCAAGATAACATTGTCAAAAAGTATAAAGGGAAACATTTCTTGTACTTGGTGAAAGGTGCTGCTTATGCCTATACGGTTTCAGATTTTGACCGGTACATGGCTGAGATACGGAGTACAAACCCAGATCTTGCAACGTATTTAGATGATGCCGATGTCACCCTATGGTCAAGGGTTTATTCTCAAGGGGACATGTACAACATAAAAACAAGCAACATCGCAGAATCTATTAATTCTGCACTGAAGCGAACTAGAGGATTTCCTATTCAGTTTCTATTGGAGTACATAAGGGAGAAGCTAGGAAAGTGGTTTTGGAAAAGGAGAGATGATGCTTTGAGTCTCCCAAGTCACCATAGTCATGGTGTTGAATACTTGCTTGCTGTTCGATCGTAGATAGCGGATACGATGAGGGTTCAACCAATTGATGGATGACAATTCTTTGTGAAAGGTGGCAAAATGGACTGTGTGGTTGATTTGGAACATGAAAAATGTGATTCTGGTGTTTATGCAGTGGAGAAAATACCTTGCTCACATGCTATAGCTGCTGGAATACATGCTGGTTTGCATATACCCACACTTGTAAGTCCAGTGTACTAAAAGGATTATTTGTTTGCAGGATACTTAGAAAATATATATCCTTGTGTTGGACAACAAGTTGAGGAACACACATGCTTGCCTCCGAAGGTAAAACGTGGTCCGGGAAGACAGAAGAAATCAAGATGGCAATCCTGGTTGGAGCTATCCAGGATGAGAGGACGTAAACCCAGGAAACAACACATGGTTTATAGATGCTCAAATTGCAAGGAAACTGGTCATACGAAATCACAATGTAAGGAACCACTAGACGACTAACTTGAAGGTCGTCTAGAAGACCTTCAAGGAAGTCGTCTAGAGTTTATTCCTCCAGAAGACCTTCAAGTAAGTCGTCCAGAAGGTTAGTCCTCTAGAAGACCTTCAAGTGAGTCGTCCAGAAGGTTAGTCCTCCAGAAGACCTTCAAGTGAGTCGTCCAGAATACCTTAAAGTAAGTCGTCCAGAGTTAGGTCGTCCAATATTCTGTTAGGTCGTCCAATGTAATGTTAAGTCGTCTATTAGGTCGTCCAATGTAATGTTAAGTCGTCTAATTGTCATTTATTAAGAATTTGTGTTTAGTCTATGTATTCAGTTAGGTCGTCCAGTATTCTGTTAGGTCGTCCAATATAATGTTAAGTCGTCTAATTACATTAAAAATATAAATCAAGTTCAAGTACAAATCCTAGTACAAATCCTAATCTATCATAAATTACAAGTTCAAGTACACACAAATCCTAATCTATCATACATCATATGTACCAAGGTTTTTTGCAATGTCATCGTTTTCTTTCTCATGCTGGTCAAGAAGCTCTTTAAATATATCGATCACCATCTTATCCCTCATAGTCTTCGCGTTGGACTTAGCAAAGTCTTTTTGGGTAAATGGCATCCCAAGAGCATGACATTCAATGTACCTCAGAGTATACACACCACAATCACCAGCTCTGGCCTGAGGGATATCGGTTGGTCTCTCATACGTGAATGGCTCCATTGTTAACTGGTCACGTTGATCAATGGTAGCGCACTCATAAAACAGATAAGGGAGCATCTGGAGAAAAGCCTCCATTATCACATCCAGTTCTGCATCGGAGGTATGTGAACGAATGCTGTCCCAGACGACTATGTGTCTCTTAGGGATCGATATCCACAGCGCAATCCAATGAGTGTCGTTATGGTTCACTGGCAAATAGATATCATCAACATCTGTCCCCCAAACCTTGTTTGTCTGGCAAAATGATGGTAACTGGCCTGCATAATAAGCCCACGCCCCACCAGGGAGTCTTCTTCCTAAACCATAGGCATCGGGCTCTGAATCCTTAAAATCCTGGTAGTTGAATCTCCATTGTTGAGAAAAGAGATGATCAAGGAGGCATATTCTCTCACTCCTGAA
The DNA here is from genome assembly GCA_905132765.1 of Moricandia arvensis. Classification (NCBI taxonomy): domain Eukaryota; kingdom Viridiplantae; phylum Streptophyta; class Magnoliopsida; order Brassicales; family Brassicaceae; genus Moricandia; species Moricandia arvensis. The sequence continues at coordinate 127,884 of CAJHQP010000056.1, forward strand.
AAGGTTTGGCGTCTCCTGGTGCCTCTTCCTCAAAAGATCGATCCAATCATCCATATGCTGCATATAAAATAATACAAGTCAGAAGATATCAGACGACTTACTATAAGTCGTCTGGTAAGTCGTCTACGAAGACGACTTACTATAAGTCGTCTGGTAAGTCGTCTTTGTAGAAGACTTACCAGACGACTTAGTAAGTCATCTAGTAATCATTTTTGTCAAACGACTTACATAATCCTCCATCCAAGCTAGGGGGTCCGAAGGACGTGATACCACCAAGTCGGACTTGTACGTGGTTTCTTGTCTAGAGGTGTTTTATAATGACTGCAAACACAAAATGTTGAAAAGCAATTAGTTTTCATAGACTAAAGCTATTATGCGAAAAGCAATCACTTACGGATCAGTTTTCAACCAATCGGCGAGCTCCTTCAACTTCTTCCTGTCAAGTGGTGCAAAGGGATTGTAGCCTCTAGAAGGCTTTTTCTTGTTTGCAGTATAAGGAGATCTCTGTGAGGCAGCAACTTTTCTGTTTCGCTCAGTCTTTTGACGAACCATTGCCAAAGCAGTTTCCCTCTTGTCCTCATATCTAGCAACCTGCTGCTGTTTTTCTGCTGGAGTGAAACTTGTTTTTTTGGCCAATAGAACAAGGCTCTCAGATGCGGACTCCTCGTTAACACTCTCATCAAGAAGTGTTTTATCTTTCTCCCCTTTAACACTCTCCTCAAGAAGTGTTTTATCCTTCTCCCCATTACCACGTTCACCGAGTGGTGTTTTATCCTTCTCCCCATTAACACTTTCACTAACCCCGGGGGAGGTTTCTTTAGGTAGAAAGGTAGTGGGTTGAGAGGATATGCCTTTAGGTTGAGAGGTAGTGGATTGAGAGGATGTCCCTTTCCCTTGTTTGGTGATACCAACCTTCTTCTCCACTGCTTCCACCCTTTCTGACAAATGCTTGATCTCCTTAAGGCACGTCCCAAACCCTTCCCTCATGGCATAAAATATGTCCTTGAAATTTCTTTCAAGGTCCTCTTTGGTCATCCCAAGCAGTGGAGAAGTAACCTCTGGACGAGCCTCTGTGCGAACCTCTTTACTAGCCTCTGCAAACTTCCCTGCACTCTCCTCTGCAGGTGCCCCTTCACAAGCCTCTGCTGCATGGGCACCTTTTTTAGCCTCTGCAGGTGCCCCTTTTTTAGCCTCTTTACGAGCTTTCTTCAGAGGTCTTGGACTCTCTTCTTCTACCAAAACTATGGCTTTCTTCGATGGACTCACAACCACCGGCTTTGTATTGACCCAGGTGCCGGTGACTTCCCAGCAATCCATGATCCACTTCCACGGTCTCTGATTAAACATAACTTTAATTAAGTTCTCCGCGGGAAGGTCCTCAGCATCAGAGTCCCATTTTGGATACATTTCACCATAGTCCTTCTCAACAAAGTTCACCACCGTAGTCTGCAGTAAATATAAGATATGGACTTAGATATTTGACGGATTAACTTATAATTAAGTCGTCTGGAAAGTCGTCTGGTAAGTCTTGCCTCAGTCGACTTTCCAGACGAGTTAATTTTGGGAGTAAAGGATTAAAGTAAATACCTGTCTGCAGATAGCATCTTTAAAGCATATGCGTCCTTTGCCACCCATGTAAGCCAGTATCGGTGGAGACGGTCTGTTTGGTATGGGATTACCATAATTAGCACCCAATTCCGGCAGAGCTGTGTACACCCAGACCTGGAGAGCTTGTATAAACCCATCAACAGTGTAACAGCCCGAAATATCTTTGCCCTTCAAAGAGTCCATCAGCATCTTGAACGCGACTCTCCCCCATGGATAATTCTCAAAACGTTCTAAATCCATCACTAGCCTTGCTAGACTAACTCTTGTGGCGGTTGAATACTTTCTCCCTTCAATGTATCCAGTGAAGATGGCAAGGTACCCGAGCCGCTTGCGATCCTCCCGAGACCACCCTTCGCATCTCTCAAATGCTGCTATTATCTGCTCAGTAGATGGCCCAGCTTCGACATAAACTCCCAACATCCCCCAGAAAGAAGCCACCTCCTTTGTAACAGCACACTTCGGTCTATCAAGGTCCTCTACGTACTCACAGTTTAGACCAGTGAGGTTTTCAAACTCTAACAGTGAAAACCTCACAGGTTCTGGACCAACTAGACTCCACAGCTCGTACATCTTCTTTATGTCCAGCTGGAACCCGAGCATGTAGTGCACCAGCCTTGAAGCCCAAGCAAATACGAGCTCTTTAAACTTGATGAAAACTCCCAACTTTGACTCCTTTAGCTCTTCATATTCGTCACGATGAAGAGCTTTCTTTAAAGCAGCATGCAACTTCGAACAATCCGTGTGATACGAAATAGTTTTCATTGCGGGGGCCTCTTCCCCTAATGTATGTAACCTTTGGGGGAGTTTTGGAATATCTATTTTTTTGTCTGCAAAACAATGAAAGACAACCATCCAGTATAACATTTTAATTATAAGTCTTCCAAGACTTCCAGTAGACATTTTTAGAGCATACCTGAAAATTCGGAGAAGCCATAGTCGCCTTCGACACATCGGTTATAAATCTGCCAAAATAGACAGCCAAAAAGGAATGCGGTGAGAACGGTGGTGAGAATGGTGGACTTAAGAGACAACGTTTTAACTTACCTTGCTAGGGTTTACAGACACGCCTCTGACAGAAACGCCGCTAGGGTTTACAGACAAACGCCGTTAGGGTTTACAGACAAACGCCGCTAGGGTTTACAGACAAACGCCGCTAGGGTTTACAGAAAAACGGCGCTAGGGTTTACAGACAAACGGCGCTAGGGTTTACAGACAAACGCCGCTAGGGTTTACAGACAAACGCCGCTAGGGTTTACAGACAAACGGCGCTAGGGTTTAAAATAGAGGAAGCGGCGGTGAGAAAGGTGGTGAGAATGACGGTGATAACGGCGGTGAGAAACGGTTGTGAGAATGATGGATTACAGAGAATCGTCGAAAATCGCCTTCGAAATCGCCTCTTTGAGAGAAATGACGTTACAGTTTCTAAATTTCGCGAAAGAGTAAACCAAAAAAAAATCTTATATATGCCCGGTAAAAAAATCCGGTTATGTTTAAAAGCACATTGGTAAAATGGTAAAACTAAAGGTTCGGTCCGGTTTGAACGTGCATCAGACGATTTACTAGTAAGTCGTCTACCGTAAATATTCACCAGACGATTTACTAGTAAGTCGACCCAGACCCTAAACACTAAACCCTAAACTAAATTGACTAAACTAACTAACTAACCACGTTATAAAATCAAATTATACTTAAATAGTGTTAACTATACACAGAAATAAACACACCTATGTCAATTTTAAATTTTTCAAAAAAACATTTATGCTTTCCAAAATCTAACCCTAAGAACACATACAATACTAGAACATATGTTGGGAAAACCTAAATCAAAGAATATCATGACTCACTACTTTCACTCATCTATGTTGAAAACAATTAACTTTTGTTATATCTTAATTTATATCTCTTTAAACATATGTTAATCACATGATTTCAATTTTTTACTTATCAAAATATTTTTTACAAAATTTTTAAATTATTTTTAAGAAATACTATAATAGACGACTTACAAGTAAGTCGTCCAGACGACTTATAATTAAGTCGTCTACACAGAAGACTTGCGGGGGTTAGAAACGGAAACAAAAATCAATTTTTTTGTTTGTTCACAATGGGCTGGTTGTAATTTCAATAGCTTTTTAGGTAACTTTTGCATTTGATTCAAGTTTGAGTTTACTTTTGTAATTCAAATCAAGTTTTAGGTCAGTTTTGGCAAAAATCTTTTTAAAAAAACTATTGAATATACATTCTATCAGAAGTTCAACATATCTGGTAGAGACACACACGACTTCGGCGATCACGAGAGACATTAAACCATTCACGAGAGACATTAAACCATCCTGAAGAGTTAATTAGCATCTTCCCATGCACCTGCAAGCAGAAGACTAAACAAATTAAGTTAAAGGATCATTTTCCCTATGTGGATATTTTGACATATTTCATCTTCACTGTTACTACCTTGTGGAAGCTTAATCCACGAATCTAGAAACTCCAAGACATTACCTATTCATGCCCAATCTTTCAACATTCAAGGAATAATTATCACTTTTAAGTTTTTTTTTATTTGTAGGGATTACACAACAATCTTGTCCGGCAATCATATTCACTAAGATCGATTTATTTGTTTCTTTGTTTAACTTGACGAATATTATAATAGTAACAAATCTTGTAATCGTTCGACATCTTGTGATCTTAGTGTTTACTCTCAAAATAATATCCTTCTGTACTCTTTAAATGATTATTTGTAATGTTATATCTTACTATAATAAAAGGCCGATATCATGGTCAGGGAGAGTGTCCACCTCAGCTGCAAAAATCGACCAATAGAGGCGTGTCTTTTTGCCACGTAAGCTGTCGAAATGTTATTGGACTGAACGTATAGATATCATGTTCTTTCTCTCCAGGCCCAATTTTATTTTTTTGTGTGTCTGAGAACCAAACGAAGCCCATACGCCGTTCTCTTCGTCCCCATGAAGCCGCCTCCGTTAAACTTCCTAAAACGCCTTCGATTTCAATTTATTGACTCCTTTAATATGACCATTAACCTGCTCCATCCAACTCACCCCACTTTGTAATATTGAATCGAGCTCAGCCTCTTCATACGTAAACGGCGGAAGGTCTCCTATAAGTTTGCATGCTTCTACCGATAAACAGCGAACATGTATGGCCTATACTATGTAATCATGTGTATTACCATCATCGGCGCTTCTAATAAACTGACTCAGTTCAAAGGAAACTTTTTTAATGCTGGCAAGATTTCCTACTAACCTTTTTTGGTTGTATATGTAAGGCTAGCAATTGGGAGTAAACAATAATATATTTCTCCTAATCTTATCGTCTTCATCTTTAATCAATGGTACATGTGATTATTATTGGAGTCTGGATTTTGAATTCTTTTGTTGTTGTTTAAGTCGTAGAATCTAATATTTGTCATCTGAATTTAGCAGACGAAAGCAAAGAAGAAGATCCCATAGAGAAGGAACTATAGCGGAATAAGAAAAAAGATTACAAGGTTGACTTTTGTTTTTTTCTTCTAGTGGTTAGAATTAGCGTTTGTTATTTTGTGGTCCTGGACATTTATTATTATTATCTAACATGACACGTACTCAGTCGCAAAGGCATCAATGATGGGACCAATTACATATCTAATGGAAGAGGAGCAAGTGACACTGGCAGAAAATTCTCCTTCAAGGTAACAAATTAAAGCTCCACCATGCAAATTAAGTTGTTGTAAGTGATGAACAGCACCACCTCAATGAATAATTGCGTCCATTCGAGTTCACAGGCACCTACCCCTTTGAGCACCTCATATGTTTCAATATTTCCCTTTTTCATCACAAATTTTTTAACCTTTTTATCCCACCTTCAAACCTCTGCAGGTGTATGCAAATATTTCTCAGTGCGTTTGACTTTCAGGCCAGACAACTAGACCATAACTAGACTAGCGGGTGTGGAACCTAAGGTTATCGTCATCTCAATCATTAACCCAAAATTGGTTTGAGGTAAGATTTTTTTTCCTTATACTCAACAATGCTTTCTCATATCATGTAACCAGTTTTGGTTTGTTTACGGTAATTTTGGTTCTTACTAGGGATATGGTTTTGTAGAATCATTGTATGACAGGTTCTTCATCAAATATAACATAATAACACCACTTTTTAACAAGACAAGCATTGATGATTGCTACCATCTTTCTCTCAAAATATTAATATTGTTTCTCATGTTTCAATGACAGAATGTTTCTTTATTTGTCAATGATCTCTTAGCATGTTGTGGATTCCTTTGCGGCAAGGCTGTAATGGAATTTGTTCTTGATGACTGATTGTCATCTATGGACTGTCGTAACTGGTTTTATGATACACTTCTACAAAAATGTGGCTTTCTTATTTCCACATGTGCTTGAATATGGCGGCCTGGTCCATAATAACGTTCTAGCTTAATTCTCCCAAGTTATCTCCTAATAAAAACTGAGCAATGACTCTGAATGTGTCGTAATTTTCTTACTTGCTCCAACTGTGCTTTGAGTCTATTGAAAAAAAATCAATGTGTAGATGCTCTCCCGACCAAGAAGAGAGGAATAGATGTGGCTGCACATTGTATATGTTCTTGGAAACTGTTTTCCATGTTTTTAGGTCGTTAGTTTGGAATACTTCATAAATTTGATCACTTTCTTATACAGAATCTTTTATTTCATCTACCCTCCCGATCTAAGTTTATTTGTGTTTTAATAAAGTGATTACGATTTTTAAATGTTATTTTAAGGTATATTTGTGGTCGCAACAAAACCCCTATTCTGCCATTATACCCGAGCTCCTCGCGGCAGAATAAGGTATTGATCACACTTTGCTTATTTACTACTTTCATGGGTCTTCTTACTTTTTTGACATATCTCTTCTGTTTTCACATTTTCAGAAAACGTTACCCACAACGCAAGAGAGAGTGATGGACGAATTCAAGGCATTATGCACAATTAGACATGACGGTAAACAAAAACTCTATTCATTTTTAAGAGCATAATACTCTAAAATCATGGTTTAAGTAAAAGATTGTTGTGTCATGTTTTTTTTTTTTTTTTTTGAAATAGATGATGTTAGAGGCAACTAATGAAACACTTGACAAACAAGAAGTGGAAGAAGAAACTGAAGATCTCACTAACCAGGTAGTTACGGCAAATTCAATCACAAGATTCATAATCACACCTTTCATTGGTTTTCATCAAACTTCTTCAATCTAGCTCATTCCTCTTTGTGTCGTTCTTAGGTGCTTGAAAAGTTTTTTTCGTTCTTTTTGGTGCATGAAGATTTTGTGTTGGTGGTGCATTTCATTACCCATGAACTGATTAGTGTTCTGAGTTGAGAAAGGACAAGGATTGATTGTTGATTTGGTACCTTTTAATTTTACCAGAAATAATTAATTTACTATACAACCATCAAAAGAGATGTTTAGACTAATGTTTGAAAACCAAACATTAAAAGTTATTTTTCACTAGCAAACAAATTCAGAAAAAGATGACAAAAAGAAATTCAGAAAAAGATATTTCAATGTCTGATTAATTCTGTAAAAGTTAACATAAAATTTGTTAATTAAATCGTTAGGATAATTAAATAAATAAAACTGAAATTTAGATAATATTTTGAAATCATGTAAATATTCACATTACCCAAAAAATGATGTCTGACAAAATATAAAATCAGTATCAATATAAATGTAATAAAATCAATATGAAAATATGTAGTAAAAGATGAAGAATTTTTAAAATAAACATATAAGAAATTATATCACAGTTACAAAACTAAAGGTCTAAACTGAAGAAACAATAACTAAACAATAAACACCGAGCATATAACTAAAAAAAATACAAATAAAATTGAAAACAACAATAACTACAAATCTGAATATAATCAAATATGTAGAGAAAACAATTGAAAACATGTAAATGGAAAAACACATCTTACAAAAAATAAATATCCAAAATAGAAAAGTAAAAAATATTAATTCATACATAATATAGAAGTATATTTTGAAAAAAAATAAAAAAAAAATATATAAATTTCTGCGCGAAGCGCGGACTAACCACTAGTGTATTATAAATACGTCATTTTTTTATTTAAGAACACATTTATGTAATGCTCTCTTAATTTATTTATACTTAATGTTCTCTTTGGTGATTCTTTAACTTAAAAACTTATAGTAATCATAATGAAATTTTATTTATTTATTCCTCAAGTATTTACAATCGATATCTTTAAAATTCAAGTATTGCTTATGCATATTTATTTTTTGACTAATTATTGACTGCAGAAAAAAAAATCGACCGCTAATTAACGAACGAAAACTAACATTCTTGATATCTTAATTTTTGTAAAGTTCTCTAAAACAAAACAGAAGAAACAGTGATTAAGAATCTCAAGAGTATCTTAAGTAGACATGCTATAATATTTTTTTCACCAAAAGTGTGGTGCTGTTGTAATATTATAAAAAGTTGATTCATTTATCTCAGATTCAGAATGTGATTGGATATCATGTTTGGAGTAAAAAAAAAAAGGTAAGAGTAAGTATTTTTCAACTGAGTTACTACATTTTCTACCAATTAAGTGTAATTTTTTTTCAGCTCATTTACTTCAAAAAGAGTAAATGTCGAGTAATATATTTTGAGAAAATGGGCATTTAAGTAAGGGAAATTTTCAAAAATACCACTTTCCTTCTACTACTTTTCATTTTTACCTTTATTAAAGAGACATTTTCAAAAATACCACTTTTTTAAGAGGCAAAATTTTTTAAAATTAATTAGAATCCTAAATTTTAAATTCCTAAACCCTACCCCCACCCTACACTATCCCTTAACTCTAAACCCTAAGTTTTAGATTAATTAACCCAAGGGTTATAAGTGTGTTTTTTCCTCTTAAAAAACAAGGGTAAAAGTGATTAAGGTATTTTTGAAAAGTAATACAAGGAAAGTGATATTTTTGACAATTTCTCTTTAAATAATAAACTTACTCAAATTTGTTAAATAAATACACTAATTATTCATTAACCTAAAAAATAACAAACTTACGTCGACCGTGCCATTTCAGATATAAGTTTGGTTAACATTAGTTAGCGTTAAGCGGATGTTTAGTGTTAGCAACGACATAAACAAAATTATTTTAAAATTAGAATTTGTCTTCACTTAAAACCCCAAATCAAAACTGTAAGAACCCTAACCCAAAATCAATTTCATACCTCTCTACTCTCTCTAACTTTGCATCAGAACACGAATTAAGTCTCCAAACATCTAGTCTCCTCAAATTGATTCCATCTCTTTTCTTTAAACGTGAACATGATGAGTTCGAATAAATTTAAAATTCTCTTTTCTCAAGAAACGACAAGCCATAAAAAATCAAAACAAGGCACTAAAAGCCAAAAAGACAACACAATTTTTGTACTCCTCCATGCTTCAGGTGTAAATAATCAAAGGAGGGTTGGTCCTGAGACATTGTGTCATCGAACAAGACGCAACAATCAACAACGTCATCAAGGAAATCCACTTTGAAATTCAGAATGGAGATCCCATGAAGATACATGCTTTCAAAAGACTGAATCCGTTTGGCATGCACTCCCATAACTCCTTCCTTTTGTAAATGATGAAGAACTGGGAGCCAAATAAATAAGAGCTTCTCTGGAGTAGTTGTACATAATTTGTCTTTTACCATCAGACTTCGTATGTATGGCGGAAATAATGTTTTTCTCGAAACCTAAATCGCTTTCTTCTACAAAATGTGCGAAACGACTTGAAGATGAATTGTTTTTCTCAGTTCCACCGTTTTGAATGCTCCTGATGAGCATCTCTAAAGGATCAGAAACTCATACATATATACTTGATTTTTGTCAAGCTTGTATGAAGAAAACCCAAATACCTAGACTGGAAGTTCTCCATTGTACACACCATATATATATTGGCTCTTCACTATAGATATTGATGAAAGCCATCCCAGAAACAAAACTACAATAGGACACCACCAGCTCAAGAACAACAATAAGGCGAGTATAATATGAGACTTTCATTGATGTTTGTGCTGCGAAATAAAAACAGTTTATTTCCTGCAATTGTTGCTTCAGATAAAGGGTATCTACGTGATCAAGCTCATCAGAATTAACCTCTTCTATCTTTGTGTTGGTCATTGTTTATCTCTTGTATTAACCTTTTATATCTTTGTGTTGTTGTGTTGGTTCTATTATCACTTGTAAGATTTTGTGAGAAGTCATGTTAAGAACATTGTTATGTGTTGGTTAATGTTGATGTTTTACTCATTTTAACTAACAAAACCATTCTTAAAACACATGGCATCACTCATTTTAGAACAACAAAAGCAACATCCAAAACACAAAAAACGACATTAAGGTTTTAGTGTAATACAAGACATCAAAAGTAATCACAAAACAACAGTAAACACAACAAAATAACCAACATCTTCATTATCCAAGTTGTGATCCACCTTGTGAACCGAGTTGTGATTTTCCTTGTGAACCAGGCTGTGAACCTCCTTCCTATTAAAAAAACATAGCATATTACATAAAGAGAACAACACAAACATACATGATTCTTCCTTGGCCGACCCCGTGGTCGTTTAGGCTCGGGTTCGACACTCGGTTTTGAACAGCCAACCTTGTTATGTCCTTCTTGTCTACAAATGGAACATGTCATAGTGCGCCTATGACGACTTAGATTAATCTTACTTAACTGTGAGGATGATTCATTGGCGCTTTTCTTCCTAGCATAAGTACTTGGCCTTCCTAGATTATCTAACCTATTTGGTGGAGGCAAGACATGTAGCCTTTTCAACATAGGCCACAACTTCAACCCCTTCAACATGCCTAATACTATGCTCATAAATGTTTCTCCATTTTATAGCAGTGTAGTAATCTGAAACGTATTCATCTACTTTTTGTTTCTTTACGGTGATCACACAAGCGTCATGATGACAAGGAATTCCATTTAGTTGCCAGATCCCACAATCACAAGTTTTCAGACCATATAAACACTATACGAGTAGGCATGATAGTCAATTTTAAGAAATTACCCGTAGCCATGTATCTAATTTAATCATAAGCCTTAGCTATAGCATTTTATATTGTAACATGTTCTCGCTTAGTGAATCTAGTCTTCAACCTATTAGAATTTACAGACTGTTTGGCAGTGTGAACCATGCATTGTCGCCTAATCTCCTATTTGAAGTGATTTTATTCTAGCCTCACGGATTATTTTATTGAAAGGTTCATGGAGGTTGTTTAGATTATCACTGCGACAAAAATCAACCTTAAAGAAAGCCCGCGACCAAGTGTGAGAATTGGTTGCTTGAAGTGTTTGATGTGCCACTACACTGTAGCTCTTAAGCTCATTCATTTGCTCACGGAAGTCACCTAAAGTGTAACTGCAGGTTATTTTCTAGAATAATCTCTCCAGCCGCGGGTTATGACTATTTCTCTTCCTATTCTCAAGAATGTGTCTAGCACATATTCTATGTTCTGCATTAGGGATCTCTAGATGAACAGCTCTAGATGAACAGTTTGATTAAGAATAAAGGATTTAACAAGAATAAAAAAGAAAGGTTTTTGATTAAAAAATGTTGAATGATTTGAAACAATACAAAGCAAACCTTTATATAATAGACAATCTGTAGAATTAAATACTCCAGTCAACATAGAAAATATAAAACTTATGAAACCTAAGAAGACATTGACTCATGGAAAATCGAAATGTTGACTATGACTTTTGACCAGAAATAAATCTCCTTGACTTGACCAAGAGTTGGACGATTTTGTGTTGAAAAAATCTTCTTCTAATCTCATCCTTTCGCATGGTCGACGGTCGAGGAATTGTTATCAGATTGATATATTATTCGACCATGAAATATAGATTCTTGTTGGGCCATTCTTGAACAATTTCAAACACTGATTTCTGAATGAGAGCAAGACCTCCATGTTTTGTATCAAGTCCATTAGCTTCTCTCAGTCTAGAAATTCATTGATCAAACCGATAAGGCCCATAAACATCCCATTAATCCAAGTTATGATCAGTTTCCTAGCTGGTTCATACATGGTTTTCATACCTTGGTCCATGATGCTGGTCAGGGTCACATCACCTCCACTGCCGTTTCCAGTTTACGTTTCCGTCTCCTATCTGTTTGTCTTCACAGGTGAGTTGTTTATGAAATATAATACTTCTCAGTAGCTCCTTGATTTACTCATTTATTTATGAGAGAAAGTTTGGTAATGATAACTCTCATTGAATCTTGTTTATGAAAGAGTTTTGATGGTAGTTTATGTCTCGTTGATGAATCATGTTCAGACTTGTAGTTTTGAGAAACTCCTCATGTAGATGTAGGTTTCCATTGTATCTCCTTTGACCTCATCACTTGAAACTTGGTGGTTATGCATCCTTAGCATTTGAAAATATACATTTTGTTTTTTATGTAGATATGGATACTGATACACCTAAAATTGAAGAATAACTCTAAGGTTGAAGGATTGGATAAGTCTTGCACCGAATGAACTAGAAAGCACAAACGATCAAGGGACATGAATCGAATAGTCGCACAAGAGCTGCGAAAGACCCTTGATATTCCAACTCATAAACCCAAAAATATGACTCACTCCGACAACTTAGAAGCTACAATGTTCAATTAAGAACAAAGGATTCAGCAAGAATAAAAAACCAAAAGTTTTTGATTAAAAATGTTGAATGATTTGAAACAATACAAGCAAATTTTTATATAATAGACAATTTGTAGAATTAAATATTATAGTCAAACATAGAAAATATAAACTTATGAAAACTAGGAAGACTTTGACTCGAGGAAAATTGAAATGTGGACTATGACTTTTGACCAAAAATAAATGTCTATGACTTGACCAAGAGTTGGACGATTTTGTGTTGAATAACTCTTCGGCTCGTCTCATCCTTTCGCATGGTCGACAGTCGAAAAATTACCGTCTAATTGATATATTATTCGACAATGAAATGTAGATTCTAGTTCGACCATTCTTGAACAATTTCAAACAATGATTTCTGAATGAGAACAAGGCATCCATTTTTTGTATCAAATCCATTAGCTTATCTCGGTCTAGAACTTCATGGATCAAACCGATAAGGTCCATAAACAGCCCATTAAGACAAGATATGATCAGTTGCCTAGCTGGTCCGTAACTTATTTCATACCTTGGTCCATGATGCTGGTCAGGGTCGCATCACCCCCTCCCCCTTTAAAAGAACGTGTCCTCAAATCTGAACGTTCTAGGACGAATAAACCGACATGGTTTTGCTCAACCAAGGTGTTTTTACTGTTCTTGTGCACACACGCCCCTATTACAAGATCAAAGATGAAGTGTTTTAGGCCCTCTTCAGGCCTCAGTAGCTCCACTGGGTCGTACTCCTTGCAAACGAATGGCTGAACCAGTTTATCATGTCATAAAGAACCGAGAATATCACCTGAAGCATAAGCGGTTGTGAGATATTTTTCATGATCAGCTTCTGGTCCACTATCAACCACATTTTCAACCACCTTTTGGACATCCTAGAGAACACTTACAGCCTCTGTTTCTTCCTTTTGATGCTGCTGGTCGTCCATAATTCTGCTCAGACATAAACACTCGATAGCTCCGGTTTGATATCTTTGGCCTCTTGATCTTCTTCCAACACTGACGATGGACGTAGGTTTGTGATCCTTTGATGGATCTTAGCCTCGAAACTCTCCAGCCATCTCTTAAAACCCTCATTACTCTTCTCTTCCATTATGACCGATGGAGTTTCTACAATGTATTTCGATTGAGGCTTTTTGACTGCCTTCTTTGGACTTCTCGGTTTAGCTCCTATTGAACCAAAATCAAGGAAGATTCGTTTAGGTTTTTTGCTGAGTGGTTTCTTCCATTTGTCTCTCTCAGGTCGTGACTTCTTGGCTTCCTCCTCTTGGTCACGCTTATATTGTGCTATCATCTCAGCTTTACGTTTGTTGTACCTCCATTCTCGCAACTTTTCTTCTTGTGCTTTAAGTTCACCCTCCTCTTCATAGTTTTTAATAGTCCAAAAGACACAGATCTCTTAGGAGATGAAGAGTTTTACCTCCATTCTCGCAAATTTTCTTCGCATGCTTTGTGCGCTGCCTTCTCTTCATGGTTCCTCAACAGTCCAAAGGACATAGTTGATCTCTTAGAAGATGAAGAGTTACGAATGTATGGTTGTGAAGAACTCCAAACCTTAGAGTGGCTCTGATACCACATGATACACAAAAAATGGAAGGCTCATTCTAAGGTTGAAGGATTGGATAAGTCTTGCACTGAATGAGCTAGAAAGCACAAACGATCAACGGACGTGGATCGAATGGTTGCACAAGGGCTGTGGAAGACCCTTTAATCCAACTCCAAAAATCGAAGATATGACTCAGTCCAACGACTTAGAAGCTATGATGTTTGTTTAAGAACAAAGGATTCAACAAGAATAAAAAAGAAAAGTTTTTGATTAAAAATGAATGATTTTACAAATGAAATACTTAGGCCTTTATATAGGAGGCATGTGGCTACACCAAGGGTCTAAATTTATTTCTTAGAAACTAAAAAACTCTAAGAAGACTTGACGAGAAGCTTGACTTGACCAAAAGTTGGAAGGTTTTGTCTTAAAAGTATCTTTGGATGATCGAGTGACTCTTGAGATGGTTGAGTGGTCTCTTATTATGCTCATAGACTTCTTGTGTTGCTTCTGGACGTTAGGATGACTTTTCGGGTCGTTCCAATTACTCTTAGTGATGTAATCCAGGACGAGCCAACCTTAGAGGAACCTGATGATGAACCTGAATGGATGCAAGAACCAAGTTATTATCAAGAAGATGGCGTGGATCAAGCCCAAAATGAAGATGTCTCTCTCTCAGCCCAAAAGAAGCCCAAATACCAGAAAGAAGATCCATTTGTCATATCTGTTGGGCCCATCACGAGATCAAGGTCCAACAAACTAATTAAGAAGATTGTTGGCCTTATTCAGAACCAAGAAAGTGAAAAAGAGATCCTTGGCCCAATCACCACCATCCCAACCACCTTTAATTATTCTGCTGTTTCCTATAACAGCTAGTTTATTAATGTTTTTGTTTTATTTGTTTTCCCTAGGTGCTCATGCACGAAAATACAACTCTCAAGGCCCTCATGCACGAGTTGCTCTTGATTTTCCCTTTAAATTGTTGCTTTGTTTCAGTTTTGAACTCAATTATCATTTTTATCAAAAACTCTTTTCTTCTTGGTGATTCATTTGTTCATTGAACAACTTGATTGTGAGGTGTGTGAACCCAAAAAAAAATCAACAAGCTCTCAAACTGACTGGTGTGTCAAATCCAGAGTGAGGGAGAGGAGTATCTGAGGCCATTCCGCAACCTCAGTGTATCAATCCATCGATTCCCCTTCAACCCAGCCATATATCAACCATATTTCGTCCATCAAACCAATATCCATCAAAACCTTTATCTTTCAATCTGTTACAAAGTAGATCCAACAAAAATCAGAGTGGAAATCCTTGGGAAGAAGTCATTAAGTGGTATCAGAGCAACCACTCTGTCGATCTACCAGTTTTGGGTTATTTTTCAATCTCTAATCTATCAAAGTCTGAAACTTTCTGGGATTTCAAGTTCATATCTTTGGGATTTCGAATTCATCTTTTATTCTGGGTTTTTCTATTCTGAATTCATCTTTCAAGTTCATATTCTGGGTTTTTCTAGTTTTTCTGTTTTTATCCAGCATGGATCATCTTCTAAACCAGCCTACAACAAAGAAGAGAAGGCTTTCAACAAGCCAAAAGAGGAGACTAAGACTTCTGGAAATGGCAGAGATGACAAAGGAAAAACTCCAGCCACGAGAACCAGAGATGTGAAGTGTTTTAAATGTCATGACATTTACATTATGCCAATGAGTGCTTAAACAAGAAGCTGTTGATCCTGCTTGAGAAAGGAGAGTACGAATCTGAAGAAGAGAAACTCTTGATTGATACTGATGAAGAAAACATGGATTATCCAGTCAAAGGAGAGCTACTGATTACTAGGAGAACTTTGAGTGTGAAGCAAAAGGACGAAGAGCAGAACCAGCGTGAGAACCTGTTCCATACTAGATGTCAGATTCAAGACAAGGTTTGCAACTTGATTATTGATGGAGGAAGTTGCACCAATGTGGCGAGCTCATCCCTGGTTGAGAAGCTTAATCTGAAGGTTCAGAAACACCCAAAGCCTTACACACTGCAGTGGCTTAGTGAAGATGGAGATTTGATAGTCCAGAAGCAAGTTAAGGTTCCTATCACCATAGGAAGATATGCAGATGAAGTATTGAGTGATGTTCTTCCTATGGATGCTGGACATATTCTCTTAGGGAGATCGTGGCAGTATGATCACAAGGTGTTGCATGATGGCTTCACAAATCGCCACTCCTTTGAGAACCAAGGAAAGAAGATCACATTAGTCCCACTGTCACCTCACGAAGTTCACCTTGACAAGGTACAACTGAAAAAACAAAAGAGAGACTGACAAGGAACATAAGGTAAGAAACTCCAATTTATTTGTCAAGAATGTTGAGGTTAAAAGAAACATGTATGCTCAGCAGGCTATGATCTTGTTTGTTTACAAGAGAACACTAACCTCATCTTCTGACAGTTCACCGGCTATTCCGAGTGAGTTTGATTTTATTTTGCAGGAGTATGGTGATGTTTTTGCAGAGGAAAATGTCCAAGGTCTGCCTCCAATTCGTGGCATAGAACATCAGATTGATTTCGTGCCAGGAGCTTCCTTACCAAACAGACCAGCTTATCGTTCCAACCCTGTAGAAACATTGGAGCTTCAAAGACAAGTTACTGAGCTTATGGATAAAGGACACATCAGAGAGAACCTCAGCCCTTGTGCTGTCCCTGTGCTGCTTGTTCCAAAGAAGGATGGCACCTGGAGAATGTGTGTAGACTGTCGAGCCATCAACAACATCACGGTAAAGTACAGACATCCCATTCCTCGTCTTGATGATATGCTAGATGAACTTCATGGTTCTTGCTATTTTTCTAAAAATTGATTTGAAAAGTGGGTATCATCAGATCAGAATGAAAGAGGGGGATGAATGGAAAACTGCTTTTAAAACAAAACATGGGTTGTATGAGTGGCTTGTGATGCCATTTGGTTTAACAAACGCCCCTAGCAATTTTATGAGACTCATGAATCATGTTTTGAGATCTTACATAGGGTTGTTTGTTGTGGTTTACTTTGATGACATCCTAATTTACAGTAAAACCTTGTCTGATCATGTTGAACATCTGAGAAAGGTTTTAGATGTCCTGAGGAAAGAAGTCTTGTTTGCCAATTATAAAAAGTGCTCTTTTGGAACAGATAACCTTGTCTTTTTAGGTTTTGTTGTTACTTCTCAGGGAATACAGGTGGATGAAGAGAAAGTGAAGTTATAAGAGAGTGGCCAACCCCTAAAAACGTGGGAGAAGTGAGAAGTTTTCATGGTCTTGCTGGATTCTATAGGAGATTGTTGAAAGACTTTAGCACCATTGCTGCACCTCTCACTGAAGTGATCAAGAAAACTGTGGGTTTCACTTGGGGTCCAGCTCAAGAAGAGGCTTTCAATCTGTTTAAAGGGAAGTTGACCAATGCACCACTTCTTATGCTTCCTGATTTTGTAAAAACTTTTGAAATAGAGTGTGATGCTTCAGGTGTAGGTATTGGGGCAGTTCTAATGCAGGAGAAGAAACCCATAGCTTATTTCAGTGAAAAGCTAGGAGGTGCAACGTTGAACTATCCAACCTATGACAAAGAGCTCTATGCCCTGATCCGCGCACTCCAGACTTGGCAACACTATCTCTGGCCCAAGGAGTTTGTCATTCATACTGATCATGAATCCTTGAAACTTGAAGGGTCAGCAAAAGCTCAACAAAAGACATTCCAAATGGGTGGAGTTCCTAGAAACATTTCCTTATGTCATTCAGTACAAACAAGGTAAGGAGAATGTGGTTGCTGATGCCCTTTCTCGGAGGTACAATCTTCTCTCTACTTTGGAAACTCAACTCCTCGGTTTTGAACAAATTAAGTCATACTATGCCACTGATCCTGATTTCAAAGAACTCTATCTTAAGTGTGACAAGATTGCTGTAGAAAAACATTTCAAGAATGATGGCTTTCTGTTTTATGAATCAAGATTGTGTGTTCCTAACTGTTCTTTGAGATATCTCTTTGTCAGGGAAGCACATGGAAGAGGATTGACGGGTCATTTTGGCATTGAAAAAACTTTGAAGAGTTTGCAGCATCACTTTTACTGGCCGAGAATGAGAAAAGATGTGGAGAAGCTGTGTAATCAGTGTGTTACTTGCAAACAAGCCAAAGCAACAAACCAAACCAAAGGTATATATGCCTCTGCCTATTCCATCTGAACCATGGGTAGATATCTCAATGGATTTTGTGCTTGGATTGCCTAGAACTAGGAAGGGAAGAGATTCCATCTTTGTTGTAGTAGATATATTCTCTAAGATGACTCATTTTATTCCTTGTCACAAAACTGATGATGCTTCTTTGGTTGCTGATTTATTCTTTAGAGAAGTGGTTAGATTGCATGGAATTCCTAGGTCCATTGTGTCTGATAGAGATACTAAGTTCTTGAGTCATTTCTGGAAAACATTGTGGGCTAAACTTGGAACCAAATTGCTGTTTTCTACTACTTGTCATCCTTAGAATGATGGACAAACTGAAGTAGTTAATAGATCTCTGTCTACTCTCTTGCGTGCAATCATTAAAAAGAAACTTAAGAGTTGGGAGGATTGTTTGCCTCATGTCGAATTTGCATACAACCATTCTGTTCATAGGGCTACTAAGTTTTCTCCATTTCAGATTGTTTATGGGTTTAGCCCTTTGACTCCTTTGGATATGTTGTCTTTTCCTTTGAAAGAACAAGCTAACCTTGATGGCAAGCAGAAGGCTGAGTTTGTTGTGTCTTTGCATAAACAAGTTAAGGAGAACATTGAAGCCATGACAAAGCAGTATGAGAAGTATGCCAACAAAGGAAGGCGTGAACTGATCTTCAAGGTAACTATTCTGTGAGTTCAACTTTCAATGTGTCTGACTTGGCTCCTTTTCATGCAGTTCATTTGGATTTGAGGACAAATCCTTTCAAAGGAGGAGGGGATGATGCAATCCAGGACGAGCCAACCTTAGAGGAGCCTGATGATGAACCTGAATGGATGCAAGAACCAAGTTATTATCAAGAAGATGGCGTGGATCAGGCCCAAAATGAAGATGTCTCTCTCTCTCAGCCCAAAAGAAGCCCAAATACCAGAAAGAAGATCCATTTGTCATATCTGTTGGGCCCATCACGAGATCCAGGTCCAAGAAACTAATTAAGAAGATTGTTGGCCTTATTCAGAACCAAGAAAGTGAAAAAGAGATCCTTGGCCCAATCACCACCATCCCAACCACCTTCAATTATTCTGTTGTTTCCTATAGCAGCTAGTTTATTTATGTTTTTGTTTTATTTCTTTTCCCTAGGTGCTCATGCACGAAACTACAACTCTCAAGGCTCTCATGCACGAGTTGCTCTTGATTTTCCTTTTAAATTGTTGCTTTGTTTCAGTTCTGAACTCAATCATCATTTTTATCAAAAACTCTTTTCTTCTTGGTGATTCATTTGTTCTATGAACAACTTGATTGTGAGGTGTGTGAACCCAAGAAAATCAACAAGCTCTCAAACTGACTGGTGTGTCGAATCCAGAGTGAGAGATAGGAGTATCTGAGGCCATTCCGCAACCTCAGTGTATCAATCCATCGATTCCCCTTCAACCTAGCCATATATCAACCCTATTTCGTCCATCAAACCAATATCCATCAAAACCTTTATCTTTCAATCTTTTACAAAGTAGATCCAACCAAAATCAGAGTGGAAGTCCTTGGGAAGAAGTCATTACTTAGGGTGATCAGTAACTAACCATTGGCCTAGTGAGCCGAAAAGTCGAGAATTGGACTGAGACAAAATATGCTTCCATTTGGGCCGGCTTCTTTTCTGTTCTTCTTAGGCTTTCTTCCTAGCCTAAATACAAAGCCAAAAACCTATTTTCCAAAAATCCCACACGTTCATCCATAATTCCATTACGTTCTCTCGGTCTAGAACCTCATGGATCAACCGACAAGGCCTTGAAATCGCCCGTTAAGCCAAACCATGATCAGTGGCTTAGTTGGTGTGTTCTTGATCATCATACCTTGATCAATGAGACTGATGAGGAAGGCATCATCCCCTCCTCCTTTAAAAGGATTTGTCCTCATTTCAGGACCTTCTAGGATGAATGAATTGACTTTGTTTTGCTCCACTTTGTCATCTTTTTGGCCAAGGTATGGTTATTGTTATTGTGTACACATGTCTCTTCTTCTTGGTCGAATATGAAGTGTTGCAGACCCTCTTCATGCCTCAGGAGACCCACTGAACTTTATTCGTTGCAACCAATCGGCTGGATCAATTTATCACACAAGAATGATCCATGGTTTTCACCTGATTTGCAAATTGTTGTGTACTTTTTTTCACGAGCTGCTGCTGATCCATTAGCAACCACTTCTTCAGCCACGTCATGAACATGAACATGAAAAACCAATGCACACAGATTCTCTTCTATTTTGCTCAACTGGTCGACCATTTGAATTCCATGGAGTGTAGCGATTGGTTCTGGTTTCCTAGTCTCTTCTATAGTTGTGTATGCCTCTTGGTTCTCTGGTTCAAATAATTGTCGGTCTGCTGATTTTGTGGCTATGATATTTTGATAGACCTTTTTTTTGAAAGAGCACACCCATCTTTCCAAGTGTTTGTTCCTTGCTATATCTCTGGCCGACATAACCTTGACAATCGATGTAGATGGTGGCCTTTGATCTTCCGTGTTTGGTCTGCTCGGTTTGCCTCCATTTGATCCATAACCAAGGAAAGATCGTGTGACCTCTTTGCTGAATGGTTCCTCCTTCCATTTATCTTGATCCGGATGCCTCTTTCTTGCATCCTCCTCACGTTCCAGTTTTCTTGGAGCATTGAGTTCGGCTATACGTTTGTTGTACCTCTTCTCGCAACTTTTCTTCTTGTGTTTTGCACTCTTTCTCCTTTTCATGGTTTCTCAACAGCCCAAAAGACACATATGATCTCCTATAATATGAAGAGTTAAGAATGGCTGGCTGTGAAGATCTCCAAACCTCAGAGTGGCTTTGATACCACATGATAAGCCCAAAATTGAAGGATCACTCTAAGACTGAAGGTTTGGATAAGCCTTGCACCGAATGAGCTAATCACAACAATCAAGGGAAGTGGATCAAATGGTCGCACAAATACTGCTGAAGACCCTTAATATTCCAACTCCTACGCCCGAAGGTATGACTCACTCCGACGACTTAGAAGCTACTATGTTCGATTAAGAACAAATGATTCAACAAGAATAAAAAGAAAGGTTTTTGATTAAAATGTTGTATGATTTGAAACAATACAAATCAAGCCTTTATATAACTGGCAATCTTTATAATTAAATACTCTAGTTAAACATATAAAATATAAACCTTATGAAAACTAGGAAGACTTTGACTCATGGAAAATCAAAATGTGGACTATGACTTTTGACTAGAAATAAATCTCCTTGACTTGACCAAGAGTTGGGCGATTTTGTGTTGAATAACTCTTTGACTGGTCTCGTCCTTTCGCATAATCGACGGTCAAAGAATTGCCATCAGATTGATATATTATTCGACCATGAAATGTAGATTCTTGTTGGGGCATTCTTGAACAACTTCAAACACTGATTTCTGAATGAGGACAAGGCATCCATGTTTTGTATCAAGCCCTTTAGCTTCTCTTGGTCTAGAATTTCATGGATCAAACCAATAAGGTCTATAAATAGCCCATTAAGCCAAGCTATGATCAGTTGCCTAGCTGGTTCGCACCTTATATTCATACATTGGTCCGTGATGCTGGTCAGGGTCGCATCATATACTTCTTCAACATCATATCCAGGAGCCCTTGTCTCTCCAGGATTGAAGCGGAACTCTAATGGTGTTGGATGGGAATATGGATTTCTTTCTGACCCAAAAAATCCAGATAAAGTTAAATGCAAGTTGTGTGGAAAGAAATGGGAGGATGTGTGCAAAGGATTAAAGAGCATATTTCTCACCGTAAGGGCACTGTTAACTCTTGTCCAAGGTCAACAAAACAAGATCAGTCTAAGTGTATGAAAGCCGTCGCATATAACAAGAAAAATTAAAAACGAAGTGGACATGCTTAGTTTTGATGTGGATGTTAATGTGCAGAACAAATAAGGGGAGTTTGAAGGAAATCTCTTGAGGTCTAAACATCGTACAGCTAAAGGTCCAACGGATAAGTTTGTAACCGTTGTTATTCTTGAGGTTTCTTTTGGTGGACAAGAAATCAGTAATGATATCCATGTAGTGAGTCAGTTTTGTGCTATATGGATCTATCAGTCTAGTCTTCTGATATGATGAGAAGAGTTTACGTGAGACATAAGAAGAAAGGAGTTGAGAGGGAAGATGTGATGCCACGAAGTGATGAGCTGTCAGGAGTCTGTTAGATGGCAGTTACAGATGTCGAGCTGGAGAAAGTTGTTAGAGGTTGTTAGAATTGTAATTGGGCCTTGTATATAAGGAGACTCAATATTAATCTTTTCATTCATTGATTTGGTATTAGGCTTGTCTCTCGTGGAGAGCAGGAGAGTGTAATAAATTGGGGAAACTATATTGCATTGAATATCCAGCTAGTTTATGTCAAATTGGTGAGATTGAGCGTTCTGGATCAGAACTTTTGCGACGGTGTAACGGTGAAGATGGTGAAAGAGGCAAAGATCGGGGACGCGTTACAATCGGAGCCTCCGGTAACGTTGGATTTGTTGTCGTCGACGTTACAAGAGCATACATCATCGCAGATCAAGACGAATCAGAGGTTTACAGAATCGGTTCGTGAAATCGAGAAGAATTTGAGAGCGATGGAGTCGAGGTTGGAAGCAAAGATCGAGGAGTTTTATGAGCGGATGTGCACGAGTTTGAATAAGAAGTTATCAAAATGTATCGACGTAGCAGACGAATAACCACCACCTTATCGACATCCTAATCACAAGTTACATCATTCAAACTTGGAACCTAGCCGTAGTTGTAGGCAAGAGGATGAGGTAGAACAAAATACGGTTATAGGAGGTAGAGAGGGGATGTTGAAACATGTAGAACTTCCAATCTTTGATGGCACATATGCATATGGTTGGATAGCATTAGCAGAAAGATATTTCTGCATTGGAGGTTTTGATGAGAGAGATAAAATTGAGGTTATATCGGTGAGTTTAGTGGGAGATGTGCTGAGTTGGTTTAAAAGTGAGATGCATTAACGGGGGTTTCGAAGCTGGGTGGAGTTCAAAGAAAAGCTGAATGCACGGTTCAGCAAAGAAAGATTCAGAGATCCTAGTCAACCATTCTTTGCGGTGAAATAGAATGGTTATGTGGCACAGTACATTCATGCGTTTAAGGACTTACCTACGCATGTGACATGATTAACTAATAGGCAGTTGGAAGGGATATCATGAATGGTTTTACTACAGAAATGTGGGAAGTTGTGAACATGTGCAAACCAATAGATTTACCAAAGATGATATCTACAGCCTATCAAATGGAAGATGGTGTTCTTTACAAGGTGGTGTGTTTAGAAAGACAACAGAAGAGTAAAGGGAACATTAAACCATGAAGTTCTAAGACTTTTATGGCTCCAAGAGGAAACGCAGGGTGGGCTTATAAAACTCATCCACAAAAACAGTTGGAGAATGTGAACCAGAGACCTCAGTTACGTTTGACAGATGCTCAAATAGCAGAGAAAAAGAGATTGGGTTTGTGTTTCACATGTGATGAGAAGTGGTCAAGACAGCATTGGTGTCCTAATAAGTCGTTACAAGTTCAAACAATGGTGAATGGATTGGTGATAAAAATTAGGGATCAATCCCTGATTCAGGTTGAGGAAGAAGGAAAAGAACATGAAGCTTCTTTGATGGAACTATCTCTGAATTCACTCTTGGGATTGCCTTCTTTAACAACAACCAAATTGAAGGGAGTTATTAAGAGGAATCAAGTGGTTTTGATGTTGGATAAGGGTGCTACCCATAACTTCGTCTCATCATCAGCAGTGAAGCAGAATAGACTCAAAACTACAAGAAACCCGAGCCCAAATGTGCTATTAGGAACATGGATTTCAGTTCAGGGTACTGGAGTTTGGAGAGAAGTGAAGATCGAACTACCTTCTATGACATTCGCTGCTGATTTTATTGTGTTGGAATTGCGAAATGCGGACATTACCTTGGGAGTTCAGTGGCTCAGAATGTTGGAACCATGTATGGTGGATTGGGAAAGAAATGAGTGGTCATTCATGTATAATGGGATGCCAGTTACATTAGTAGGAGACCCAACATTACAGGAGAAAATTATGTCCTTCAATACATATACAACAGGTATAACTGTGAATAAAAGTGGGTTAAATGGAGCTGAAGAGTGTAGAGAAGAACAATGATCAGTTAGAAGTATTACCATTCCTGGTGGAGGAGAAGTTGCTGCAGTATGAGGCCGTATTTCAGAAACCTAAAGGGTTACCTCCAGTTAGAGGGTGAGAACATGCTATCTCACTTCAGGAAAATTCTCAACCTATAAGTGTGAGACCTTATAGGTATCCTCAGGCCCATAAAGAAGCTATGGAGAAGTTGGTTCATGAAATGTTAGAGGTGGGATTGATTCGACCAAGTCGAAGTCCGTACTTTAGCCTTGTTATGTTACTAAAGAAAAAAAGACAACACTCATAGATTTTGTGTGGATTACATGGCATTGAACAAAACAACTATACATGGTAAGTATCCTATTATCATGATAGATCAATTACTGGATGAGTTACATGGAGAAAAGATCTTTTCGAAGTTGGATCTACGAGCAGGTTACCACCAGATCAGAATGCTGGAGAGAGACATTGAAAAAACAGCTTTCAAGACACATGATAGTCACTTTGAATTCCTGGTAATGCCCTTTGGGCTGACTAACACAACAGCAACATTTCAAGCCTTAATGAATGAAGTTTCAAAAAAATTCTGCGTAAATTTGTCTTCGTATTCTTTGATGATATTCTCATCTACAGTGCTACATTGGAGGAGCATGTGAAGCATCTTGAGATGGTGTTGGATGTGTTTGTGGAGCAAAATTTTTTTGCTAACCGCAAGAAGTGTGCTTTTGCTCAAGGAAAATTGGAATACTTAGGACATGTGATCACTCAGTTTGGAGTCTTTATGGATAGACAGAAAATTGTGGCACTGGAACAGTGCCTAACCCAAAGACAGTAAAGGATTTGAGACGATTCTTGGGGTTAACCGGCTACTACAAGAGGTTTGTTCAAAGTTATGGAGCTATAGAAAAGCCATTAACTGAATTGCTTAAGAAAGATCAGTTTGAATGGACTAGAATTGCACAGAAGGCTTTTGAGACTTTGAAGCAGGCTATGATTTCCACACTAGTAGTTGCATTACCTGACTTTAAGAAACTTTTCATTGTTGAGTCAGATGCTTCTGGATATGGGTTGGGGGCAGTTCTCATGCAAGAACATCATCCTATTGTTTTTTTAGCCGTGGGTTGAATCTTAAAGAACACCAGAAACTTATATATGAGAGAGAGTTGATGGCCATAGTAATTTCTATTCAAAAGTGGAGACATTATCAGTTGGGCAGGCGGTTTGTAGTCTGGACAGATCAACAAAGTCTCAAATACCTATTGGAGCAGAGGGAAATAACATTGTATTATCAAAGGAGGTTGGCAAAGATAATGTATATGAATTTGATATTGAACACAATGTAAGCAGTGAAGTGGCGGATGGGTTGTCACAGATTGACTATTCAGAGCTGAGGATGGTTTCTTCAGACCTTTGTGCGTTGATAGTTCCCTCATACTTACAACTCCAAGATTTGTACAAAGAATTGCAGGAGATGGGGAGATTCAGGAGTTGTTCGATAAGTTGTATGCGGGTAAAGATGTGAAATGTGGCTTTACTCTCAATGTGGGTAGACTGTTTTATAAATAGAGATTGGTTATTCCTTCAGCATCAAAGCAAATTCCATTGATCTTACAAGAGTATCATGACAGTCTATTGGGTGGTCATGCTGGGGTGTTAAGGACACTGCAACGAGTTAAGGAATTATTCTACTGGTCAAAGATGAGGAAGATAATTCCATATTGTGTAGCAGCTTGTGGGGTGTGTCAAACACACAAGTAGTCTACATTATCTGTTGCATGATTGTTGCAACCTATTGAGCTACCGGTGAGAATTTGGAAAGATATAGCTATGGACTTTATTGAGGGCTTACCAACTTCTCAAAGAGTGAATGTGATATTGGTTGTAGTAGATCTTTTGAGTAAATATGGTCATTTCGTGACTCTTAAACATCATTTCACTGTAGTGGATGTGGCTCAAAAATTTGCCAAAGAGATTATGTGCTTACGTGTTTATCGTAAATTAATTATCTCCAATAGGGAGAAAATTTTCTTGAGCAGTTTTTGGAAGGAATGCTTCAAGTTATCAGAGACTAGGCTCTGTTTCAGCACAGCCTTTCATCCCCAATCTGATGGCCAATCAGAAGTGTTAAATAGGTGCTTGGAGACATATATGCGTTGTTTTGCGTCTAAACATCCAAAGACATGGTCAAAGTTCTTGTCATAGGCGGAGCTCTGGTATAATACGTCATATCACACGGCTTTAATATGCACTACTTTCAAGCTGGTGTATGGCCGTGATCCGCCCTCTCTACTAGCTTATGAATCTGGTTCCACTCAGAACTGGGAACTAGACACATTGCTGTTGGAAAGAGACAGATTCCTAAATTCCATTAAAGATAATTTGGTAAGAGCTCAGGAGCAGATGAAAAACAATGCAGATAAGCACAATAGGGATTTGGAGTTTGAGGTGGGTATGAAGGTCTACCTGAAACTGAGGCCATATCGCCAACAGTCTGTGAGAAGAAGGTTGTTTTAGAAATTGGCAGCAAGATATTATGGACCTTTTGAGGTGATTAGAAGAGTGGGGAAGGTGGATATAGGCTCAGATTACCAAAGTCATCACGCATTCACCCAGTCTTCCATGTCTCTCAACTTAAGTCGGTGATTGGAGAATCAGAGAGCACTTTTTTCTGCCAGCTTCATTCAGTTTCTGGTGAGTTTGTGATTGAACCAGAGGAGATTGTAGAGACACGGTATGATGAATTGGGTCACTTGGAGGTTCTGATCAAATGGCAACACCTTCCAAGTAACGAGATTTTGTGGCTTAAAGCGAGTGAAGTTAAACATCAGTTTTCTAGTTTCTCACTTGAGGAAAAGCTGAGACTTGCGAACGGAGGTATTGATATGATGAGAAGAATTTAGGTGAGACAAAAGAAAGAAGTTGAGAGGGAAGATGTGATGTCACAGAGTAATAAGCTATCAGAAGTCTGTTAGATGGTAGTTACTTATGCTGAGCTGGAGAAAGTTGTTAGAGGTTGTTAGAATTGAAATTGAGCCTTGTATATAAGGGGACTCAATGTTAATATTTTCATTCATTGATTTGTCATTGGGCTTGTCTCTCGTGGAGATCAAGAGAGTGTAATACATTGGGAAAATGATATTGTATTGAATATACAACTAGTTTCTACCATCTTTCTTTTCATTCCATTGACAGTGATTCTTTTAGGTCGTTTTGTGATGCGTTAGGACCTGGTTAGGTTCCTTCAAGCCAGTTTGAACTGAGGGAAACATTGTTGAAAGAAGAAGAAGAAACAATTAAGGAGAAACTAGAGGATGAACGGGAACATAATGGTTGCTCTATATTGATGGATACATGGAGTGACACAAGAAGAACATAATTAACATGTGTGTCAATTCAAGGAGGAACATTCTATCTTTCTTCGAAAGAGGCCTTGGAAGAACCTCAGACCAGTACATCTATCTTTGAGTACATAGATAAATGCATAGAAGATGTTGGTCCTGAGAAGGTTGTTCTGGTAATAACTGGCAGTTTGGAGAACAACGTAGGAGCAGAAAAGATGTTGAAAGAGAAGGGATCAGGTATATTTTGGTCATCATGCGCTGCACAAGTAATTTGATGCTTTAAGACATTGCTAAGTTGCCAAAAATCTCAAAGTACATTGATAAAGCTAAAGCTTTAACACTGTTCATATATACTCATGAGAAAACGTTAGATCTGATGAGACATCATACAAAGGAAAAGGATATCGTGAGACCTGGAGTCACAAGATTTGCTACGACCTTCTTGACTTTGCGAAGCTTGTTTGAGAAGAAACAACAACTAAATTCAATATTTGTAAGCAATAAGTGGGATAGATGCAAGGATTCCAATTATGTGAAAGGTAGAATTTCTTACTATACATGTCTGAGTCATGTGCTTTGGAATGGAGTGTTGCGAGTTGTGAACGTTTTTGAGCCTTTGGTCAAAGTTCTTAAGATGGTGGAAGGAGAGAAAAAAAACCATCAATGAGGTTTATCTATGGAGAAATAATGGAAGCCAAAAGATCTATCAAAGCTGCTACCAACAACTTGGAAAGGTACTATCAACCTATCTTTGAGATCATTGATGAGAAAACTAAAGGTAGATTAAATTCTACACTGCACTTGGCTGCCTGCTTGTTGAATCCTTTTTTATTTCTACAACAAACCTGACATTAACCTGGATGAGACACTCATGCATGGCTTTCTCATGTTGCTAACTGGTATTCTGTAGAGCATTGGTGGTCGATGTACAGATGTGAAGGGCGTAATTTGGCAATACTAGCAACAAGATTCTCTCTTGACTTCTTGGTCATCTGGTTGTCAACGAAACTGGAGTAAAATCCAAGAGGTTTGTGCTTTTGTCAATGTATTAACTTCTATCAGGTTCCTAAGTTTGGTCAATGGTTTTTTTTGAAACACAAACTTCATTAAATAAAAGTGGTTAGACATAGTCATTACAACATTTTAACCTAACAAAGCATGTTTTACTAGGTTGTCTGCAACATTGCTTTTTTACGAGCTATCCACTCAAAAGACATAAACTCAAAACAGTCAATCATAAATAGGATATCAGCAACAATCCAATATATTACTGTGATGGAATTTCCTTCCTTGATCGCTTTGAGGAGTAGAGAACAGTCTGATTCACCTATTATATTCGTTACCCCTATATTTCTGCGAAATTTGTGGGCTTCTCTGAGAGCTAGGCTTTCTGCAACAAGAGGAGACTTAACAAATCTGAGAGATTTTTTCCGATGGCCACGCTCTCTCTGGTGAAGAAAGATTTCATCCAAGTCCAGCGACTTTAGATCTCTCACACCACGCGGCATCTGATTGAAGCGTGAAACATGCAAGCAAAAAAGACAGGTTTTGAGGCGGGACCTGGGTTCGGATTAGTGTGGCTTACCTTTTTTTATTTGTCTGCCATTCTTGAGCACCCGTGATGGCTTTAGAGGGAGTTTCTTCAACCGTTATGATCCTTTTATTGAAGACCAAGGCGTTTCTAGAGCTCCATGGATCTGCCACAAGATCCATGGAGCTAACAGACCATGAGCAATTCCCGTAGGAGGTAGACACGTTTTGGAGCACAAGCTGAGACAAACATCCTTCAAATCTATATATCCGCTTAACTCAACCGGCTGTGAGAAAGGAGCATCCTTCCTAACATGCCATGCAAAAGGACAATGCAAGAGCAGATTTATAGATTCAGGGGTGTGGCATCTCTTACAGTTTACATCCACCTCAATGTGCCGGGAAGCAAGCCCCTCGCCTACTGGTAGGGCCTTTGAGAAGATTTTCTAGAGGAACATATGGACCTTTGGGGCAGTAGGAACATTCTGTATAGCTTTCTTCCAATCAATTTGGGCTTCTGGATGAGGTATTCCTTGTTCTTCTTCTTCTAGTTCAATCGCTCTATGATACCCAGATTTTGTAGAGTATATTCCGGATGGGTTACCTAGCCATACAAGATTATCCGGAGCCCCTGATAAACTTGGAATAATGCTCATGATAGTCTCTTGTTCCTGGGGGAAGATGAGTTGGATTTTTTTCATGTCTCAATCTTTAGATTCTGGTAGGAATAGGTCTGAGACTGTTAGTGTCGCAGATTGTTCCGTAGCCGGTCCCTGGGCCCATTTTTGCGAAGTGGAACTCAGCCACAGATCCTGCCATGCCAGGATTTATTCTCCATTCCCAACTATCCAGCCAAGATTTTTCCTTCAGGAGGTTTCTTCCCACGAGAATACCTTTCCAGCCATGGGAGGAGTTTGAGAGGTCCTTGCAGAGTATTTCCCAGCTAAAACTCAGTTACGAAGACCTTCAGGGTTGTTTAGAAGTCTCCAACTTTAATTTTTTTATAGGAAGGACTCATTGAAACATTTGAAATTCCGGAAGCCGAGATCACCAAAGGCTTTAGGCTTTTTCATTTTATCCCAAGCAACCCAAGATATATTTCTTTTCCCATTCTTTTTGTCCCACCAGAACCGAGTTAACGCTGATTGAATGCGCTTTAGAAGAGAGATGAAAAGTTGGAAGAACGTCATAGCAAAGGATGGAATCGGTGATAGGACACTCTTGAGCATAACCAATTTTCCGGCTGAGGAAAATAATCTGTTCGACCAGCCGCATGCCTTTTGCTTAATTATATCCACAATCGAACTAAACAAATCTTTCTTCCGGCTAAAGTGTTCCGGTAATCCCAGATATTTTCCAATTCCTCCTTCTCGATCAATCTGAAGTATGGTTTTCATGGACATCTTAAGGGACATTGGTGTTTTTCTTGAGAAGGTGATCAACGATTTTCGGGTGTTGATGGACTGACCGGAAGCCTCTCCGTATTTCGTCAAAATGTTCTGTAAAGCAATGCAGCTGTCTCTCGCTTTCAGGAAGAACATAGTATCATCCGCGAAAAGAAGATGATTTACCCGAGGACTCCCTCTGGCAAAGCGGATTCAAACCATAGTGGCTTCTTCATGAGCACTGTTACAAAGTCCCGAGAGGACTTCACTACACATTATAAAAATGTATGGTGAAAGAGGGTCTCCTTGGCGGATTCCTCGACTTGGTTTAACCCTTCCTCTAGGCAAGCCGTTGATAAGAAAAGAGTATGTAACAGTTGAAACGCACTGCATAATCAGGGATATCCACTGAGGGTGAAACCCAAGTTTCTGCATTACAAGTTGGATGAAATCATATTCTAGTCTATCATATGCTTTACTCATGTCCGGTTTGACAGCCATATCACATCTTTTTCTGCGCTGGATGTTTTGAGATAGCGAAGCACTTCACGTGTGATTAGCGGTCGGTAGTCTGCTACCCTTTGGGGGGCTGTGAATCTTGGGGATGAGTCTAATATGAGTATCGTTGATTTTTTCTGGAAGCTGTCCTGACTAAAAAAAACTAGGATTTCAGTAACAATATATGGTCCAGTTGTCTCCCGATTTGAGTGGAAGAAGCTTCTGAGAATCCGTCCCGTCCTAGGGCTTTTTCCGCATAGATGGAGAAGGCTACCTCCTTAATCTCTTGTGGTGAAGGCGAGCAGATGAGAGTTGTATTATCCTCCTCTGAAACCATGCTTCTAAGGGCGTAATTAACAGTATCCTCCCTATTTCCCTTCTCTGTCGTGAAGAGCTGTTGGAAATAATCCACAACAACCTTCCCAATTTGGTCTTCTTTGTACATCGTACTGCCTTCTGAGTTCTCTATAACTGAGAAGGTGTTGGCTCTTTTGCGGGTTTTCTGTGGCATGGAAGAAACCGGTATTCATGTCCCCCAAACGAAGCCATAAGATGTGGCTCCTTTGCTTCCAAAAAGCCTCCTCGTCTTCATACGCTCGCTTGAGTTCTGCTGTGATTGAGTTGATAAGGGTCAGATTATATTATGGGTTTGTTTGAGCTGCCTCTAGCTTATTTTTCTTCTTCTCTATAGTCTCTCAGCTATTTCTTTGCTGATTTATGTTCCATATTGTGATAGCTAGGCGTGTATTAGTGATACGATCAGCAATAGTCAGGTTTGTTTCTGCTTTCCAGGAGTTCCTTATTAGCACTTTCACCTCTTCATTATCTTTTAATATTCTATCATATCGGAATAGGCCTCGTGATCTCTTTTTTCCTTTTTCAAAGACTGATAGTAGGGGTCTATGGTCTGATCCCTCATAAGGCAAATAATGGCAGCTTGCCGTTGGAATAAGATCAGACCATGCTGAATTTGCAAGGGCTCTATCAAGGCGACATCTAACAAAGTGGACTCCTCGTTGACCTCTCCAATAAAGGGGATCACCCATATGTTGGAGATCATAGAGGTCACCTTCTGAAAAGAAGGTCCTTAAGTATGAGAAGGAGCCTTCAGGACTCAGTGGCCCTCCCTCCTTTCTGGAGTTGTGTATCAGATCATTAAAATATCATGTTATAAACCAAGGGCATCTCGAGTAGTTGAGGTGTCTAGGAGATGATTCCAGAGGGTTTGGCGATTTGATCTATCAATATCTCCATAGAAAAAGAGGCATAGAATAGTTTTCCTTCAAATACAATACAAGTATCAATCAGATTTGAAGCAAAGCTGAGAATTTGAAGATTTAATTGTTGCTTCCACAGCAGAACCAAACCACCTGCCCCATGGCCCGTAGGAGAAACTAGGTGTTGACAGTCGTAGCCCAGGTGCTTTGTTTTCTCAAGAACAAAGCTGTCGGGGTTATTTGATTCTATAAGGAACATGATTTCTGTATCGATGGTGTTTTAAGTTCCCGTAGCCGACGAACTGTCAGGGGATTCCCCAAACCATGACAGTTCCAACTCGTAATTTTTAAGGACCCGGAAGGGATAGATTTTGAAAATCCATCTTCCTCCTAACTGAAGTTGGGATCAGTTTACTCAATGGTTGATTATCCGAGTTTTGGCTTCCGCTCTCTTGTGATCCTCTCACTCCACGACGTATTCTCGATGTACCAGCTTGATCTCTCTGTTGGTTTTGCTCTTTTGTAATTGCAGTGGAAACTGTAGTCAACTTTCTTCGGTTTCTGCTTGGTGGTGGTTTTATATGATGGACTTTTATTTTCCTCGAAATTGCTCCCAGTAGAGTTCTAGGACTACTGTGGACTTTCTTTTTTCCTAGAGGCCTTCCCGGTGTACGCTTTGCAATTTTATGTGCAGGTAAGGCTTCATCTTGCGAGGTTTCCACTGCTGGGGGGACAAGTCTCTGTGAATCAGGGATCCTGAGAGGAGGGGATTGCATAGCATTATCGGGAGGAGATGGGAGTTCAGGTGCTGAGGCCATTGCTGCTTGAACCATTAGAGCTGCAGTTTCTTCTAACTGGCCTTGTTCTTCAGCTTGTCTCATGCGTTCCTTTCGGGCAGCACTTTCAGTAGGCTCTGCAACCTTGGTGTATTGTAGCATAGCTTCTCTAACTTCACCCAAAGCATCCTCCAAGGCATCTTGAGGAATTTATGAGCTCAAAATCCGAAGGGGAGCCCCCCTTGCAGATGGACTCTGGATAGTTTGTGAGGAGGGCCTCACATCTCGCCTATGTTCTGCTACTTCAGCTGGATTTCCATGATTGTAATCTTTGGGCTCTTGGTTTAAATCTGAGGGGAGATAGTTTCTTGGAGTGTTTCTACTCACCTCACGATAGACGAGATGGTTGGAATATGATCTATGTTGTGTGGAGATGAGCATTTTTTTACTATAGTTCCTAGAGCCATAGTCTTTTTCGTGGAGTCGGTGAGCGTTTCTTCCATCCTCATGTATGTCATAACGAGGGTCCTTTGTTCAATCTCTATGAGAATAATAATGCCTTGCAGTTTCAGGTCCCTTCCTGCAATACTCTGTCTTGTGTCTATTGCTGCAGTAGTCACGGGTGGCCGAATATCTAGAGTCGTTGGATCTCACTGCTGAAAGACGAAAAACCTCATTTTCAGAGATTATACTATCCTTTGGGGCCTTATCAATCTTTGATGATAGTCTGCTGTTGGAGCTAGCTTTTTGGGAAGCCTTTGCAGTCTTTTTCTGCACTTTTGCTTCTAGGCAATCTTTCAGCTCGTGGTCCAGACGGTAACACATGGAGCAGTGTTTTTTCAAGTTTCTCATACACCAGTGAGACAGTGATTTCTTCGCCATTAGGGTAAACTATCACTGAGGATTTTATCAGTGGGAGAAGTCCATTGATTTGGACTTTCATACGCACCTGGAGCGGTGAGATGTCCACTAGTTCAAACATACCGATATCTTCTCCTAATCTTTTGATAGTATCCTCGATCCATAGGTGAATAGGGATCCCTTGAATCTTTATCCAAAAAGGTATGAGAGCAGGAAAAGAATTAGATAGTGTCGGTTCCCATCTTTGCACAATAACCGTCCATCTCGCATAGTGGTAACGACGCTTCTCCAGTACTGCTACCAGATCTGATTCCAGGTCGAATTGGAATTTGAAAAAGCCATTCCCCAGGTCTGAGCCTACGGGTTTTAGTTTGTTTCCAGTGTCAAGTGAAGAAAGCAAGGAGGGACCACATTTTTTGAATGGAGGGATTAGTGATGCGTACTATCAATGTTAGGGCATGGCGACGGTCAAGGTCGGTGTTTTTCAGGAGTTGAACTTGCACGCGGCCTGTTCTTGGAGCTTGGAAATCACTTATGACTAAGCCTCTTTTCCTTTTTTCTTCTGTACAGAGTCTTCTTCTGTGAGCCATTATTCTTTCAAACTTGGAATGAGAGTTCTTGTTAAAAACACTTCAAAAACTAAGGTTTTCCACAATTAGGTGAGACACGTCCTCAAATGTTCAGCAGCTGACTCTAGAGAACAAATCTTCGGCTTTTTAATGATTGAAATAAGGAGATCTCTTTGTTAGAGCAGATGAAAGTTTGATTGGGCTTGAGAAGAGAAGAGCCTCCTAGTTAGTTGAGGAGAGAGCTGAAGTTTGAATCCCACGCAGACAATGAAGAAGGATCCAGCTGAATGTAAGGCATGAAGTTAGTCCGGTGAAAGCTGGAGCGGTGGCTGTCCCCCGACCCGGGGTCGGGGGAAGAACCCAGCGTGTAAAAGCTCGCTACTTTGGATGTCCAACGGATAAAAACCAAACCGGGTAATTATTTGAAAAAGGAGATACACTGTTAAGTGGTTTTAACCAAAACTAGTAAAAACCAAGCTGTAAACGAAAACCGTGTGCCCAAGAACCATTGGTTAAAACCTTTTCTTGATATTAGTGTCTAAGAGAGAAAGCTGGATAAAATATTTCGGTCAATGTTTATTCTGTTAACTATATCTTCTCTAATGTTGTAGATTCACACGAGTGAGAGGAATAGACTAGATGTTGACCAAATAAACAGTCTAATGTATGACCAATTTAATTCAAACTTGCTCAACAAGCATAAGAGGATCAAAGAGGGAGAATATGATGTGCTCGTAGGTGATGATGGGAAAAATGTAGAGTGGTATGTGGAGGTGGGACAAGGAGAAGAAAATGAAAGTTATTGATGAAGATGACGACGATTCTGCCTTCCACATTGAGTTTGAATCTGAAGATGAACTAATGTGATCAGATGTGGGTGTTTCGAGGAGGAACCTAAGATAAGTACTACATTATTTCGATATTTAATGATTTTGGATTGAAGTGTCGCTACTTGATGTATAAATCTTCTTGGCAGAGTAGCCACTTTTTGGGAAAATTAAGTTGAAAACTAAATTTCTTTATTTACAAATACTATTCTTTAAAAAACCAATATCGTTTTATATAGTTTTTGAGAGGATTTAATATTATTAAAAAAAACTTTTGATTCCACTAATTAATTTCTATCAAACAAATTATAATCAGGCATCTAATCAAAAAAAAATTTGACTATAATATTCAACATATTATATGAAATAAATGTCTAAATACCCTCCGTACTAACCGATTAATTTATTTTCTCTTTTCTTCTTTCTCCTCTCACAAATCAATGCTCTGTTATGACAAATACTTATATTTGTGTCTTTTCTTTTGTTTCCATTTTAGCAACTAATATTTTTGTGTTATTTTTTTCTCCAGTGGTGTCTGTTATAGGTAACTTTTTTAGAGAAACCAAAAAGTAATTGTCTTCATCCCCTCTTTTCATACTCTGTTTTTGCTTTTGAAACTTGTGTCATTGCAGATCCGAGAGTATTATGCAAAAATGGTGGTGAAAGTGTAGATGGTGGACGTGACGGATCAATCAGTATTTATCGTTGTATAAGGAAAAAGAACAATATATGTAGAAGATGACTTGTCGTCCATACTATATTTGGTGAGAATAAATTATAGTATAGTATACTTTAATATGAAAAAATATAGTACATTTATTTCATACTTGAATTTTATTTAAAATATTATAAGTAAATAATATATTTTATATTGAAGTTTAGAGTTTAGTAAATATGATTCAAGATATAGTATTTAGGGTGGAGGTGGGGATATGATCTACATTTATATTATATATAGAATTTCTATATTATAAATTTATGTATATAAATAAAATGGACGTGTACTATTCTACACCATTTTGTATAGGGTATGTACTATGTATTGTACATGAAAAAATAAAGTCTCCATTTATTTTGTATCATCGTTTTTCTACCGTTGACATCATTATTCTTTTCTGTCATGGTTAAGAAATGTAGTTTATATATGTGATAATTGTAGATCATCGTTTTTCTACCGTTGACATCATTATATATCCAGTGAGAGAAGTTTTATCACAGTACAATCATGTTTTGTATAGCCACATATATTATATTTGTCAACGTCATCAAGTATCTCCTCTTACCGAATACCTTCTATGGACAAGGTTAAAACAGACAGAATATGGAACAAAGTGTTATGAACTTAATTATGTCAAAATCATAGCTATATTCTTAATTCTATTTTCAAATTTGGTTAGATAGCAAATTAATCCTAAACTTATACCAGTGTCATAGTGTACACACTGCATTAACTCCCGTTCTGAGATATTATTTGTCAACAATAAGAAATTGGTTTGATTAAGATGGGGTCGACAAGCTATTTCTCCACGAGAACTATTATATAACCTCAGATCTCTACTAAACTATGACTTAGTGTTAAATCTTCATGATTTGAAAATTATAAATTTATTTCTCCACGAATTAACAATTTCGAATGTCTTTCTGCTGAACCGATACTTTGAAATTTAATTATCCATAGACCATGCATTTAATTATTTTATTATTAGCCAAATAGTTTAAAGCGGGTAAACCAAACTAAAATTCATTTGAAACAATTTTTATTAAAAAATATTGTTTCTCTCCTTGTTGAAATTTCAAAATATAGATCTTTTTGAACTTCAAAAAAGCTTTCCTAATTTTTTTATATATTTTTCTGTTTTAGAAAATAAAATTTATATCTCATTGAATTTTGACGTAAATCATTTTTATCAATAACATAAAAAAGTTATAAAATTATGGATATTTATTGATAAAACTGATTCTCGTCAAAAATCAACAAAATTAGATTCTTGGCATATATTTTCATCAAAATTTGAATTTTCTTTCACATTTCAAAAAATACAGATTTAACAAGCTTATTTGTTCATTGTGACTTTATTAAACTTTATAAAAATGATATTTTGATGTAAATTCTTTTTCTTTTAAATTTCAGAAACCACAAAAATATTCAAAATATCTATATTTTGTAATTTCAGCCAGAAGAAAAAAGAATATTCTTTAATAAAAATTGTTTAAATGAATTTTGGTTTGGTTTAGCCGGTTTAAACTATTTAGTTAATAATAAACCAATGAAACCATTGTCTATAGGTAATTAAGTCTCGAAGTATCAGTTCGGGAAAAAATACATTCAAAATTGTTAATTTATGGAGAAATAAATTTATAACTTTTAAATAATAGAGATTTGACACTAGGTCATAGTTTGGTGGAGATCTGATGCTATACAATAGTTTCCGTGGGGAAAGAGCTCGTCGACCCATTAAGTTGCCATTTTTTTTGTGAAACTATTGATTGCATACCGTTTTGCAAACACGGAATATGTTTGTAATGTAAAAGGCTTTTTTCCATCTCAATACCTTTTGATTGTATCTCTGCTTTTTGGCTCTTGTTAATTACAAATGAATACAACATATGACCACACCCATTTAGAACATGTAGTGCATCCTGTCGAACGCAATGGATAGGAGTGTTAAAATGAGATCAACCTAACATGGTTCACCTAGTCATGTATCAAAGTTGACTTTTGAAACATAACTAAAAAATGGCTGAACATAATTCATTGACTCTTACACGCTAAGTTTTAGCCTCTTTATTTTGGTTTACACATTTTTATACATAATTCATTGACTCTTACACGCTAAGTTTTAGCCCCTTTATTTTGGTTTACACAATTTTTATACGAAATTTAATATTAACCACAAAATTAATTTCCTTTAAATTGAGTTTCTTCCCTTCAAATTGAAAATCAAATGTTCCGTCAAAACATTAAAATTGAGTTTTCTCATAAAACAAATTTCATCAAAACCATAAAACAAGATATTTCGCCAAAACAATAAAATTAGATTCTCCCCTCCTCTTTCCCCCAAAGCGCAAAATGTTTTTTGTGACAAAACATTAAAAACAGTTTTTCTAACAAAACTGCAAAATATAGTTCCACTATACTGACAAAATCAAGTTTTTATGCAAAATTAAATTTCGCACAAAATCCATAAAATTGAGTTATTCTGCCAAACCATAAAAACAAGTCTTCCCACCAAACCACAAAAACAAATTCAAATGTTGGTTGATTGCAGTTCATTTCTTTCTGTTGAACCATTAAATTAATTGTTTTTCAACGAATTTACAAAATTTGTATTTAAAAAGAACTATTGGTAACAGTAATTCCCTTGTGTAAAGCACACATTGTTAAAATATTTTATTTGTGAATTTCAAACAATTATTAATTAATAAAAAGATAATGAAACTTTTTTGAATAATTTGGTGTATCATGGCCCCACCAAGGTGGAATACGCCTTAGTCACCGAACGTTGGAGGAGCCCAGATGTTAAATTTTATCCCAATGGCTAGCAGAATTCGAACACAGGTCCGTATTGGTATCGAAGTTCGCTCAAGACCTATGGGCCTTCCATCCTTAGTTAATATTAATGAAACTTTTACTCATCAAAGATTAATAATTTAATAAACACTATTATCTATGTTTTGACATCTTATTTTAGTCGGTTACAATTAAAATCTTGAGAGGAACTAATCAAATATGCTATAATGAACTTTTTTTAACATAAGTGTAATCTACAAAATTTGACAACTTACCTAAAAATGGTAACTATTACAGTAAATGGAATATCAAACGCAGAGTAGTTTTAATTACTCTGCAACTGACCTAAAAGTGGTAACTATTTTATTTATTCTTTTTTTTTTAAGATTTTCAAAAATATTTCATTTGTATAAAAATTAAGGTTTACAAGCCATTTATGATATCCATAAAGAATTTTATCATTAAACATATTTTTGCAAATCAACAATTTAATTTAATATTTCTAAAAATGTCAATATTTTAAAAAATTGTTTATTTCAAAATTAAATATCAATAAATATCAAAAATAGTAAACTTACAAAAGTAAAAACATTATATATATAAGTTACTTAATATATAAAAGATTTTACAAAAATTAAAATTATTATAACTAATAAAAATAATAATTAATTTTAAATATAAGACTTTCAAACAATTATAACTATATAAATTTTAAAAGTGATTTTAAGACTTTAGGTTATATGCTATTACATATATTCATATAAATATATACTACATATAATTTGATGCTACAAATTATTCAGAGTGTTCATATATTATTTAAAGAACCAAAAATAATATAGTAAGTCACCATATTTGTTATTTTAAAATTTTTGAAGATTTTCAGAAATGTTTTTTTTCAAAATAAAAAGAAAGTAAATATTAAATTTAGTAAGGAAAATATAGAAATCATCAAGGAATCAGTTTGATATATGAAATAAATTTTTGAAAAATCAACATAGAATTGATTAACAAAAAGAATCTTAACAAGAATTCCAAATAATAAAGACAAGATGAACCTAAAAAACATAGATTTCAAAATTGAGGTAATATATTATTTTTTGTGGCGTCAAGACGAGTCCGGAGCATGAAGATCAGCCAAAGACGACTACTCACGCGCGCACGCACCACCACTCTTCTCCGTTGTTCTGCGCGTGTAGCTCATGTGCCTTTGTCCTTCAACGCAAGCTCCACACATGGATCTCACATGTTGTCGTCACGTGCTACCATTCGCCAACGCCGTTGATTTCTCGTAAGATGTCATCACCCTCTCTCGCTACTGGTGACCGTCGCTGGTAACTCGCAGTGACTCAGTAACTCAGCTAAGTTGACTCGGTGAGTCAACCTTGTGACTCGATCAACCAGTATGGTTGACTTGGTTTAATTGGATTAGGATGTGGTTAGGTAAAACCGAATGGTTAAAATTAATTGAACTGTGGTTAGGTTAAACTGGCTAGTTTAATCAATTTAATTGTGGTTTAGAAAAAAAAATGATTTGGTCCAATTGAAATCGATTTTGGTTAAGGAAAGCCAATTGGTTAAATTAATTTCAATCTGGTCAAGGGCTCACCAGCTTGGGCCATGTTTACCGGGTTAACCATTGACAAGCCCTGTTTACTTTCTATTTATCTTGACCAGACCGCCGGTTATCCGTTTTAACCGTTTAAGGGAGTTGTGACTCGATTCTTTTTCCTGATTTCAGATTTGGAGTATGTTTGAGTAGTTGGAGTTCTGAGACATCACTTTACCACATTGCTAAGGTGAGGGCTATTTCGTTAAATCTCGTACTAACGTAGAACGTTTCCTATGATAGTTTAGTTTTGAAGCATGATATGTTTGTATTAGTTGAGTCTCTTTGAGTGTTGTTTGGTACTTAATTTATTCATTGTAAATCGAAATTAAGGATATGGACTATGTGGAGACTGCGGGATGATAGGTCCTAATTTTTACCACTTTTTAACCATGTTATATGCCTTATTTGGAGTCTGTTATGTGTGTCTAGGATGTATTTTGGAGCCTTGTCGAGATTATGAGGCTTTCTGAAGCTCAAAGAGAAAAGAACCACGTCGCTGGTCAAATTCAGCAAGTATAAGTCGAGATAGAGAGTTGTGTCGATCGACGACGCACCTTTTTTGTTGATCGACGGTCGAGACACAGAAGCTTAATTCACAAAGTACCAGATTTGAAGCTCAAGTCATAGAAATTACAAGATTGCCCCTCGACGTGTTTACCTATTTTATATTATCTTTGTTAGTGTTTTATGTAAGGAGAGACCTCCTTTACAAGTTTAGAGTTTCATAGCAAACAATAGTTTTGGGGGAGAAGATCAAGACTTCTTTCAAACTTTGTACTTGAACCCCAATTTATATCCTTATTAATCTTATGCATTGTTTTATATTTATAATTATGTTATGCTTAGATATGTCTGAGTAGATCTCTTGTTAGATTTAGGATTTATTAATAGTTTTGACGGATTAACCAATTAATAGAATTGCTAGGGTAATTATTAGATCTATCATCAGAATTATACTTATTGCTTATGTTCTAGAGTAGCTAACTAGAACCCTAATATTATGATAATTCATATTGCGAGAGTAGTATCGTTACCTGAACAAATCATGTTGAGTTTAAGTTACTTGGGACAATCGAGGTTTAGTAATTCTAAGTGAACAAATCGAATTGTTTGTTTACTGCTCGACAAAGAAAACCATTGAATGACGCCGTTTGCATACCATCAATCGACGTTATTCCAAATTGGCACACAAAAGTTGTAAACTCCGAGCTTAGCCATATGAGGAAAATAAATTATATCTTTACATATTAAACTTGTGTTCTATAATTGAAAAACCATTGGCTTTTATTCAATATAATTCACTACCTGAAAAACCTAGATCTCGCTATTTTCCTTAATTGCTTACAAAACAATGTATTCTTGATTTATTGTTTCTTAAAGTTTTATTAATTGCCTAGCATAACTAAATTGATTATCAAATCTATTGTATGTCCTCACTCTATGTGGATTTGATCCTGTGTACAATAAATGAACCTCTTATTTGAGAGAGTAATCAGTAGCTCTAGGATAATTTGAGCACTTATCAAATTTAGCGTCGCTGCATGGGAGCAAGGATCGCCATTAAATTTGTTTTACAAGTTTTCTCTAGGTTTTCTTTTCAGTTTACTTACAAAAACAAAATCTTTTGTCTTTAAGGTGCATTCCCAACAGTACCAGAAAAAACAAGGAAGAAGACATAATTTTTTCAGACCTAGTAGCAATCAAGCGTAGCAACCGCAAGGAGAAGCGACAACAATCGATCAACGCCAACACGTCTTCGTTAATCGACACTCATCTACTAGAATTGATTGACACCAACATTAAGACATCAATCGATGGTAATTCCTGAGCAGAGATGGTTGCTATGATGATCATGATCTAGGAATGAGAGAGGAACATGTATGACTTGGAAGGTCATCTTCATAATGCAATAGGTCAGAGAATTGATGATTAGTGACCAGAGGAAGCTGCTGTAGCTGTAGCTGTAGCTCAGCTTGCTCAACCCAGAATGTTGGCTGACTACAATCGTCTAGATCAACTCTATGCCAATAGATCTTCTATCCATCCCCCATCTTTCCAGAAGAACGATTTTGAGCTAAAGCCAGCTTCTTTCAAACTTGCAGCACAAACACCATTTCATAACATTCTCATGAGCACCCTATGGATCATTTGGAGTGATTTGAGGATCTTGTGTCTGCCATCTAGGGTAATGGACCCCTAGGGACTACCTTCTATGCAAGCACTTCAAGTATTCGCTTGCTGGAGATACTTCATATTAGCTTAGTAGCTACCACCATGATCTCTTATATCCTGGACAAACATTAAAGACGCCTTCCTTCGTAATTTATTTGATAATGCCAGAGTGGAGGATTTGAGGAGCAGAATTTTTATATTTACAATGGAGCATGCAAAGTCTTTCAGAAACTCATGGATCAGATTCAAACCTTACCAAAGAGATTATTCACACCATGGATTCAATGAAGTGCAACCTCACAACACTTTCTTCAGAGGTATTGAGGTGTCATACCATATGGCTTTAGACACAACCAGTGAGAAAAACTTATGCATTAGGAGTCCAGTAAAAGCTACCAGATTCATAGAGAATTTGGCAGCTAGCAACAACACCAAGAACAATGATCATGAGAGGAGAAAAGCAGTCCCTACACTTACCAGGATCAAATGGATGAAGTAAGAGCCAAGTTGGACAGTGTTCATAGGTTTCTGAAGAAGCAAGCTAGCTTCGCAGAAGGTGTAGAAGCTATAGAATCAACAATGAGAAAGCTGAAGAAGAGGACGTGAACTTTGTTGGTGGAAATGGATTCCAGAGATATGCGAACCAGAGCAACAGAAACTCTTATGGCAATGTCAGAGGAGTAGCTACAACCAACGATCACAGCAGCAGAGACCCTAAAGCAACAACAAAACATATGGAGCCTCTTACTATCAGAACACCACATCATATACTTAGGAGAACAAGATTGAAGCCATGATTGACAAGGTTCTGGAGGGAAAACAGAAGATGACAATGGATTTCAATGGAAAGATTGATGATGTCTACGCCAACCTCAACACTAAATTTGAAGCTCTCAACACCCATGTGAAGAATCTAGAGAATCAAGTTGTTCTGACCAGTGAAGCTGTGAGAAGAAAAGAAGCCTTAATCAAGGAAAAGATTGAGGCTCAACAAAAGCACCACGTCAGTGCCATCATTGATGATGATTTTTGGCAAGTTGTGGAGAAGTTAGGCACCAGGAGAAAGAAATTCGTGAGAATCCCCTGCCCAATTTAGACGACCATCGATCGACCACCAAAACTAACCATCAATCGATGGTATCTAAAGAATATGTGTGTGAAGAGATGGACATCGATCAACAGCAGTATCCTACCATCGATCGACAATCGATCGAGATAGAAGTATGTCGGTTGCCAAGCATAAACCTGAGTCTTTTATATACTCATAGGCACTCAAAATTCACCCTAACCAAAATCCAGACAAACAGATAAACTACTCTCTACGGTAATGAGGAGGCTATGGATGGACATTCTATAAGAA
Source organism: Moricandia arvensis (assembly GCA_905132765.1). Classification (NCBI taxonomy): domain Eukaryota; kingdom Viridiplantae; phylum Streptophyta; class Magnoliopsida; order Brassicales; family Brassicaceae; genus Moricandia; species Moricandia arvensis. The sequence goes on from CAJHQP010000056.1 coordinate 171,672, forward strand.
AGAAGAAGATCTCTAAGCATCTTAGAGGGAATATAATGAAAAAGAGATGGATAGCTTTGTTAATATAGTCCTTAGAATCCCTTTAGAAACTCCATTCGAGGAAGCTTATTACACTCAAAGATTGTGGATGTTCTTCATAAAAACCAAGGAGACTGATGAGGACTTTGAAATAATGTTTAATCATCTGAGGGAGAAAAAAAAACAAAGGGTTAAGTTGAAGAATAGAAGAGAACCTGGGAAATTTGTGATTCCCTGCAACATCAAGGGACATGACTACCCTCATGCACTCTGCGACACCGGTTCTTTAGTAAGTATTATGCCAAGAACCATGGAAGAGGTGCTCAACTTAAAGGTGGAGCCTTCTAGTGATTCATTCACCTTTTGGATTGCTCTAAGTTAATTTTGGGAGGCATAGTCAAAGACCTCCAAGTGCAAATTGGTGATGCCCTAATTCATGTAGACTTTCATGTCTTGGATGTCCAAGTGGAGCAGAATTCATCGCTACTACTCGGAAGAGCTTTCATCGCCACGGTAGGAGCAATATGCGACATGAAGACAAACAAGTTGTATCTATCTCTTATTGATCAAAATCATTATTATGAACCTGTTCAAATTAGAGCTAAATCTGCTCTCATTGATTTGGTTCATGAACCAGAACTTGTGGCCACGTGTTTCTGTGATTTCGCGAAAGAGAATGAATCGGATGATGGAGAATCGATCGACACCCAGCCCAAACAATCGGTTGTCAAAAACAACATACAAATAGGTCAACACCCACCCTTTGACATTGATCGACAACCCTGACCTAACATCAATTGAGTATCGTGCCCTTGCACTAGAAGAACCTAGAAATTTCAGAGGATCCGATGAAACCTGTATCGCGACATCGATCAACGGTGCCATCGATCGATGCTAATATGGCATAATACAATGCAGATATGGTAATGTCAGACCAGATGAGTTTGGAATTATGAGGGGTCCAGAAGGATATGCATGAGCAATAGATGGACGAATTCTAAATCCATCTAAGGAAAACGTAGAAGACATATTCGCAATGGCCAATGGATCAGGAAATCTCTTCAGACAACAACATCATGATAGCCATGAGGATAACAACAAGCCATCATTGGTCCCACTCCTCTTTGTTTGCCAGATTATGTAGAGAATTTTGAGGATTCCAGGCCATCAGCTGACTACTACAGCAGAGAATAGATGACATGGTACAAGGAATCTACAGAGCACAAGAGATGTTGATGGATGACGGTTACAAGAGGATGATGATATATATTACCCATTCAACAACAGTATCAGCTGGTCAACCACGTGCATGGACTAGATGGATTCTACTTATCAGATGATTCAAAGACATCTTGCGAATGGAGCAGACAAAGCCCCATCGATCGACGAACGAGCTCGACCATCGATCGACGTTTCAAGCAAACAATTTAGACAGAGGTTAGTAACTGAGAAGCTGCTGGAAGATAAACTTGATGTAGTTTATGTATCTCAAGACATGATGATGGAAGATATCTTCATGAGACTGGATGACATATCCATACCCACAAATAGCAGGATTGGCTGATTACACAAACGGATAGACAACCTTCAGGAAAGGATGAGTTATATTGAGATCACCAAGGAGAATGTGGACAACCAAAGAACAATAGGTGAAGAATCCATTAGAAGCTTTGTTTGTACATGGTTCCTTATGAGCAATGAAGATGTGGACACTTGTTTTCCAACAAGTGATACTCTGCACCCATCGTAGTCCATACAATGCTAAACGTCAAGCTAAATACTATAACTAAGCACATAGTGAGAGATAAACCACTATTAGGTATGTTTTAAATACATTTTATTTTCAGAATTTTACTAATTTCGTTTTTTTATGTTTATGTCAAAAAAACAGGAAGATCGAGAACTGTCATCGATCGACGACAGAGCACAACCATTGGTCAATACCGATCAACATCGGTCGACATCATCACATTACCATCAATAGACACTCGTAACAGAAACTGGTATTTTTGACTTTCCTTAAATCATTTACTTATGATTTAATTTTTCCCACCTAACAGAGACGGGAACACAGTGGGACAGTGTTATTTAAGTCTGGGGAGAGGTTTACTGATATTTCTTTCTATTTTGATTTTTTTTTCTTATGTGTTTTATTGAGTCAAGAAAATGATTATGATTAGTTTAAATTTTAACTTATTATCTAACCATTCTATAGCAAAATTCTAGATTTGTTGATTACAGAGAGTACTAGAGATACCAAAGTGAATCATCATGTCACTATATCACACTTGTTTAGAAATTTTGAAGGAACCGAAGCTAACCTCCAACCTAATATTAACTTAATTGCTTGCTTTAGGGTTTGGCATACATTAGATCTGATTCCTCTTGCACGTCTGGAAGGTAAAGTCTTTGTGCTTATGATTCTCTTCTCTCCTTGTTCGACATCAATAAAAATAAAAGATTGAGATGATTTTCCTGAAAGATGCAGAGGGGTAATAAATTGCATATGGCCTCATTATTCTAATTCAGAAAGGAATGATCACACATTGTGGAAGCAAGGGATAGATAAATTATATGTGATCTCACTATTCGCCTACACTTTGTCAAAAAGAAAAGAGAAAACAAAAAGAAAGATGAACAAGATGGATTATCTCAGAATCATGAATTCATTAGACTTATAAAAAGAAATATAAAGAGATTCAGAGAATAGAAAGAGGGAAGAAATGGATCAGAGAATATTGCATGTGTGTTCAGATACTTGCAAGGATAAGAGTCCATGTGTCATCTGATCGATACTCCCAAGGTAAAGCATGCACTTTTATTTTATGCAAGAAATGAGGTTAGTAGAGAGGTGAGTCAAGCTAGTATTTGTTAAGTTGTTGGTAGAATGGATTTGGTTGCTATACTAGGATAAGATATATAAAGTTTCTCTAAGATTGACACTTGTTTGATGTTGTTGTGACATAGTAAAGGTGATAATGATGAGCTAGAGATTTTGTGAGCCCATGTTTTTCGAACTTCTTCCACATGTTTACCCTTGTTTGCTTGAGGACAAGAAAAATGTTAAGTCTATGAGAGTTGATAGGTTATAATATTTAACACTTTTAGATCATGTTGTAGGTTCTATCTGGAGTTTTTTATGTGTGTTTAGGTGTGTTTTAGAGTTTTTTCAGGTTTAGGTGCATTTTGGAGCATTGTAGAGATTATTAGGCTTTCTGGAGCTCAAAGAGAGAAGAACCTCGTAGTCAAATTCAGCAAAGTGTGAGTCGAGATAGAGAGTTGTGTTGATCAACAACGCACCCTTGCCGTCGATCAACGTTCGACACGCAGAAGCCGAATTCACAAAGTACCCGACTTGAAGCCCAAGTCATGGAAATTACAAGATTGCCACTGGACGTGTTTTACCTAGTTTATATTATCTTTAATGGTGTTTAATGCAAAGAGAGACCTCTTTTGCTAGTTTAGAATTTTCATAGCAAACATAGTAGTTTTAGGGGAAATATCAACATTTCTTTCAAGGTTTGTAGTGGAACCCTAGACTGTATCACAACAAGAAAGCAGCGATATTCTGACGAACAATATCGTCGGAGTTTCATCGGAAATATATCTTCGGAAAAACATATTTTGTCAGAATATCGTCAACCATTCCGAGGGAATACCAAGAACGATTTTGTAAGAGGAAATTCTGACGAAAACTATCGTAGAAGAGTTTCCTCGGAATTTCCTCAGAAATTTCCGATGGAGTCTTCGTCGGACTTTTTCCGATTGATGTGCCATTGTAATATACCTAGGACAAGTATCCTTGGGATATTCCGAGGAGTGTGTCCCTCGGAATATTTCGAGGAACTGTACCCCTCGGAAAATTCTGAGGCTTCTGTCCTTGGAAATTTCCGAGGGATACAATTCCTCGAAATATTCCTTTTTGAAAACTAATTAATTTTTAATATTTTTTAATTAAATTTTTAAAAATATAATTAAATCTGAAATATAAAATATATTATAATATTTAAAAATTTTACATATTAAAATAAAACATTTAGAGTTTTTAAAAAATAAAAATACAAAGCCTCAGAATTTTTCGAGGGACACAATTCCTTAGAATATTCCTTTTTGAAAAATAATTAATTTTTAATATTTTTAATTGAATTTTAAAAATAAAATTAAATCTAAAATAGAAAACATATTCTAATATTTTAAAAAAAAATACATATTAAAATAAAACATTTAGATTTTTTAAAAAATAAAAACACAAACTAGAACTCGATCGGGAACAACCGTTTCATCATATTCATCATTTGTTCATTCATCCTCTTCGATGTCGCCACTTCAGCTGTTGATCGGTCATCTGAGTCTCCAATGCTGCTATGCGGTCATCCTTTTTCTGTAGCTGCGCCATAATTGTCGGATCAATAAAAGGCGATGATGAAGAAGAAGCAACGTACTGGAATCGACGACCCAAAGCGACCAAACGGCCTTTTCTCTTTTGAACCGCATAAAAGAGAAAACATAAAAAATTTAGTAGTAATAAAGATGATGAAATAAAAATATAGTAAGAATTAAAATGAAGACCTTACCAATCCAACGAGTTCGTTGATTCGATCTCGAGACAGGTTGGTGGAACCAGCAGTAGTGGCGTCCTCGTCAGAGAGAAGCTGAGATAGGTGGAACTCTTTGTCTTCCTTCTGGGGTTGGACCAGGTCGACCACTTCCTTCATAAGATCATCAGAAATCTCGCCGGTCTTTTTGTTGGTATACGCCATCTTCATTATGGCAAGATCATCAACCGGCTCACCATCATTTTCTTCCGCCTTAAAAAACATTTGTTGAAAAAAGCATTAGAAATTGAAAGAAATGCATAAAATTGAAATAAAAATATTTAAACAATTGAAATAAAAAGTAGATTCAACTAACCATTCGATCTCACAGAGTGTGAATACTCTGGGAACCCAAGTTTTGCTTGTACATGCCCTTCCGGTGACGATCGCTCTTGCGGTTGCCGGAGTTGGTCACCGAGAGGTCTTGCGTGTCGGTCATCTCTCAATGTTGTATCAACTCAGCCCACACCGTCTCATTAATCGATTTTGGTGTCTTTCCTACGTGCCACTTATGCTTCCATTCATAGATCTGCTTCCCATAATTGTCCATGACTTTATGGAAAAGGAAATTATTGATATAGTTTGTCTGATCATAATTCTAGTTGAATTCTTGCTGAAAAAAAGCACAATTAGTAAAAAAATTATGTCAAAGATTAAAAATATAAGTTAAAAAAAATAAAAAAAATACCGCAAACTGACGGAACCACATTTCATGATCTCCTACTCCTCAGGAGAGAAGCTGGTGAAGGTAAGATGTCCCTTCTTGAGGTTCGAGTACATCATCCGTTTGATGAAGATGTTGATCCCGTTCCCCGACTGGTCGAACCTAAGATAAGAAAAAAAATTAGAATCATGACAAAAATATAATGAAAGAAAATGATTAAAAAAATTGTTTACCATGTTTGATGTCGTCTCTGTAGATACGGAGAGAGAACGAGAAGATGCACTCGACCCGGCTGTTGAACCAACTGTTCAACAGACATTGTACCCGGAACAACTGGAGGAGCGATAGGGTGAGCAGCAGCAAAATCGTCGGGAGCTTAGTACGGAACGGCGACGCCTAACCTGGTTCTCGCCACCAAACCTGCAAATAAAACAAAATTTTACAAATAGTTTAAAAATATAGAAAATCCAACTAAACTCTTTTTCAAAATGAAATTAAAAAAATTCTTTTAATAAATATAAATATCATTTTATACATATAAAAGTCTAAAATAGATTTAATAAATCCAAAAATAGATTTTATATACAAAAAAAAATTATAAATATAAAAGTAGTTTTATAAATTTAGAAATAGATTTTATACCAAAAATGTTTTATATATATATAAACGTTTTTATAAATAGAAAAATAGTTTTATAAATTTAAAAACGGATTTAATAAATCTTAAAATAGATTTTCTATACAAAGTTTTTTTTATAAATATAAAAAACGATTTTATAGATACAAAAACAAATGTTATATAAACATAAAAACGTTTTTATAAATATAAAAATAGTTTTATAAATATAAAATGGATTTAATAAATCTAAAAATAGATTTATATACAAAAACGTTTTATAAATATAATGAAAAAGTTTTTATGAATATAGTGAAAACGTTTTTATAAATATAAAAATATTTTTATAAATATAAAAACGTTTTGATACACAATCCTAACCAAAATCATCAATCTACCAATCACCCTAACAATTCTAACAATCCTAAATCAAAAAACATCAATCTACCAGTCCTAAAATAATCAAATCCTTTCCAAAACCTAACAAAAAGAACCCAAGAGAGTGGGATAGGGTTCTTACATCTTTTGTGATAGATATTAAGGAGGAATAGAGAGGATTGGCCGGAGAACCCGAGAGAGGAGAGACCGAGAGAGATTTTTGCCGGAGGTCTTAGAGAGAGAGAGGAGAAATGGGGAAGAAGAAACGTTTCTGGTTAATAAACACCGGAACGTCCGACGGATACAGTTCGTCGGTATTCCGTCGGAAATCAATTAACTTGATTTTCGCAAAAATTTTGGTGGTTCCTTTTTCCGGTCCCTGAAACATTTCCGAGGAAATTCCAAGAAACACTAAAAATACCGAGGAAATTCCGAGGAAAAGAGAATATACTTTGCATGTCTTCCTACTGGTTCAAAAAATCATGTTTCCTCGGAAATTTCTCGGTATATTCCGAGGAAATTCCGAGTAAACCATGTTTGGGGTTTCAAAACCCTAAATTTGTGGACCCTAGATCATTTCTTACATAATTTCAAAGTTGTTTAATGCATAAAATTGAGGATTCTTTCTATAGATGTGCATAAACCATGAAATTAAAAATTTCGAAATCGATTACAAGTATTGTCGTTCTCATTCATTAAAGTGTATAAGTGATTATGTTGAGGTGTATAAATTTCGTCCATACAATTGGAAGAGTTTTATTATTTGAAGACAAACTAACAATTGGACTCAAAATCAATATAAGACACTTACTAAGGCTTGTTTTAGTCGTATTGTTTCATTTCTAACCGTAAAATGATGTTTTCAGTTCAAAAAATCAAATCCGAGGAAAATAACCCCTAAAACAAATCCTCAAATCCGATTTTTCACAAGAAATAACGAGGAAATTCTGATTCAGATTCAGATTCATCTAGTGATGACTCGGAATCGGAGTTAAACAGACCCTCGGATTTTTTTTTAAGAATACCAAGGAAATTCTGAGGAATAAACACTATTTCCTTAGAATATCCTTGGTATTCTTTAAAAAAAAAATCCGAGCGTCTGTTTAACTCTGATTCCGAGTCATCACCAGATGAATCTGAATCTGAATCTTGGTGAAACTCTCCAATCACAGGTTCATCATCTTCTTGAAAAACAGCTTCCTCTCCAAAGTCGGTTAAATCGACTACAAGATCAACATTTCCTAAATCTTCAGTTGCACTTAAGTTGCCGGATGAGCTTGGTTGTAGTGTGTCTTGATCAGAACTTCCATGAACTCGGCTTCTCGGTTTGAGTGATGTAACAGTGACTCATGGATCATCTTTGTTCCTAACCCTAGGATACTTGATATAGCAAACCTATAAAATATTAAATATTTATATGTAAATTAGTAATAGTAATATACAGACGAATGAATCATTATGAATAAATTGACATATATATATTTACTTGATCAACTTGCGAAGCAAGAATGAAATGATCATAATATTTCAGTTTTCGTCGCGAATGTACTGACGTAACACCAAATGCATATGTTCTCACACCTCGATCTACAGTGTTGTCGTACCAATCACAATAGAAAACAGTACACCGCAATCAAACCATGCCTGGATACTTGATTTCCGAAATTTCGTGTATATTCCCGTAGTACACATCATCTCCAGATGCAGACGAGACACCAACATCATAAGTTGTACTTGAACGTCTTCTCTTTTTAGTTGTGAATGCATATCCTCGAGTTCAAAATCTCGGATATGACTTCACAACATGTTGTGGTCCACACACCATCTCGCGTATCCAATCGTTAAATGTTTCATCTCTGACAATTCCATCAAACACCTATATATTAATAGAAAATATGTTATAGCAATATCTGTGAATTGGTATAATTATGTGAATAATAGTAATTTGTTAAAAGCACTCACATAACCAAGCATCCAAGCAGCAACTTCTCTCAGCTTCAGTTCTTCTAGTTCCTCTTCTGTGGCATATCTATGAGTGAACCGTTTTTCAGCCATGAAAATCTTGTATACATGATGAAATTAATTAAGATTTAAAATACAACTTGTTAAAATAATAATTTGTAAACAGAATTATATATGTACCTCTCATATTGAAGAATATATTCGCAGTTGGTGAGCAAATATGTTTACAAATAACTGTGCTTCTGCTCAGTAAGTCGACAGTCCTTTAATTTTCCTCTAAGTCGTCCAAAATCTGTGAAGATTTTAATTTTCCTCTAAGTCGTCCAAAATCTGTGAAGATGTTTGGAACCGTAACATAATATGTTGCCCTTTCGCTTCTATCATCATGTCGAGTAGGTCTTCTGTTTTTCGTATGCACTTCTGCTGGAAAGTAGTATTCAACAAAGTTTGAAGTTTCTTCATTGATCATATGTGCAACTATAGAACCTTCCACCTTACTTAAATTCTTGAGCTTTTTCTTCAGATGAAACATATACCGCTCGTAAAGATACATCCATCTATAATGCACAGGATCACCAAGTTCCAATTCTCTTGCCAAGTGAATAACAAGATGTTCCATAACATCAAAAATGATGGAGGAAATATCTTCTCTAAATTGCACTGGATCACAGGTATGTTAGACTTCAAATTTTGGGCACCTTCTGGAGTCACTGATCTCGTGCATAAATCGCGGAAGAAAGCACTTACCCCTGCAATTGCTTCATGAACATTTTGTGGTAATAGTCCTGAGAATGCAAATGGAAAGAGGCGCTGCATCATTACAAGGCAATCGTGACTCTTCAAGCCGATAAATTTTCCTTCGTTTTTGTCTACACAGTTACGCAAATTAGATGCGTAACCGTCTGGAAATTCCATATTGTTTGAAATCCAATCAAAGAACGCATCTTTTACTGCTGCATCCAGTCGGTATATGGGAGTAGGAGCCCTACCATTCTCATCAACATGAAGTTCGGAACGAGCACATATATTGACTAAATCCAATCTTGACTTCAAATTATCTTTAGTTTTACCTTGGACGTTAAGGATCGTGTTCATGACATTGTCAAAAAAATTCTTGAAAATATGCATGACATCTAAATTATGCAGCAGCAGATGATCCTTCCAATATGGTAGATCCCAGAAAATACTCTTTTTGTGCTAATTATGTAGTTCTCCAACAGCATCTACTGGATAATACACATGTCCACCAACGTCTAGCGTCCTTTCTGCACCAAAATCTCTTAGATGTGTCAACAAATCTTCTCCACAAATTTTCGGAAGTGGACTGTTAAACACTTTCTTGTTCTTCGTAAACAAAGTCCTACTCCTACGATATGTATGATCAGGTGGTAGGAATCTCCTGTTACAGTCAAACCAACATGTTTTCCTTCCGTGTTTTAGTTGGAAAGCATATGTGTTATCTTGACAATGTGGACATGATAGCCTTCCATGCGTTGTCCATCCAGATAACATACCATATGCAGGAAAATCACTTATTGTCCACTTAAGTATTGCCCGCATTTGAAAGTTTTCCTTACACGAAACATCGTATGTTTCAGCACCTTGAGCCCACAGTTGTTGCAACTCATATATTAGTGGCTGAAGAAACACATCCAATGATCTCTTAGGATGCTCTGGCCCGGGAACAAGAATGGAGAGAAACAAAAACTCTCGACGCAAGCACAAATTTGGCTGTAAGTTGTATGGTGTAAGAATGACTGGCCATAGAGAATATTGTCTTCCATGCTTATCAAATGGGTTGAAACCAACGGTACATAATCCAAGGTAGACATTTCTTCTCTCATACGCGAATTCTGGATATGTTGATTGGAAATGCTTCTAACTTTTTGCATCTGAAGGATGTCTAATCTCACCATCTGTTGAATGCTCCGCATGCCATCTCATTGGTTGAGCAGTGCGTTCAGACTGATACAACCTCTTCAACCTTTTTGTCAAAAGAAAATACCACCTCCTTTTGTATGGCACTAGAACTCTTCCACTCGTGTCTCTATAACGAGCATTCCCACAAAATTTGCATGTAACCCGGTTCTTATCCGCCCTTCAATATATCATGCAGTTATCAATGCATACATCTATTACCTGATACGATAAACCAAGACCAGCTACGAGTTTCTAAGACTCGTAGTATGAATCTAGGCCTAGATTATCCTCTGGTAAAATTCCTTATTACAAAATCAGCAATCGCATCTACACACTCTTCAGCCAAATTAGAATATATTTTAATGCCCATCAGTCTTGTTGCAGATGATAAAGGTGAATGACCATCTCTGCAACCTTCGTAGAAAGATTGTTTGCATGAATCCAACATATCAAAAAATCTCCTAGCTTCTGCATTGGGTAATTTTTCCCTCTAAAATGATCATTTATCATATGCTCAGTACCTACACCATAATCTACATCCGTTCTAATTGGTTCTTCTAACCTATTCCTAGTCTGAGGTTCGCTAATACTACCATATTCATAATCAGTTTTCCCATGATAATACCAAATTTTGTAACTTCGTGTAAAACCATTCAATATAGATGAGTCCAAACATCCCACTCTTTTATAACCTTTTTAATTTTACAAGTAGAGCAAGGACATCTTAAAATACATATTTTTGCTTCCGGTGGTCGTTGAACTAACCCCATAAATTCGGTTATACCTTCTTGATAATCATCCGTAAGCAATCTCGTGTTAGGATCCAAATGAGGTCGATCCTTCCAGGAACAATAATATTTTGAAGAAGACATGGTTTTTAGAATCTTTTTCATGTGTAAAGTAAGTAAGAGGATGAAAATATTGAGAGAATGAAGAGGGTGAGGGGTGTTTGTATTTATAGATGAAATGTTGCCGACAATTCCGACGGACAAACGATGTTCCTCGGAATTTCGCTGGAATTTTTCAAATCCCCCAACGGCTCTTTAACGGCTACAAATTAGCCTCGGATTTTCGTCGGAAAATACCGACGAAATTTGTTTCCTCGATATTTCCTCAAACTTTTCCGACGAACTGTGTAGTCCTCGGAACACCGTCGGTATTTTCTGACGATATTCCGAGGAAAGGCAAGTTTTGGGTTTCCTCTGAATATCGTAGGTATTACATCGGTGTATTCCGAGGAAGTGCTTTTCCGTCGGAATTTCCGTCGGGATATACCATGTTTTCTTGTAGTGTATCCCTATTAATCTTATGAATTATTTTATGTTTATGATTATGCTATGCTTAGCTATATCTCTTGTTAAGGTTTAGGGTTTATTAATGGTTTTGACGGATAATCAAACAATAGAATTACTAGGGTGATTATTAGATTTATCATCAGAATTGTGCTAATTGTTTGTGTTCTAGAATAGCTAACTAAAACCCAGATATTTGGATAAGTGATACTGCGACATTATCGTTATCTGAAAAAAATCTGTTGAGCTTAAATTACTAAAGACAATCAAGAGAAGGTCTAGTAATTCTAAGTGAAATATGATCATTTAATGCTTGAGTAAGAAACCCACCATTCCATTCTGTTTTTGCATACCATCGATCGACGATGTAATACCCCTGATCTAGGGTATCAAGTCAACGCAAAGTCAAAAACTTGTGATCGAACAACACTTTGAATAGTATGCTATTACGAGATTTAAATGGAGGTTCGGTCGAGGAATTTTGAAGAAAGGTCGAGTAAAAACAAGAATTGGCGAGGAGATAGAACCTGAGATACAATATGGTCGAGGTCGAGCATGGAGAATTTTTGAATTCATCAATTCAAGTAATACTCAATCTCAATCATCATTATGGGTTAAAAGAAGACTTTAGGTTGAATCAGAATCAAGCTGGTACGAGCAAGAATTAGATATGGTCAGTAGAAGTTTCAGAGCTGGTCTACGCAGAGGATTGGTATGGGTTGAAATTCGAAGAAGACTGTAATGATTCCATAAATTTATGGATCAATTTAGGAACCTTATTTAAGTTATTTGAATACATAAAAAGGATTTTGGTGAAGGCAAAACCAATATGGTTCAGAGGAAGACAGTTTTGGCTGATATTGTCAAAACGGGCTAATCGGGTGAAACAAAAGCCAAATGGAGATATGCAAACATGGGATTGGGATTCAATGGAGTTAATTAAAAATATTATGGAATAAAGAAGGAGTTCAACTACGGAGAAGAAAATCAACAACAGTCAATGGACAAGATTGCACCACATGGCACCTTCTGATCCAACAATTGAGATCTAGACACTTGGAGGGCCAATTTCATTCAATCTAGGAAATGATATGAATTAAATCAAGGGTTTTAATAGTGAAGAAATGAAGTGCAAAATGTGCAACGATAGCTTAGAGACATCAAGATTCTTTTTATCCCCCAAAATAGGAGCATTTCATCGTGGAGGTTAAAGGGCTGAAGATGGGCATTCAGCATGGGCCACACAGCATCGAGGACCAATATGAATTGTTGGTCAGGCTGGAGCATTAACCAAGTGGGTTAAGAGAATGGTGTTGCACATTTACCAAATGAGCCAATATTGCTATTTAGACCAAGGAGAAAAACTTGATGGAAACATGTCAGAAAATGTGGCAGACATGCATTGGTAGATTCTCCACATGTTATGGTCGACAATGAGAAGTGGGAGCAAGCCTAGGTTGTATATTTACCACAGGTTGAGTAAAGGAGTCATTTTGTAGCTAAAAGTGAGCATGTGGAAAAGTGAATTAAAGAGCAAATTTGGAGCTGAAATTTTGTACACAGAATGTAGTCAAGAAGGTGATTTTTTCAAGAAGATGGGACGTAGGTGAGTGGAATATCATCAGTTTTCACCATTGCATGCAAATGAGAAATTTTAAGGTGACACATGGACGGGCACATGTCAAGAAGGTTACATGCATTTCGTAGCTATAAATATGACCCTTAGGATGAGAATTTTAGATATTAAAACTCCAATAGATTTCTCTCTCATTCGTTGTTGCTGATACTTCTTGAGAGAGAAAGTAACCAAAACCAATAAAATTTTCTAAGTGTTTTAGATGAGTGTTAGGAGGATAGGAAATGGCTGATTCTTAGACTAGGATCTGTGGTGTTGTTTTAGAAAGGGTGGTAAGGTTCTGAATTCGCGTTTTGAAAGAGTTTTATAATCGTAAGCCTTTAGCCCTCCTAAATCGGTTTTTGTGTAAAATAGGTTCTAAGCAAGTAGGAGAATGTTCTGGCTGAGAGTGTGGCCTATCTCCCTTGCGTTAAGACCTAGGTGGGTTCCGGGGATATTTTTGTGTGTATTAATTGTGTGTGTGTTGCAGGAGAAGAGCTTAGAACAGGTGGGTCTTTAAGATAAATCGAGAAGTGGTTTGTGTATGAACCGCATTGGTGTGTGGTAGACACCATGCCTGTGATTGTTTGTATGATTGTGTGTTATTTATTGTGTGATGTGTGTTTAAGATTAATAGCATCCTTGTTTAACTGTTTAAGTTGTTGTTTGCATGCTTGTCTAGATAGTAGTTAAACCGTATGCATGTGTAGAATTGTTATAGCATGTCTATCTAGAATTAATTAATAATAGCATGCATTGTGTTTAAAATTTTGTCGCATGCTTTTCTAGATAATGTGGTTTGGTAGCATGCATTGTGTAGTAGAGTTGTAGCATGGCTATCTAGACATTGGTTAGTCTCATGTAGATTGAGCTGTACTCTCTCATGCTGATAGGTTGTGTTATGCATGTGTGATTGCATATTGTTAAGTTGATAGTATTTCATGTATTTCATTTAGAGAGTCTTTGGGTCTAGCTTAACCATGTAGGTGGCTATGACTATTTTTGTTGAGTGATTTCGTGTCGAGTCTAGCGTAACCACGTAGGTGAGCTATGACTAGTGTATTTGGTTGAATCGCCTATTCACAGAGAATAGTGCATATTATTAATTGTCTATTGAAGGTGGAATAATGCATGTAATCCCTCTCTAATCTCTCAGGTGTGTCACTTAATGAGGGATTAGTTGTGTGTCATCCTGGTGGTATCTCGGTTGCGGATCAATCCTCTAGTGGTTGGTGTTGTGTCCAGTGGTATCTCGCTTGCAGAGAGATTCTCTGGAGGCCCCAGTGGTCTCTCGCTTGCGGAGGAATTCTCTGGTGGCCCCAGTGGTATCTTGCTTGCGGAGCGATTCTCTGGTGGTTTTGTGATGTGTGTCTAGTGGTATCACGCTCGCGGTGTGATTCTCTAGAAGCGGATTGACCTATCCTCATCTGTTCATCATGTGAAGTGGGTCACGCCCATGGGCGAGCGCTGCATGACGATGCAGCCTAGTGGTATCTCGGTTGTGGATCGGTTCTCCGGAGAATGATGTGTTCTGCTATGTGACTCGAGTGTTAATAGCAAAGAGTGTTCAGATGATGATGAGGCTTTCGATGTGATGTGAAGGGATCCTTAGGATATCTTAGCTGGTGCTAGCATCTGAATTGTGTGTTTGAGTTTTGTGTCTAGATTGTGTCAGTTAGATGAGGCATACGGCTGTCTCGATCCTACGCGTCAAGTAGAGAATCTTCGCGTTGTGTAGTTGCATGCCTGTTTATTATTGTTGTTTTGTATTGTACTCCGATTGTTGCTTGTTACATGGTGGCTTGCTGATTGTTTGGGGTTGGGTGGGAAATTAGAATTAATAATATTATTGTTGTTAGTTGGGCCCGGTTCCCACTAAGTAACGCTAGATTGCTCATTCCCTATTGTGGAAACTTTTTGCAGGTAACCATAGAGGATTGAGCTTTTCGGGGTGTGACGGACATTGTCCGGTGTAGAGTTGCGAGGCATTTTGCAAGTAATAAGAAAATGTTAATTTTCGTTGCTTTTGTTGTTGTTTATGGGTACCCTTTTGACTTTCTTTTGTTTTATGGACACCGTCGAGTTCTCGATTTTGTGATATAAATAAAATGTATGTTTTAAATTAAAAATTGTTATAAACGATGATATTAGTCTTGTCTAGACTGACTCAACTCTAGACCATCGTACAGGTTGGCCGACCTTAGGCCGTGGTCGAAAGTACGGTATCGCGGACAGACCAATCAAGCCTTGGACTCGTCCTCGGATTTGGCTGGATCGCTTGTGGTGCTCGTCAATTGTGGCGCTTCCGGCTCATTCTGGTTTTTTCCAGCGTAGGACAGTTCGGGGTGTTACAAATGGAGGAATCAGGGCATGGTTGTAAATTCGTGCTTTCATTTGCGAGTTTTCAAATGTTTTATCGATTCAAAAGGAGTCCCAAACAGCATCATTAGGGAACTGACACATCCTTCACTTAGGATTAGGATTCTTAGAGTAAATCAGGGAATTCAGGATCTCACCCTTTTCATGTGTTGCAGTGGATGGTGTTGGTAATCGATAGGGGAGAAGAGGATTCAGTATGAGGAATGTGGTGCAGAGGCTTGGAGTTGGGAGAAAATTTGGATCAGAGGGTTATGATGGATCGAGTGAGTCGATTTCGTCCAGTGATTCAAGATCTGATTCTGACTTCAAGCAGGAGAATGTGGATGAAAGTTCAGAAATTTCGCATGTGACTAGTTCATCAGAGTTTAAAGAAGCTGAGGAACTTGAAAAAATGGAAGAGGATTCTGATCATTTTGAGGGTTTAGATTTCTTCTCGCACATGGAGGCCATTCCAAAGGATTCATCTGACTCATTCAACTATCAGTTTGGATATGGCAACAAAACCGGAGAGGACATGCTTATCAGCTCATCGGATATGGGTATCATTGAACCCACCCCACCAAAGATTATTAAGATATCGTCCGACAGTACGGAGGCGGTAAACATTGTCGATGTCAGCTCTAGGGAAGGCAGCCTTGGATATTGATGCCAATATGGGGTCCATTGTTCGCTTTAACGCCAGACTTTTGGGAATCTAGTCTTAGTGGAGGTAGTTTGGGGCAGATGTCTAAACCTTATTGCGAGTATTACTATGAGCTGATGCCCATGTCAAGCGACAAATCTAGTTAACCATGCAGCGGAAGAAGCAAACATGGAAGTGGAAGTTGAGCAAGAGTCTGAAACTGAAGAAAGAGCAGTGGAGAAGGCTATGGTGTGGCCAAGTGGAACGCACAGAACATCAGGAAGTGAAAGCGGAGGATCGTCACAGGTTGCTATCATATCTAGCAACGTTGCAGTGGATGAAGATTTTGGTCTGTGTAGGTCAAGTGGGGCTCATGCTCAAGAGTGTACAAGGGTCATAAGTCATCCATATCAGAGCAGCTTTGTGGTCAGCAGTTCGTGTGAATCCGGTGGACCCTTCGCAGCAGAATTTCCTAAACTCTAACATCGTCTGAGCCGCACCCATCTCCGTCATCCCTCCATCTCGACCTGATCGATAAGCCCCAACCGCGATGAGATGAGAAAACTATAGACACCGTGCTAGTGTTAGGCATGGTATTAACCCTCGTCGTTTAGCTTGAGTAAAGCTAAGGTAAGTGGTTGTTGAACTCCCTCATTGTGTGTTTATTAGTTGAGTTGCGTACTGTGTATTGTGTGTTGCAATTGTTTAATTGCTTAGTAATTGTATGTTGTGTGTTGCTGGTGCAACTGTGTATTTATAGTTAGAACTGCATAGGATTGTGATATCCTAGTAGCGAGTAATAATCTGGTGTATAGATATTATCGCTAGGTTATGGTAGGTTGGTTTGCGTTAGGAAATTGATTGATTGGGTTAAGTGAGAACCTTAGAAATCTTGTAGCGCTTGTGTTGAACCTAGAGTTAGGTAACCAATCTATTTATAGCGATGCATGTGTTGTGAGTTGTTGCGGTGTCGGAAGGACCCCAACCTTGACAAGTTGCGCTAAGAAGACTTGTGAGTTCGTGGTATGGATGATAATTCAGAGACAACATTGGTGAATATCATTGGTATGGTTGAAGACTCAGAGTAGGCAGTGGTGTGACTGTCAGTGGTGTATTGCAAGGGTTCAGAGTTGGCAGTGGTGACACTGTTAGTTGTGTAATTCAAAGACGTCATGGAATGTGACCGTGAATGATTTTGTGTGAGGAGTCAGAGTCGTCTGTAGTCATCAATGTGAAGATGAGTCAGAGGCATTAGTGGATACTTATGTTGGAAATCATAGAAGTATGAAGACCATGAAGAGCTTGTGGTGATTGTAAATGGTGGCATGCTTAGAAGAGTATGGAGTTGCTTTGAAGATAAAGGCAAGCTTGTCAGGTTATGGAATCATGTCAAGAAGAGGAACGAGCCTGAGGAAACTTAGTGAAGCGTTTAAGCAAGTGTGAAGCCCAGAGAGTGTGGCTGGAAATGAGAGTATGAAGTGGTGAAAACAGAAGATGGAGCTCAAGCAAAGAGCTGGTGTTGTGTTTGTTATCAAGACAGAGTTGTTTCCAAGGAAGGGAGACACAAAGTGAATATCATGAGGAGAAGCATGGAGCTTAATTGCAGGAAGATTCGAGTTGTAAGATGGGTAAATGGTGAAAATGGTAGTATTGAAGGGTGGTAACCAGGAATGGTGTATACCGACGAAGCCCGGATGGTGTAACAAAGGGGTGATCTGTTTGGAAAAAAATCGAAGTGAAACTGTGAGAAGGAGAAGTTCATGGAGAAGTTTTGAAGAAAATTTGTGAAGATTACAAGGAGGAAGCAATGACCAAGGGAGAAAGATTGAAGAACTTGAAGACATTTGTGAAGTGAGAATCAGAGCAAAATAAGAATGAGAAAATGAAGGATTGTAGCATAAGCAAGAAGAGTTGGAATTCAAACATCGTGAGGCGGTTAGTATAAGACCGAGTACAGTGGAAGCCAACAGAATAATGAGAAGTCAGAGTAGCGCTTTAGAAGCGTGGTACAAAGTGTTAGAGGACGAATTCATTTTAAGAGGAGAGAATGTAATACCCCTGATCTAGGGTATCAAGTCAACGCAAAGTCAATGACTTGTGATTGACCAACACTTGGAGTAGTATGCTATTAGGAGATTTAAATGGAGGTTCGGTCGAGTAATTTTGATGAATGGTCGAGTAAAAACAAGAATTGGTCAAGGAGATAGAACATGAGCTATGATATGGTCTAGGTCGAGCATGGAGAATTTTTGAATTCATCAATTCAAGTAAGACTCAGTCTCAATCATCATTATGGGTAATAGAAGACTTTTGGTAGAATCAGAATCAAGTTGGTACGAGCCAGAATTGGAGATGGTAGGTAGAAGTTTCAGATATGGTCTACGCAAAGGATTGGTAACGTTTGAAAGTCAAAGAAGAATATTATGATTCCAAGAGTTTAGGGATCAATCTAGGAACCTTATTTAAGGTATTTGAAGACATTAAAAGGAATTTAGTCAAGGCAAAACCAATATGGTTCAGAGGAAGATGGTTTTGACCGATATGGTCAAAACATGTTAATCCGGTGAAACAAAAGCCAAATGGAGATATGCAAGCATGATATTGAGATTAAATGGAGTGAACTAAATATATGATGGACTAAAGATGGAGGTCAACTCATGAGGAGAAAATCAACAAAAGTCAACAGACCAAATTACACCATATGGCACCTTCTGATCAAGCGATTGAGATCTTGCCACGTGGAGAAGCCAATTTCTTTTAATCTTGGGAATGATGTAGATTAAATCAAGGGTTTTTATAGTAAATAAATAAAGTGCAAAAAGTACAAGGATAGCTTGGAGACATCAAAATTCTTTTTGTCCCCAAAATGGAGCATTTCATCATGGAGGTTAAAAGGCTGGATATGGGCATTCAGCATGGACCACACGATATCTAAGCTTTATTTATGACCCATGTGAATTATTGGGCCAGTCTGGAGCATTAAGCAAGTGGGTTAAGAGAGTGAAGTTGTTCATTTACCAAAATGGGCCAAAATTGTCATTTTGGCCAATGAGAAAACGTGATGGAACCATGTCTGGCAAGGAGGAGGACATGCATTGGTAAATTTCCCACATGTTAAGGTCTATGCAAACCTAGGTCATAGTTTTACCACATGTTGAGTAAAAGAGTCATTGTGGAGCTAAAAAGTGAGCATGGGGAAAAGTGACTTAGAGAGCAAGTTTGGAGCTGAAATTTCATACACAGAATTTGATCAAGAAGATGGTTTTGTTTCCTATAAGATGGCACGTAAGTGAGTGAAATATCATTATTTTGCACTATTGCATGCAAATGGGACATTTTAAAGTGACACATGGATGGTCACTTGTCAAAGAGGTTGCATGTATTTTGTGGCTATAAATATGACCCTTAGGATAAGAGTTTGAGAATTTAGAACCCCCATAGCTTTCTCTGTCAGTTGTTATTGCTGATACTTTTTGAGAGAGAAAGTAGCTAAAAACCGATAAAATTTTCTAAGTGTTTTAGATGATTGTTAGGAGGCTGGGAAAAGGCTGATCCTTAGACTAGGATCCATGGTGTTTTTTTAGAAAGGGTGGTAAAGTTTTGAATTCGCGTTTTGAAAGAGTTGTATAACCTTAAGCCTAGCCCTCCTAAATCGGTTTTTGTGTAAACTAGGTTCTAAGAAAGTATGAGAGTATTCTGGCTGAGAGTGTGGCCTATCTCCCTTGTGTGAATACATAGGTGGGTTACGGGGATGTTTGTTGTGTGTATTAACCGTGTGTGTTTTAGGAGAAGATCTTAGACCATACGGGTCTTTAAGCTAAACCGAGAAGTGGTTTGTGTGTGATCCGCATGGGTGTATGGTAGACACCATGCATGTGTATGATTGTGTGTTATTTATTGTGTGATTAAGATTGATAACATGCTTGTTTAAGTGTTTAAGTTGTTGTTTGCATGCTTGTCTAGATAGTAGTTAAACCGCATGCTTGTGTAGAATTGTTATAGTATGTTTATCTAGACTTGATTGAGAATAACATGCATTGTGTTTAAGATTTTGTAGCATGCTGGTCTAGATAATGTGGTTTGGTAGCATGCATTGTGTAGTTGAGTTGTATCATGGCTATCTAGACATTGTGGTTAGTCGCATGTAGATTGAGTGGTACTCTCTCATGCCGTGGAGTTGTGTTATGCATGAGTGATTACATATTCTTAAGTTGATAGTCTTCCATGTGTTGCATTTAGAGAGTTTTTGGGTCTAGTTTAACTATGTAGGTGGCTATGACTATGTGTGTTGAGTTATTGCATGTCGAGACTAGCTTAACCACGTAGGTGAGCTAGGACTAATCTATTTTGTTGAGTCGCCTATTCGCGGAGAATAGTGCATGTGTTTAGTTTTCTGTTTCCAGGTGGAATAGGGCATGCAATCCCTCACTAATCTTACAGGTGTGTGTCACTTGATGTGGGATTAGTTGCGTGTAATATCGGTGGTATCTCGGTTGCGGATAGATTCTCCGGTAATTGGTGTTGTGCCCGAGGTATCTCGCTTGCAGAGAAAGTCTTTGGAGGCCCTAGTGGTATCTCGCTTGCGAAGCGATTCTCTGGTGGTTTTGTGATGTGTGCCTGGTGGTATCTCGCTTGCAGTGCAATTCTCCAAAAGAGGATTGACCTACCCTCATCCGCTCGTCACGTGAATTGTGTCGTGCCCAAAGACGAGCGCTGCATGACGATGCAGCCTGGTGATATCTTGGTTGTCGATCGATTCTCCGGAGAATGATGTGTTCCGACTATGTGACTCGAGTGTTTATAGACGGGAATATTCAGTTGATGAGGTGGTGAGGCTTCTGATGTGATTTGAAGGGATCCCTAGGATGTCTTAGCTGGTGCTAGCATCTGAATTGTGTGTTTCAATTTTTTGTCTAGGATGTCTCTAGATTGTGCCGAGTTAGACGAGGCATACGGCTGTCTCGATCCTACGCGTCGAGTAGAGGGTCTTCGTGTAGTGTAGTTGCATGCCTGTTTATTGTTGTTGTTTTTCATTGCACTCTGATTGTTGTTTGTTGCATGGTGGCTTGTTGATTGTTTGGGGTTGGGTTGGGTTGGGGACTAAAATTAGTTGAGTTCTGGTTCCCACTGAGTAATGCTAGATTGCTCATTCCCTATTGTTGAACCTTTTTGTTGATAACCATAGAGGGTTGAGATTTTCCGGGGTGTGGAGGACGTTGCCCGGTGTAGATTTGCGGTGTTGTTTGCAAGTAATAAGAAGATGTTATTTTCCGTTATTTTCTGTTGCTTTTGTTGTTGTTTATGGGTACTTTTTTCCTTTTTTTGTTTTACGTACACCGTCGATTTCCCGACTTTGTGATATAAATAAAATGTATGTTTTAAATTTAAAAATTCCCATAAATGATGATATTAGTCTTGTCCGGGCTAACACAACTCTTGACCATGATACGGGTTGGCCGATCTTAGACCATGGTTGAGAGGGACGGTATCGCAGACGGACCGGTCGAAGCCTTGGACGCGTCCTCGGAGTTGGCTGGATCGCATGTGGTGCTCGTCAATTGTGGTGCTTCCGGGTCGTTTTGGGTTTGTCCGGCCTAGGACGGCTCGGGAGTGTTACAGATGGTCATTCTGAAATTGCACACACAAGTTGTAGACTCTGAACTTAACCATATGATATATACAAATTATATCTTTACTTTTTACATTTGTGTTCTAAAACTGAAAACTCCGTAACTTCAATCTATTATAATTCACTACCTGAAAACTCTAGATCTATCTATTTTCCTTAATTGCTTACAAACCAACTCATTCATGATTTATTGTTTCTTATAGTTTTATTAACTGTCTAGCATAGCTAAGTTGGTTATCAAATTTATTGTGTATCCTCGCTTTTAGTGGATTTGATCCTTAAGTACTAACTACAGTTGAACCTCTTATTTGAGAGAGTAATCAATAGCTCTATAGTAATTTGAGCACATATAATGGGGGCCAGAGACGTCTAAGCTATCGACGTATATGTTTGAGATCATGGGGAGCAAAGACTTTTGCATATCAACACATATCAGAGATTGCAGAGTGCAAAGATGTTTACGTATCGACGCAAAACAAACATTGTAGAGGTGCAGAGGTGCAAAGGCGGACATTTGTACTATCGACACAATTGGATATTGTATATCTTTATGAAAGATGAAGGGTATATAGACTACTTATGCACCATGCACATTGTTTGTTTCATGTGATGCATTAGGCATCTTGTTTGTAACGGCCGTCATGATTTCGTAATTGTAACGTAATAACTTATGCATTACGCAACTTGTTTGTAACGGCCGTCATGATTTCGTAATTGTAACGTAATAACTTTTCGATGTCATATGTCTTATACTAATAGTTGTGATATACACAAAGACAAAATGTAAGTCTTTTTCTGTAAATGTAATGTCGCATTCGCTTTAGATTTCTCCTAGCTTATATGTGATGTGTCATTTTATCAATGGTTTTCTTCTTTTCCGATAACTAAAATATATATCCTCGTGTTTATATAAATATATAGACCGATAAAACAACAAATTAGAAAACATCAACGACGAGAAAGGCAAGTGGTACACTTCTCTGGAAGTTAATGTTTGACCAAGTATCATTCACCAACTATATACAGGTTTTTACATATAGAATCGGAGCTTAAGAAAAATAGAATAGATCATTAGAATTCAAATACTCAATAACGCGGTTTGATGTAACAAGAGGCATGACGTTGTAGAAAGCACGTTCACACTGTAGCTCTGTTAATGACTTCTCGCGAGCGAGATTATACACGCTTCCAAGGCAACAGCTCATTTCTCTTTTCTTTTTTTTTTTTTTTTGGTATCAAATTAACCAACGAGAGTCTCATGACTTCCTTTCACAAAAGAAAAAAAGAAAAGAATCTCCTGACTTTTTCTTCCTTTGAAAAGCGGGTTTTAATTATTAAAAATAAAATTATATTGTTATACTAAGAAGAAATCTGGAAAATTTGAGGCAACATCTGTAACACTAAGTTGAATGCATGTAATTCTTTAAATCAAATACTTAAAATGTTTTATTTTGGATAGGTAGATGTAGGCATTGTGATAGTAAATTTAGCTTATAGTTTCTACTAGTTTATAGATAAGATCATAACTATTCATTGCATACTTTCTAAAAAATGAAGTATATCCAAACAATAACAATGCTACCTTAGATGGATTACCATGTTTTTATTGGTCAAAATTTAGGACTATAAAATATTTATATTGTTTTTTTCTTAGGGATCCACTAATGAATATAAAATTATTTGGCTTTCAAAGAAACGCGATTTAAAGACTGAAAATGATATTTGATATATATCATGTGTAGGAATGTACTTTTGGTGGAAATATATAGAATAATGGATGGTGATATAAACATGCAATAGTATAATTTGCTTATCCTAGAGATTTTCTTCATACAAAAGCAATAAATCAAGATTTTCTTCATATACAATATTTATATTCCTACCATACATAAAATGTGTGCATTTACGTAATATTCCTATATCGTACAACGAGGTATGTATTTTGTACATTTCTAATAGGCAAAAGAAAATGTAAATTTCTTTGCGAAGTTATTAGATTGCGTGAGTCGCTAAGGTACATCGTTGGTTAAAACATGCTTGTCGTTAGACACTCTGTCTATTTCAATTCGCCTATCTTAGAGAATTATTTTGTTTATTAATAATCCTATAGAATTGGTCAGTTCTTTTTAATATATATATATGCTTGTGTGTGTAATAAATAGAAATTGGTTTGTAAAACAGTTGTAGAGCAAAATCGTTGATTTCTCTTTATAACATATCACGATTAGCATTATAATATTACTTAGAAATAAATATAATGTCACAAAATCAAACTCGAATAATATCACTTCTCTGGGAATAAACTGATTATCATATCTTCCTCCCGAGCAATTAATTAATTTGAATGAACTCGTTGAATAAGCCTTTAGGACGTTTGCATGTTAAATTACTAAACCAACTCCACAACCTATCCAAGCTCATGCTTGACAGATCCTGGCATCAAGACTCACTTTAAAATGGATATGGTTGGGTATGGACTGACTCAGACGGGGTCATTCTTTTAGGTGCTCATAATCAATGTCATCGCTTATCGTCATTACCGATCCTAGATTTGACAAAGTTGAAAGCAAAAAAAAAGTAAAAGAATGTGGTCACTTTCTCCAAAAAAGGAGAAAAAAAATATGTACTCATCAGTTTTGAACCCAATTGCTCAAAACAGACCATTTCGGATACTAATTGGATTTGTGATAAAGTGTTTTTGGGTTTTTGATTTTTTCGAATGGATAACATTTAAGGTTCGAATATATTTTATAGAGGATTCATTATAACTTCGATCGGACTAGGGTTTTTTTGGAATGAAAAACTTTAAATAGTTGATTTTGCATCGTTTAGTTTGTGTGCTTATGGTCATAATTTCATGCTCAGATTTACCTATGTTCTCAAGGATTTCCTTCACTAAGAACATAAAAGAGGTTCACAAAGAAAAGTACTTGTTTCAGGTGGAAGAGCCAGATTTTGAGTAGTTGAGGACAAATATTGTCGTAAAAAGAAAATTTTACGCTTACAGTCACTTTGTAAATTATCAATTACAGAATAGAGCACTTTCCACTTGATAGACACTTTCTACTGATGAAATCACCTTTATACCCTTAACTAAAATTCTAAACACATTCACTTGATTATTTTCTTCGTTAGCTCATTGTAAAAAAAAACTTTATCTCATATCTTTGACTTCGCCGGTAACGAAATCATCGCTGTTTGACTATGTTCTCCCGAATCCTCTCTTCATCGCCAAGCTCTCTTACCTCTAGTTCCATATCTCAGCCACGGATTCAGACATGGAGTCGGCCAAATCTCGTTCGTCGAATCAATGTCGTCATCTAGATCTGTTCTCCTGAGTCCTTTCTCAGTACATGTTACTCGTGTTTGAATTAGATATATGCTTTACTTAGTTCCTTTGATAATCTTAAGCTTTTACATTCAAGCTCTTATTGGTTTGTTAATGATACGAAAGTGATTCGTTTTGGTTGTCATGGAAAATTGCAGATGTCGGTGGTGCTCGGGATTGTACCGGTGATCGTGACTTGGCCATACTCCAAGTATTTGCACTATACAAAACATCATGTCTCCGGCAACGCGTATGTTTTTGATAAAATCGTTGTTTCCTAGATTCTCTGAAATTTTTTGATCTTCTAAATCCTTTTAATCGATTCTCTTTTTTGTTTTGTTGGTTTTTAGTGTTGTTGTGGATTTCGAAATCCAGTTCTGCAAAGTTTTGATTTCAAAATCCAGATCTGCAAAAGATGTGGGCAGGTAATGTATGGATAGCTGGCACATGGATGGATGATGTGTGAATGGTTGAAGTTTGGACGGATGATGTGACCACAACTCAACCATCCACAAGGGAAATTTTGCACACCCCCACCGAACACAAGCAATCAAGTCACGTCATTTTCAAACTAACCTACTTTTCAAGATTCAATCTCATTCATTCACCCGTCCATGCATCACACATCCATGTATCCCCGTCCACACATCACTTGTTCATGCATCACCCACTAACCCGTCCACGTATCCTTCGTCCATGCATCATCCGTCCTCACATCACAAATCAATGCAAGACATGTTAAGGGCAAAATTGTCCACAACCTATCTCTGGCCCACAACAAAGTGTCTCACATGTAAGAAGTGACTTTGAGTGTAAGACAAAGACAAAAAGTGGGTTTAAATGTAATCAACTCCGTAAAAAAACTACCCAGCGGACTGTACCATGCGACGTAATAATGGACAATTCTGGTACGACTAGATAACTATAGAGATATATACTAGAGATATACATAACTACTATTGTCATTATCGGTTCATACAATCCCCTAAGGATTAGGACCTTATACCATGTATATAAACTCTACTTTGTACATCAATATACATACACTTTACATTATATTTCATGGTATCAGAGCTAAAAGATTATTTGACCTAAATAATTTTTTAGCCCTAATTCCTCTCTACGTTTCTATTCTACTTCTAATTCTCGTCGACGTTCTTAGAACATGGCGACACATTCTACTGCAACTTCCGACGTTATGGACAGCTCCGCGTAAGATTTACCTTATACTCTTCATCTGTCGGATAATCTGGGATCTTTAATCACTCTGGTTCTTCTTCGTGGCGACAACTACACCGAATGGGCAACAGAATTTTGGAACTCTCTCCAAGCAAAGCAGAAGATTGGATTTATCGATGGTTCAATTCAGAAACCGACGACAAATCCCGATCTAGCTCGTTGGACATATACTAATTCAATGATCGTAGGTTGGATTCGAACATCAATTGATCCTCAAGTTCTATCTATGGTTGCTCATCTCCCTGATGCTTTCCGACTATGGGAATCTCTTAAACATCGATTCTCCATCAAAAACAGTGTAAGAAAGCATCTTCTGGAAGATGAAATTACTACCTACAAACAGAATGGCCAGTCTGTTCTCGACTACTATTGTCGCTTTTCCAAGTTATGGGAAGAACAATTGACCTTCAAACCATTTATCTCATGCACCTATGCTGCAGCAGGCGAACTGGAAAAAGAACGGGAAGACACAAAAATACATAAATTTCTCTTTGGTTTTGACGAAGTACGATTTAGTACAATCCGTTCCCAAATCATCGACGAAGACCCTCTTCCTAATCTCAACGTAGTCTATTCACGTGTTATTCGAGCTGAACAACATCTCAACAACATGCGCTTGGGGGAAACTAAGCAAGATGCTTTAGGCTTTTCCGTGAGAACGGAGACTTCTCCTACTACTGCTGCTACTGTCCTTACCCCTCGCGGTCGTGATTGTGATCGCTCTTGTACACATTGCAAATGTACTGTTCATGATACATCAGAGTGCTTCCTTTTACATGGCTATCCCGACTGGTTCCTCGAGCAACAACAACAACGATCAAATTCGAAAGTATCGTCGGGAACTAGTAACAGAGGACGGGGTGGTCGTCTCTCGAATGCCGGGGAACGGGGATGAGGTCGGATTACTACTGCTTCTGCATCTACAGCTACAACAGCTATTCCTACCGATCAAATTGCAGCTCTCATAACTCTACTTCAAAATCAACAAAGTCAATTATCTACTGACAGGCTCTCGGGTAAAACACAACTTTCTGACGTTATCATTGATACAGGTGTGTCGCACCACATGACCGGCTATCACTGTTGCGAGACATCGTTGACATTGTTCCGTCTGTGGTAACATTCCCCGATGGGACAGCATCGTGTGCTACTAAAATCGGGACACTATCTTTAAGCAAAGACTACTCTTTACTTAATGTTCTTTTTGTCCCAAACTTCAATTGTACCTTGATAACAGTCTCACGGCTCCGTAAGCAGACAGGGTGTATTGTTATATTCACCAAATCCGGGCCTGAATAGAAGCCCATCAAGCATGTGCTTCGGGGCCCGACGAAGATATCTATATTTTGGGGCCAATACGTTGCTGAGATTCTGAACCTCTATTGGTAACATTGTTGTTATTGTGTTAATGCACTCGGTTTCAAACTCCCCAAACTGCATATTTTCACTATTTTTAACAAAAAAGGGCCAAGAAACTTTTTTTTTGCTTCTGGGCCAATATTTATCAGGTTCGGCCCTAATATTCACTGATACTTTATGTGTTTTACAGAACCGTTTTACGACCCTGATTGGAGCCGGTGAAGAAAGAGAGGGGGTTTACTACTCCAAAGGGGTTCGAGTAGCTCGTTCTCATCAGACTAGTCAGAAGAAGATATCTCATGCGGTTCTTTGGCATCAACGTCTTGGCCATCCTTCTAATAAAGTGCTTTCTACATTACCTGTTTTTGAAAATTGGAGAGTTGATTTCGGCAATACTCACCCATGTGATATTTTTTTCGAGCAAAACAAACTCGTTCTGTTTTTCTTGATAGTCATAATAAAGCTTTACGACCTTTTGCTTTAATACATTGCGATGTTTGGGGTCCTTACCGTACACTTTCTTCATGCGGTGCTGCTTACTTTCTAACGATAGTCGATGATTATTCTAGAGCCGTCTGGGTTTATTTGATGCTAGAGAAGTCTAAAGTTAAAGGACTGCTACAAAATTTCTTTGCCATGGCCACAAATCAATTCAGCAAAATGGTTAAAGCAGTCCGGTCGGACAATGGTTCTGAATTCATGACCATGTCACAATACTTTCGACAACATGGCATTGAACACCAGACCTCTTGTGTCGACACAACTCAACAGAACGGAAGTGTCGAACGAAAACACAGACATATCCTCAACATAGCACGCGCATTACTATTTCAGGCCAAGCTACCATCTACTTTTTAGGGAGAAAGTGTACTCACGGCTGCCCATCTTACAAAACAGAACTCCGACTACTTTACTTCAAGGAAAGACGCCTTACTATATGCTCTATGGAACTAACCCCTCTTACGACTCACTACGCACGTTTGGGTGCCTTAGTTATGCGCATAAGAAGTCCCGAGATAAGGATAAGCTTGGAAACAGGAGTCGGAAATGTATTTTTGTGGGATATCCATATGGGAAAAAAGGCTTGGAAACTATACGATTTAGAGAAAGATGAATTTTTCTCAAGTCGTGACGTTGTCTTTCTCGAAGATCAATTTCCTGGTACGACTGATAAACAATATGCTACACCACCAGTATTCTCACCGGATATTGCCATTAAAAATGATTGGCTACTACCTCTTCCATCTACGCAGTCTACGTTACATGTCGTTCCCACCGACCATGTTCCTGCAACTACTACTAATACTACACCTGCAACCATTACTTTTACTAACCCTGCAGCTACTGCGACTGATCCTGCGACTTCTTTGCATAATCAGGATGACTCTTCGGCCCTACTGATCCCAAGTACTTAGCCAACTTCCCTACCAACTGAGAATACTCCACCATCATCTCCCACTATTGATCGCACTTCTACATCTTATGAGTCACCTGGCCTCGCATCGTTATTAGGCCGAGGGCATCGTATACATAAACCATCAGTACTATTGAAGGATTATATCATCAACGCGACTCAACTATCGTCACCCCCCTCTCTCGCTTCATCGTCTTCTTCTGGGTCCCCTACATCGGTTCCATGTAATACACCTTATCCTATTTCTGCTTACATGTCTCAGGCACACTTCTCTCCAGGACACAAAGCCTTTGTTGCTGCTTTAACATCTAATGTCGAGCCAGCAAATTACAAAGAAGCTTCTAAACACGATATTTGGAATGCCTCGATGTCTGACGAATATACCGCGCTTGAAGACAATCACACTTGGGATGTTTCTGATTTTCCACCTGGAAAGAAGGCGATTGCAAGTAAATGGGTCTACAAGATAAAATATCATTCTCATGGCAAAGTATTTCGAAAAGCGTGTGGCAATCGTCCGCGCGAGGGCCTCGATTACACGGATACGTTCGCACTTGTTGCTAAGCCAAGTACTGTTCGGATCTTGCTTGATATCGCAGCTGCCAAAAAATGGGAAATTCATCAGATGGATGTTCATAATGCCTTCTTACATGGTAATTTAAAAGAAGAAGTTTATATGAAATTTCCTCCTGGTTTTGAACATTCTGATCCAACAAAGGTTTGTAGGTTACGCAAATCAATATATGGCCTTAAATAGTCTCCTCGCTGCTGGTTTGCAAAGCTTAGCACAACTCTTAAACCCTATGGTTTTAAGCAAAGCAAAGCAGACTACACTCATTTCTCTTTCATACGCGGGACGATCATCTTACACATATTGGTGTATGTTGACGATTTCATTCTTGCAGGCAATGATCTCTCTACAATGCAGAAGTTTAAAAAACTACCTTGGCCAATGCTTCCACATGAAGGATCTAGGAAAACTTAAGTACTTCCTAGGCATTGAAGTGGCACGCAACAACGAAGGAATTTTCATCTCTCAGCGAAAATATGCATTGGATATCATTAGTGAGGCAGGCCTACTTGGCGCTAAACCTGCTGCAACTCCCATTGAATTGAATCATAAACTTGCTACGTTTACTGGGCCGGTAATTGCGAACCCAAAAGCTTATCGATGACTCGTACGAAGACTTATTTATCTTACATTTACCCGACCAGAATTGGCTTATCCATATTCTCTCCCAGTTCATGCAAGCTCCACTCCAAGAACATTGGGATGCAGCTATACGGACAATTAGATACCTTAAAGGGTTCCCTGCCCAAGGTATCCTACTACGAGCAAGGATCTTCAAATTCGAGCATATTGTGATTCAGACTGGAATGCTTGTCCGTTAACAAGACGATCTCTTACAGCATATATTGTCCTACTTGGTCGGTCACCTATATCATGGAAAACAAAGAAGCAAGACACAGTCTCCTTGTCGTCAGCTGAGGCAGAATACAGGTTTATGTCGGATACACTCAAAGAACTTAAATGGTTGAAGCAATTACTTCAGTCCTTCGACGTCAGCCATGAACAACCAATGCAACTTTTTTGCGATAGTAAATCTGCATTATACATAGCTGTCAATCCTGTTTTCATGAACGGACAAAACATATTGAGTCTGATTGTCACCATGTTTGTGATGCTATTCAAGACAAGATCATCTCGAGTGAACATATCAGCACGCGAGAGCAACCGGCTGACCTACTTACTAAAGCACTACTTTCTACTACATTTTCTTACTTGCTGTCCAAGTTGGAGATTCAAGATCTTTCACCGCCAACTTGAGGAAGGGTATAGAGATATATACTAGAGATATAGATAACTACTATTGTCATTATCGGTTCATATAATCCCCTAAGGATTAGGACCTTATACCATGTATATAAACTCTACTTTGTACATTAATATACATACACTTAACATTATATTTCAATAACTCATGCGAAAGGTCACTTCTATCGGGAGAGAGTGCATGGGCTAGTCGAAGCAGGCGTGCTTTACTTTTACATTTGTAGTTAATACATTATCGAGTTTGCGTGTAAAACGATTATGATTAAATGTGTTACCCACATGTCGCGATTTTATTAGCAGTTGTAAAATCATCATCCTATCAATTTCCAAACTTGTTTAAAATGCTAACTTGCCAAAAATTTGAAAAGACAAAAGGATAAAACCGAACTAGTCACAGACCAAATAATAAGTCAGTGCTCCTTCTACTTTTTTTTTTTTTTATCAGCTCATTTACCTACTACATTTTTTTGTACCACCTTTTCACCTACTACTTTATTTCACTGAAAGGCCAACACAATTGTGATGATCATCTCCACTTCAGTTATAGCTTTCTTTCGTCACATACAAATGTAAATTTTCAATCTTTTTGTTCTCGTAGTTGACTATAAAGATCTACTTCTATTGATGTAGACCATTACAAAATTTATATTGAGATTGAAATTCCATGGAGAGTTTGGTATAGAATCCTTATTTTTAAAAGAACAATAAAATACAGAATGTTGATTCAGCATGGAACTCGTCTACAAATATAGAAAAATTTGACCGGTCGATGAAGAAAAATATTATTTAAGCTAAATAAACGTTCATATGGCTTTTAATTAAAATTTAAAAAGACAAGTCGACAACACACTCTGGTTATTACTTTTTCTCTGTAATTTAGTAATCACCAAACCCAGGCTATTGCGTGGCCTGCATGTTCTCTCTTTTTTTATCTCTTTCTTTTCTTCTATTTATGTTTCTACCTTTCCCCACCCAAACAAACAAAAGCAATCTACATACAATTGTCCTCTTCATTATTCCTCTCTCTCTCTTTTTGCTCTGAAGAACTGAACACAGAAACATTTTGGGTAATTTTCACCTTTTTTTTAATTGGAATTGTAATCATAATCTTCTTGTTCACTTCTATACATAATCATCTCATAAGGCTATAGTTTCAAGCTTATAGTCGCATTTTGCTTCTTCTGTGCATGTTCATAATTTACAGTAAAGATTTGGCCCATGTGGGTCTTGAACTCTTGGATTGAAAATCTCATCTATTTGCATAATATGAATAATCAACATGTCTCTTGTTGCGTTTTGGAACTTTTTTTAGAGATTCTCTCTTTGGCAGACACATGCCCATATTTTCTGACAAAACATTCCTTTGGCACCGCACAAGAAGCCAAACATAATAGCTTTCATCTTATATTTGAAATCTCTAATACATTTTTTTTTGTCTCAAGACCTTACCTACTTTTTGTTTATCTCTGTTGTGTGACCAGGGTATCTTATTCTCTTTGGTAAATCAAACATGCAGAACGGTCACACAGAAACTGAAGACCAGAACCAAATGGTATGTTTTGTCTCTCTATATCAAAATTGGCTTTGTTCTGCTTCATTGACTTAAATGTGATGGTAATTATTAGACATGATTACGTACAAGAGTGATGTAATATGGTCTTTTACCATTCTGAAATATAGCGTCTTCTTTGATCATGGGTCAAAACTCTTTATAGGTCATAGATGATAAACTTCCTCAAATTTCATGGAAAAGGAAGTTAAATAGTCAAGTCAAGACCCCTTCTCAGTTCAAACTGACTAAACGAGATCATCTTCATCTGGTAATATCATCTTTCCTTTTTTATTTTTAAATAAAGAATCTTCAATCAAAGAAAAGTCTGAAAAATGAGGAATCATGTTTCTTGTTGTACAAGTTATGCTTTTGTTAATATAAAATTAAACCTTTCTCCCTCTCTCTCTGTTTTGGCTTTTCCAAAAGTTTCCATTAGGCTACAGATTGTGGCGACACACCAAAGAAGAAGCCGCAAAAGGAAGAGTAAGTGATCTCTCACATTATCATTGTCTCCCATCAAATGTTAAAATTTCCCAAAAAACCTGCAGGCTTCTATCTTCGACATCTTCAGAAAACACCATATAACAGGAGATCATGGCGTCCCTTTAGGTGGAATTGGGTATGGACTCCCACAAACACTTCACAGTTGTCTAAAGATCATCTGTTTCAATGTATTAATGTACAAACCCGTGGGGAAAAAAACTGTGTGTTCAGTGCAGGAAGCATTGGAAGGAGTTACAAGGGTGAGTTTCAGCAGTTCAAGTTATTCCCAAAGATTTGTGAGGAAGCTCCAATCCTCACTAACCAATTCTCTGTGAGTAAACAATCACTTTCTTCTTTTGTAACCCCCTATATTGTCTGTTTGATAACTTTATGATCAAGTATCCCTCTCATGCTTCTTGATTTTTTTTTTGTTTTTTCTAAATAACTTAATATAGGTATTTGTTTCTCGCCCGGGCGGTGTGAAACACTCAACTGTTCTTTGTCCAACAAAGCCAGAAGCGATTAAGTAAAGCCAAATCCATCTCTCTTCATCAAATCCTTTTTTAATACAAAATGATCTTAATTATGTTATTGTATACTGGATTGTGCAGAGACAATGGAGGCTATTTGTGCAGAGGTGAAGCTCCAAATGTTGGAATTGACTCTTGGGATTGGAACATGACTGGTGAAAAATCCACCTACCATGCTCTCTATCCTAGGTCTTGGACCGTCTATGAAGGTATACTGATGTTTCGTAATATATTTTTTTTTTTTTTGTTGAATGGCAAATTCTTGATTTGGGATGATTATGAAAAAAAATGTGTCTACTTAATGCAACAGGTGAACCTGACCCTGAACTCAGAATAGTTTCTCGTCAAGTCTCTCCCTTTATACCTCATAATTACAAGGAAACTAGTCTTCCCGTATCGGTTTTCAACTTTACGGTATGTATACTCTTATGGATTTTACCTCAAACACTATAACTTATAAGGTGGTAACAACTTGTGCCGAGCTGATTGATTCATGCCATGTTTCAGGTGACTAATACTGGAGACGAACAAGCAACTGTTACTTTGCTCTTTACTTGGGAGGTAACTAATCTCAATACATAACAAACTCTCCCCCTTTGTGAGATTTTTTTTTTTTTCTTTTCATTCTGAAATAAAAGTTTCCATGCATTTGTTTCTGTGGTTAATTAGAATTCTGTGGGAGGAACTTCTGGGTTAACTGGACAGCACTTAAACTCAACCATGATGTAAGGATCTTCATCTAATGCTGCAACAGTTTTTTTTTCTATGTGTTTCTTTTACTGAATCATATTTCTTTTATGGAATCTTCTAGGGCAAGAGATGGAGTTCATGCAGTAGCTTTACACCACAAGTAGAGACCACTTTCTCTGACTCTTTGATTGGTTATAGCGCTCGGTTTAGTGTTTGGTAATTGCTATGCAACTTATCTTTCAGGACAGCAAATGGACATCCACCAGTGACCTACGCAATTGCAGCAAAAGAAACAGAGGATGTTCGTGTTTCCTCGTGTCCATGTTTCTTAGTTTCGGGTACTAGCCCTAACAAAATCACAGCAGGAGATATGTGGGATGAGATTAAAAAGGTTTTGTTTCTTTTAACCAATATTTTACTTATTAAAAATTGTAGAAGAAAGATCAAAAAGTTTTTAATCTTATTTTTATTCCACTCTTTTAGAACGCATCATTTGACAAGTTAAGCAGCAATTCATGCACTGCATCAAAACCTGGAACGTCCATTGGAGCAGCCATAGCAGCAAAGGTGAAGGTTCCACCAGGATGTGACCGTACTGTCACATTTTCACTCTCTTGGGATTGTCCTGAGGCTCGATTCGATGAGAAAACTTACCACAGGTATGCATCTGTTCTCATACTACACTTCAATCCGTTACATAGCTTCAGAAAATAAAACTTTTGTTTCTAAAATTTTATACTCATAGACGATACACAAGATTCTATGGCGGTTTAGGAAATGCAGCGGTTGCAATGGCTCGTGACGCTCTTTTCAGTATGCAATCAATCCCTTTTTCTTTTTTACTTAACTCTTAACTAATGTAAGAGATCATCATCATCATCATCTCATGATCCTTTGTCCTTAATTTTTTGTTAGACTTCTCTGAGTGGGAGACTCAAATTGAAGAGTGGCAAGCTCCTATTCTTGCTGACACAACACTTCCAGAGTGGTAAATACACTTTTGCTTCTTCTTTTCTAAATTCAGTTGAGCTGAAGAACCTAATCTAAAATCGTTTTATAGGTATCGAACAACTCTCTTCAACGAACTATATTATTTCAACTCCGGAGGAACCATCTGGACCGGTAACACAACATTACAAAACTTATGTAGCTCTCTGCAACTTTCATTCTTCTAAACCCAATTTCTTGATTTTTTCTTTTCATTTTCTTGATAGATGGGTTACCTCCGAAGCAAAGCCTAGATAGTATAGGAAGAAGAAAGATCTCTCTCAGCATATCAACCATAGACAATAATAATGATTCAGACCAGAACAACATAGCCTTGGATATCCTGGGAAGAATCGATGCGGTCTGCTCACAGATCCATGCTCCTCTATCCTCAAATGCAGCCCTCGGAAACACTATGGTTCAGCCTACAGAAGAGAACATAGGACAATTCCTTTACCTAGAAGGGATACAATATCTAATGTACAACACCTACGATGTTCATTTCTACTCCTCTTTCGCATTGCTCATGCTTTTTCCAAAACTCGAGCTAAGCATCCAGAGAGATTTTGCGGCAGCTGTTCTGATGCATGATTCTAGCAAGAAACAGGTCATGAGCTCAGGGGAATTCGTTACAAGAAAAGTACTTGGAGCGGTTCCTCATGATATTGGTTTGAACGATCCATGGTCTGAAGTAAATGCTTATAACTTGTTCAACACGGATAGGTGGAAAGACTTGAACTCCAAGTTTGTTCTTCAAGTTTACAGAGACGTGGTTGCAACTGGTGACCTAAACTTTGCCAAGTCTGTTTGGCCATCGGTTTACACGGCCATCGCCTACTTGGACCAGTTTGATAAAGATGGAGACGGGATGATAGAGAATGAAGGGTTTCCGGATCAGACGTATGATGCTTGGTCTTGCACTGGAGTTAGTGCTTACTGTGGTGGTCTCTGGGTCGCGGCTCTCCAGGCCGGATCCGCTTTGGCCCGTGAAGTAGGGGACAATGGGGCTGCCGTTTATTTCAACGCCAAGTATGAGAAAGCTAGAAGCGTTTACGAGAAGCTCTGGAATGGTTCTTATTTCAACTATGATAACAGTAAAAGTGGCTCGAGCTCATCAATCTTAGCTGATCAATTGGCTGGACAATGGTAAGTGACTATCAGTAGAACATGACTAAAGCTACATTTTAGAACTTGGTTTGAGTTTTGTGTGTGTATATAGGTACGCGAGAGCTTGTGGATTGAAGCCGATAGCGAAAGAAGAGTGGATAAAGAAAGCATTGGAAACGGTCTATGACTTCAACGTGATGAAAGTGAGAGAAGGTACTCGTGGTGCTGTGAACGGGATGTTACCAGATGGAAGGGTTGATACAAGCACGATGGTGTCGAGGGAGGTTTGGTCCGGGACTACATACTCGGTCGCGGCTTGCATGATTCAAGAAGGGCTTGGGGAAAAAGGGTTTAAGACAGCAAGTGGAATCTACGAGGGAGCTTGGTCCGACCGGGGTCTTGGGTAAGCCTAGTTATTTTCTTTTGTTTAGTTCATCATGTTTGCTTTACCAAATGACGGTCTTGGTTACAGCCTCTCATTCCAGACACCAGAAGCTTGGACCACAACCGACGAGTATAGATCACTATGTTACATGAGGCCATTAGCTATATGGGGAATGCAGTGGGCACACACGATGCCAAAACCTAGTGGAGAAGAAGAACAATCATTAAGGCCACAAGCGGAAGAGGAAACGTCTGTGCTGTTTCAACAACACGCAGGGTTTATAAAAGTGGCTCACTATCTGAAAACCACCAGGGGCAAAGACCATAGAAGCCGCCTCCAATCTGCATACGAAACCTTCCTCAAGGTTGTCCGCGTTTAGACCACAACCTAATAATGGGTCAACTTTTGTTCTCTTTTTCGAGTCGTGCTTTAATGTTTTGATGTTACTTTACAATTAAAGACAGAATCAACTGTCTTTTTGAATGTGTAATGGCAAGTGTTTAAGATCTTATTTTCATTTGTCTAATTCCCTGAGAAGCAGTACAATAATTATGCTCATTATGAAAAGGCACTCGAACCTAACTATGAAATGTAGGAAAGATAGAAAAACCTCTGGAGCAAGAATAATATAAGAAGATCACAGCTTATATTTTAGGAAAACCTTAAACAATGGCAGCAGTACAAGAGTAACAACAACTTAAGGTTTACTCATATCACAGTGCAAAATGTAAGGTAGAACAAAGTCATGCGCCTTTAGAACGACGATAATAAGAAAGCCATAAGAAACCACTGGGGCTGTCTAATTCAGGATGTGCAGTTTAGTGATACAAGTCTACTATTCTGAGAACACATGTGATCTTCTCGCGACTCCAATCACAAGCCTAGTCTGCATCATCCTGATTGATTTGAGGGAACAAGGACTTCATTGTGCTGTTCCTGGAGCAGCTGCATAGCCTGCCGACTGAGTTGCAGACTGATCATAGCCCGCCTGACCAGGAGCAGTCTGGGAATAAGCAGTTTGCCCAACAGGTGCAGCAGGATATCCTGATGCGTTTCCACCTCCATAGCTAGGATACTGAGGGCCGTATCCATAGTTTCCATTGCTCTGAGCCGGGGTATTACCATAAGCCGGCTGTGTAGAGGGATATGAGCTATAACCACCGGTTGGAGGTGCTTGGCCATACCCAGCTGATGTTTGCTGCACACCAGAAGCTGGCGGAACACCATGCTGCTCATAAGCTGGGGCAACAGCTGGCGCTTGTGTACCATTATAACCATCAGATGGTGCTGCAGAGCTGTATGAAGGGTACGTTGGCTGACCAGGAGTACTTGATGCATAACCATATTGCTGTTGTGGTGGAGCCATGTTTGTACCATACGATGGCGCTGCTTGAGTTGGACCTTGGTAAGGCACATCAACAGAAGGTGCTGCTGGCCTTGGAGGCCCATATCCTTGATCGGCTGGTCCTTGCATACCATAAGGTCTACTTGGCTGCTGCATTTGGTGCTGACCACCTGCTGGTGGATAGCCCTGTTGGGAGGCTCCATATCCACCATAAGATTGCTGCATAGGAGGATTATCATAGTTTGGCTGAGCATAGGGAGCAGCATGGTTGGGCACAGGACCTGGGTTTTGAGGTCCTTGCCTACCGTAATAATCATATGGAGCAGAATGTGGAGGCCTTTGTTCCCAACCAGAACCATATCCACTCCTCGGAGGCATATGTTGTGGAGGATAACCGCCGGAATTGGGAGGTCTGTAATGTGAACCATGAGACGGGTATGGTCCACCATGATGATAATTGTATGGCATTGAATGAGGCCCATGAGGACCACGTGAACCACCCCATTGAGGCGGACCACCAGGTCCTCGTGGTTGGTAAGCAGGCGAGTTATAACCACCAGAATAGTGTGATGGCCTTGTATCCTACAAAAGATACAACAATGAAACCTCCATTCAGAGACAACAAATAGAATATAAAATCTCAATAACTGATAGATAGAAGAGCAAAGAAAGTGCTGCAATTAAATCTGAAACTTGAACGAATTGTGCAACAAAGCAGCTAGGGTTCGTGGCACATCATGAAATCTATTAGTTCACAAAACAATCCAAAAAGAGGATCCGACTAAGAACACAGCAACACAGCAAAGAATTTCATCCAAACAGGTCATAAGCAGATGACATTCAGAAACATGACATGTGTTAAAAAATTATTGTATGCCATAAAAGCGGTCTCTCTACAAACAATTCAGCTGTCAGTGGCATACCAAACTGTTTCAAACTGACGATGAAGCCCTGGCATCAACTTAGTACCATAACCTATGTGAAACTGCAGTATAATTTGATACAAGAAATTAAAGCTGGTAATTTACAGTATCCACAATGGTCTCACCAGGCTCCCCTTTGGTAGTTCCATGGTCATTTAAGCATATCTAACAAAACGGTGCTGTAATATAATGACGCTCACACTAAGGCTTGAAGTTTCAAAACACAAAAGCAGCCTTACCGACTACAAGAACCTGCAAGCGTGAGTGACAAATGCCAAATATCTTCATCCGTAGACCTGGTGACGTCTATTGTACACCAACAAGGCAATGCTGGCCCCAATTGAAAGGTAATGGGCACATCTGCATTTTTTAAGCCAACACCAATTCGAGATCTGACACTTTTAAGTTAAAGAATCATCGCAATCAACATGGAGGTCGAAACATATGATCTTCTCAACAAGAGAAAGTGAGGATCGTTCTTATAATACACATATTTTCTCAAGATTCCATATCACAGCAGCATGAACCAAGTACTCTTTTTAGACATCAGCATGCAGCACTTCACAAGATTAGGGGAGCCACCATATATTTGCACTGAAGTTTTAAATTAAGACAGTAGACTTTTGCACATATTTCAAGCAGAAAATCAGGACACAAAAAATCAATGACTAAAGTCATTATCCCCCCTAAAACAAAAATCTAATGTAAATCGGTGAAACACGAAAACAATGGTTAAGATAGTGTACCGATAACTGAGCATAGGTAACAAGCTATTTCTACAGAGATTGCATGGACCAGAACATTAGCAAAAAAAAAGTGCCCATATAAGCTAAAACACATATCAGGAACACTTAAGGAAACACAGAGTTATCACCTCATCGCCTATCTAGTTGCAAAAAGGAAAAGTTAAAACAAACATCAGGATAGAATTATCAAACACAGATAAAAGATGCACCAATAGGAATGAGAAAGCATAGCAGTTAAACAATCACATGTTTCAATTTTCATGGTTGCAAAAACTAACAGCAATGACATCGTTCAGAGAAATAACATCAGAAGACAGACCTGATACATGACATCCTTTATCAACGCGGTAGCTATATCAATTTGCCTTTTATCCCCAGAAATACGAACAGTCCTTTCCTTAGAGCCATCACCTTCTTCAAGTGGTATTAACTATATGAGAAGTAGTTTAATCAGTTGTAACACAGAATAAGCAAATATTTTTACAGATGTTATCGGTACTTAGTACAACCAATATTAAATAGAAATGACAACCTGAATCCGTGCTCTCGACTTCGTCTGCATGTTCTTGATAGTCTCCCCGCCTCGGCCAATGATCACACCAACCTGTCGTAGATGGATTAGGTATCACTTAGAAAATGGCCAGGCAGAACAATTACCAGGGAATACCTTATCATTTGGAACTTTGATCTCTATTTGTTCTGGGGCCCCTCTTACAAAAAGGGCAGGTACACCTCCTCCTTCAGACTACGATTGCAGTAGAAAGAAGAGTAGAAAAAAAAACATATCTTAGGTCAGAAAGCAAAAACAAAAGTTGTCAATTAAAAAAACACAAAGACCATTTCTAACCTGAGCTATAACTTCATTGATAAGCTTCTCTGCTTTCTCAATAGAAGCAAGATTCCCAATTATCTCCACAGGTCTTAAAGCTGAATTTGGATCAGCCTCTGCATCCCTCCGAATTTGGATCTTGGCACCAGAACTGAGCTGAAGATTCCGAACCATCTCGCCACCTTTACCAATAAGCGTGCCAACCTGTAAAGTATGTGGAGAAAATAGGTAAGTAAATATATACTCAGTAAGATTCATTCACAAAGAGTAAAAAAGGGAAACTAAATTGAACTACCTTTGAACTAGGGACTTCTATTTTGCGAGATGTGGACTGGGTGTCGTCAACCTCCTTAAGAGAACTGCCCCCATTTACTTCTTTACTTCCGTCGCCAACCTCTTCATGAGAACCACTGCCGTTGACTTCCTCCTTACTCTTGTCACCAGTCTTCTCCTGACAACCACCAGCATTTGCTTCCTTATTTTCGTTGTCATCTTTCTTGTGAGAGCCATCATCATCCACTTTCTTGTTTTCGTTTTCAACTTCTTTTTGAGAAACAGCATCATTCGTTTCCTTAATATTGTCGTCAGCTTCATTCTGAGGATCACTAATGTTCACCTCCTTACTATCTTCAACAGAAAGTTCCTGGGAGGTTGTAGCTGGTTGTTTATCCTCAGTCTTATTACCATTATCATCCATCTTATCTTCAGATTCCTCAGTGTGATTGGGCTCCTGCACTTTCTCAATTAGACTACTACCAGTTCCCTCTTCCTTAGATTCCTCAGACATCTCTTCTTTCCTTTCTACAGTTCCCAAAATACCTACACCAAAATGTCATAACAGAGACCAATGAGAATGCATGTTTCATCTATCCTTAAACCAAAAAAAAACAAATCTGATTAAATACTTCATAGCAACGAATCCAAGAATAAATGTGAAGTCTTTTCCATAACCCAAATCCCTAGTTTGAAACAAGGCAAGCAATTTAAAAAAATATATACCTAACCCATCATCGGCCTTGCCGTCGAGCTTGTGTCGCTTGGCTTGAGAATAATCAGATTCTTCTTTGGCATCAACAACAGAAGCTTCGTTAGGACAATCAATCGAGGCGGTATGCTGTTCGAGGATCTCCGATTCGATATCCTCAAGCTTGCGCTTGTGGTCGGAAGGCTGGACAGGGTAAGCGATAGTATCTTCTTCAGCCATGACTTGAACGGGGAAAGCAAGAAACGCCGCCTCTTTGGTGACCTAGAGACGTTAGGGCTTCGAGGATACTGAGTGTACCGAGGGACGGGAAGTGGTGACTTTGTGACCAGTCGATTAAAGGCTTTTGTATACTTTCAATTTCTATGTGGGCTTTTTAGTAGGCCTATTGGTGGGCCTCATTTTCGTTTTTCATGGCTGTATCTTTTTTCTGATTCACGTTTCCAAAGGGCAGAAGTTTATTTTGTTTGGGCATTAAGATAATACTGTATTCTTTTTGTTATAAACGAAATTTGAAATGAATTAGTATTTTGGTTTTATTGGACATTATAATGTTACAAATTCATATCGAAGAAGTGAATAATTATTGTTTAAAATTATATAATTTATGAATTAATTTATTTGAAATTTTGTATATACATGTTTATGTTACAATGATATTATAAGAATTATACTGGGAGTTTTCATGCGCCATTCGCAAAAATAATAATTTTAAATATAAAATTTTGTTTTACTTTTTCAAAAAAAATAGTTTACAATAAAATGTTATTTTTTATATTTTAATTTTATCGGTTTAAAAAATATAAATCACAAATGTTTTTTTTCTCTTTTATTCCTTTTTATTTGGTTTATCAATTTCATTTTTTTAAATTTCACTAAAGTTAAACGGAAAATTGTCAAAAATATCATTTTTCTTGTACTATTTTTCATTTTTACCTTAATCACTTTTATCCTTAATTTTTAAGAGGAAAAACACATTTATAACTCTTAGTTTAATTAATCTAAGACTTAAGGTTTAGAGTTGAGGGGTGGAGATAGGGTGGGATAGGGTTTAAGAATGTAAAATTTAGGATTCTAATTAATTTAAAAAAAAAATACCTCTTAAAAATATAATATTTATGAAAATGTCTCTTTATTAAAGTAAAAATAAAAAGTGGTATAACAAAAGTGGTAAACTTGAAATTCTCCCTATTTATTTTTATTTTATTAATTTGATTGTTTTTAATTAGTTAATTTAATAAATTAATTTTATATTTTGAAATATTAAATTTATACTTTTCTATTTATTTTTAAGAGTACAATTTAATAATTTTTTATTTTGTTGTTTTTCGTTAAAAGGATTTAACTTATAAAAATACTTATTAAATCTAATTAATTGAATGCTAATCACTTAATTAACTTATTTTATTGCAATTGAATTTTAAATACAATTTAATAGTTTAGAAACATGATTAGGTTTATCTTTAAACTGAGTAATAAAAGTAAATATAGCATTAGTTATTTAACTATCCACAAAAAAGTATAATTTTTATATAACTTTTCTATCTTTGATATGATATAAAAATTAATAAAATGTCTAAAAATCTTTTCAAAATGTAAATATCTACAATAAATTGAGACGATATGCTTAACATCATGTAATAACCACTACAAAAAAAAGATCATAATACATCACTTAAATGGAATCAGAAAAGGAAATGATATCAAATTGAATTACTTATTAGTAAATGATTCAAAATATTTTCTTTTAATACCAGTTATAACAAACGATGCGGTTATTAACTTTTTGGCATCAATTCAGTGAAAAACGATGAAAATCTATATTAGTTTATATCACTTTTAAGAAAATGATAGAAAACAGACATTTACATCAATTAAATGATCGATAGATTTATTAATTTGTATTAACATCACTTATAAAAATGATACAAAAGTGACATCATTTTAATAAACGTTGCAAATTTGACATC
Organism: Moricandia arvensis; assembly: GCA_905132765.1. Lineage (NCBI taxonomy): Eukaryota > Viridiplantae > Streptophyta > Magnoliopsida > Brassicales > Brassicaceae > Moricandia > Moricandia arvensis. The sequence goes on from CAJHQP010000056.1 coordinate 215,064, forward strand.
AGTGATAAAATGATACTAACATAATTTTAATTATTACTCAAAAAACATATTTTTTATCAAATAATATTATGCGTACGTAATTCACTTGTGTTGGTTTTAACAAATATTATTTATTCTAAGTGAAAATATCAATAAAATTTTAGATATTTAATCTTATAATAAAAAAAATATTTCTTTGATAAATAATTTTTAATTACTTTCATAAGTAAGTTAGATAAATTAATATTCTAAATTTTAAAATGATAAATGCATATACATTGACTAAATTAAATAATCTGAAAATCGATATTTTAAAAATATTGTTACGTTCATTATTATATATAATTATCTGAAAATAAATTTACATTTAATATTACAAATTTTCGACCTAATAATAATTTTTTTAATTTTGTACTTGCTGGGTTAATAGTTTTTTTAAAAACAAATTATACACCATTTAAATATATGTTTGTTACCAAAAATATAGTAATATCTCCTATTTTATAGCCTTTTTCAAACAAAAAAATATCTCCTATTTTATCTCATCCACTAAATCACGTATCTTTTCTAATAACAAATCAACCGAATAAAAGCAACAATCATGTACCTTTTTTACTGTATACTTCTCTTCCACACAATTTTTAACAATTTTTCTCACACAGTTTAGTATAGTTTTGGATATGGTTTTATTAAAGAAATAGAATTTATGTTAGGAAATAGTTTGTAAAAGAGGCTGCATCCGCAAATCTGAATATGATACTCTCAGAATCTCCGTGAAGGCTATTGTTGTTTACCACAGAGCATCATTTGTCAAGGTTAGTCAATAATGTTGTGTAAAATTTCTTTTGACTGATTTTGTCTACAAATTTGCATTTTCATATGTGAGTGATGATGATGGTTTTATTTGTAGAAGCAACTATTAGTTTCGAAGCACTACCACCAAGATTAGAAGATACAGAGAAGAAGAAGAAGACAAGAAGAAGATGCTTGATTGAAGAACTCTTATGGCGAAGTATGCTTAACTGTTTTATATTTTGTTTTTGTAAATAATTTTTTACTGTTTTTATTTTAATTGTAACATCAATGGAGAAAAAAGAAAAACTAATAATATATTTGTTTTTCTTTCTACTGATATATATATATATATATATATATACATATCAATTATGTAAATGCTAAAAACAATGATAATTTACATCAATAAAAACTGATACTAATAAATTGATATTAGGTAATAGTAAATTATTTAAAATAATTACAATCAATTTATTAAATCAATACTAACACATACATCATTTGTCTAAAAGATGTAAATGGTAACATCATTTTTAACAATTGATGTAAACAGTAACATCATTTTTAACAATTGATGTAAATAGTCACATCAGTTTTATCAATTGACACATATTAGCATCATTTAAAATAATTGATGATAATATTTACTATTTTCACATCAATTTTGAATAAAATGATACAAATTATTTGCATCACCAAAAACTAAGTCATTTATTTAAGTGATGTAAAATACTTTTATATCATTTATAAGTAATACAAATATATAAAATAAATGATTTAAACTAACTTTTTTTGTAGTGAACTTTTGAAAAATAATATTATATTATTTATAAAAAATAAGGGAATGACACAATATCTTATTACAATTTTACCATTTATAGATACTAGAAATATAGCCCATGCGCAAGCGCGGAGACAGATCTGTTTTTATGCTTTAAATGTGTATGAGATTTTGTTGTTCGTATCTTGTCTAAATCTTTGTTTTTTGCGTATTGCAATATTGGAGTCATCACTTCCATTGAGTTCACTTCCATTTTGTTATGTCTTCCAGTGAAATGTAATTTTCATTAGAAAGCCGAATAAAAATTAGGAAAATTATGACATTAAGTTATGTACATAAGATAGTTTGAAGATCAGGAAGTTTAGTCCCTAAAACTTTCCTAGATCTGTTTTTATGCTTTAAATGTATATGAGATTTTGTTGTTCGCATCTTGTCTAAATCTTTATTGTTTTTTTGCGTATTGCAATATTGGAGTCATCACTTCCATTGAGTTCACTTCTGTTTTGTTATGTCTTCAAGTGAAGTGTAATTTTCATTAAAAAGCCGAATCAAAATTAGAAAGATTACGACATTAAGTTATGTACATAAGATAGTTTCAAGATCAGGAAGTTTAGTCCCTAAAACTTTCTGTACTACTTTATGAAAATTTTTAATTTATATGTAGAGATGAAATCTTTAATTTTCTTGTTGACATCGAATAATAATGTAACGTCTCGACCACCACGGTTAATAGGCTGCCCATGTCCGCGCTCTCAGCCCGTGGATCCCATCCCATTTGACAATCGGTTCGTTAATTTTTCCAAAGTCTCTGAATCATTGTTTACTGATCCTACAATCACCACCCGACCTTCTTCGTGTTTTGGATTCACTCGCATGATATCGTGGACACCCTTAGAAAAGACCAAACTGTAATATTATTATATAAAATTTGGTTTCTACTTTACAAAATCTCATGTAGCTCAGTTGGTTATGTCAATCAAATAAATATTGAGGTGAATGGTTCGAATCTCATAGTATGCAATATATCATTTAAAAAAAAAAATTGCATGGAACCCACTTATCGCTGACGAGGCGGAAAGGTAGAGAGTAAACTCTCCTCCTCTTTAAAAACATTAAAATATATAGATTACTAATAAAATAAATAAATATTTTATTTATTTTTATTAACTTGTTTAGTTATTTTGCTTTTATGATAAATTTTAACTCAGATTTATATTACTTTGCTTACAATTATCTAATTATGTAACTATCATATATTTATTGTTTTATATTTGAATGTCTATAACTGAATTTTATGTCATAGTTGTGTTAAGTAATGTCATCTCTTAAACATTATTTGAGAATCGATTTGGACATTTATCATTACCAAAATATTTCTCACCAAAAATATGATATATTTTTAAAATAATGGCAAAATGTATAATTTCTTCTTAATGATAATTTTTTTGTCAAGAGTTTTAAATAATATAATAACTTGTACATCAACCATTAATGTAAATTTTATTTACAAAAAAAAAAATTATATTTGTCAATATTTTTGAAATGTAGTTATAATTAATTTTTTTATTGATGTTTCTAAAAATTAATATATATATAATCAAAATCATTTGTAGGTGTGCCCTGTAAATACAAAACTAAAACAATACTAATCAAATAATTTTTCGTTGATATACTATTGATTGGAATTTTATTTAAATTTATAGTTCATTAATAAATTAACATAATGAATTTTACCAATTTAGCATATTTTAATCAAACGATAAAATCTAAAATATTAATATATATATATATATATATATATTGAACACATGGTTTTGGCTTCGCCCTGGATAACTTACATATTTAAATAAATAGTCTTTACGCTATAAATAAAATGTTATTCTTATAAATAAATTTTAGTTTTATCAAAGTTAAATAAAATAAAATAAAAATAAGTAAACCAAATCAAAAGAAAAAATAATCCATAAAATATTACGTTAATTATTTTGATTTTTTCATGTCGATAAAAATTAAAATATAAAAGTAATAATGTTCAAATGTAAACCAAAAATTAATTATGCGCTTGACACATGAAAACACCTAGTAATTACATATAATTCATGTCATCATATTTATTTGGGCACATCATCATTTATTTGTTAGATGAATGTGGTAATGCCACATCAAATCATTTCTCAAATAATATTTAGGATAAATTAAAATAAATTATATTTAAAATTCTTTGTTATGCGCCTAGCGCATGAAACACCTAGTAATTACATACGATATATGTGCATTTGATTCAAGTTTTCATGCGCCAATGTGCATCAGTAGTTAAACATTTGACTAGATATTTTCATACACCATACGCAGAAGTCAAACTTATGTTTAAAAATAAAATCATTTTAATATTTTAGTTTTTATTATTTTCATACCAGTATTTCAATATAAATGTCAATTTAGTTAAACATAAAATTAATATAAAAATATTTTACTTATTTAAAATTATATTTAAAGAAAATATATGTATATATTTAAAATAATAATCTTAGATATATTTTCATTTAATTTTTTGGTTAAGATATATTGAATCATTTGTATAAATGTTTTTCTTAAATTGATATAAATTATTTATAATTATCAAACATAAATCTAAATAGAATTTCTAAAATGTGTAGATATCAAAAAGAAACAAATGGTTTTTACAATTAAAAATTTATAATTTTTTTTAAATGTATAAAATTTTGAAAATCTTGTTTATTAATAAAATTTTATAATTATAAAAATATACTTAAATAATATTTCAAAATTTTGTAAGTATTTATATTCCTATTTTTATATTATTTAATTTTATATTTGAATAGATTTATTTTAATAATGATGTATGATTTATTTTCATATTCTAAAAAAATTAGCAAAAATAAAAATTAACATTAAATATAATTGTCATGTCACAAACCATGTCATCATTTCTATCATGTTATATCATTTTAAGTGAAAATGATTGTAAAAATGACATGTGTGAAATCACTTTACACATAAAAATTTGTGTGGATAAGTGTTTTCCTACACAATGTACAGCAATAATAGATTTTTAAATTGATATTATATTTAACAATTAAATGTTGTTAATATTCTAGATTTTATTATTTTCATACTAATATTTCAATACAAACTTTAATTTAGTTAAACATAAAATTAAGTTAAAATAAACATTTTATTTTATTTTATATTATATTTAAGAGAAGATATATATATATATATAACTTTAGATAGATTGTCAGTTATTTCTTTTCGTTAAAATATATAAAATTAGTTTGTAAAAATATATATTTTTAAAATATTTGATACAAAATTTTTTATAATTACCAAAAAATAAAACTAAACAAAATTATTTTTTTGTAGATATCAAAAAGAAACAAATGAGGTTACGATTAAACCTTTATAATTATTTTTAAAAAATTATAATACTTTGAAAATTTGTTTAGTAATAAAAATTATATAATTATAAAAATAGACTTAAATAATATTCCAAAATTTGTAAAATATTTTATAATTCTATAATTTTATTATTTAATGTCATATTTAAATAAATTTATAATAATAATAATATATTAGTTATTTCCATATTTTAAAAAGTTTACCAAAAATATAAATTTACATTTAATATAATTATCATATCATATTTATTCATTAGTCACATCATCAATTCTAACATTATATATCATATTTTTGAGCAAAATTGATTGTATAGATGACATGTTTGAAATCAATTTTATCAAATAATAATTTGTATAGACTGGTTTTTTGTTCTAATTCCCAAAGTGTTAAAATTAGTGAACAGCCTCCTTATTGATTAGTTGTTGCAGCCAAAGGAAACATGACGAGCTTAGGAGGACTGTGATCTCTGGACTTTGGTAACAGTCCTTGAGATTTCCATTGTCACTTGGATTTCTCAGTACGAGAAAGTACCTTGTCGTTTCCACACTATTTTGCAAGCGAAGGTAATGTGACAGCTACAAGATAACATTAAAGACATTTTCTATAGGGGTGAACTTGACTAGTAAAAGTAATATTAAAGACGTCCACATCCAAAAAGAGATTCAAGATTTCAAAATCTTGATAAAAAACAACAAAACACAAAATATTACATGAAATGATATAAAAACTGGTTCTTGAACAGTCTCTGAGAACCTTTGTTTTACCTTAAAGAGGAATAGAAGATGGACCAGAAACAGCAACAGCCTTCTGAGCACGCCGAGTTTCATAGCGATAAAGCTCCTTGGTCTCTTTCTTCATCTTCCTTGCTTCTCTCTTCTCTGTTTTCACAGCAGCTTTCCTCTCTTTCTTCTCCTCTTTCGTCTCTTGTCCATGAGTTTTCCTCTTGATGGGCTCAGCTTTTGGTTTCACAATGGTTTGTTCAGCTTTCCTACCGGGTAAAAACTCTACCGGAAGCTTCTCTTTGCCTTGGAGGGTAATGATCTTACCACCATTCATACTCTTTGCTTTAGCTATAGCTTCGTTCAGCTTCTTCCTAGCTCTTTCTGGATCACAGATTCTACCAGGGTGGTTATCAAGATTCGAGTATGTCGTGACTATGGTTTCACAATCCCACTTCTCGCTTTCGTCGGTGCTTTCTTCAACAACTTCTACAAACTCATCTTCATTGCTGTTTACCAAGTTTTCACCATACTGTACAGACCGGCGGATGATGTACTCCAGCTCCTCTTTATCTTTTACAGACTCACTGTTCTTCAACAGGTCCGCAGGGTTAATATATTTTTCATCAAGCTCATAGTCTTTCGGCTTCTCGTAGGTAAGATTACCAACGCTCTGAGCCGGGAACTCTGCCTCATCTTCTTCTCCATCTCCAGCCATGTAACCATCATTGTCACTCTCACTTCCATACTCATTAAGTTCAAGCTGATCAAACAACTCATCAATCTGACGAGGAACTCTCCGGTTCTCAGCCACAGGTCTATCTCTTGCCACTTCAGAAAACTCCACCTCGTTATTCCTCACACCAGAACTCTCTCCCTCTTGAGCAAGATTAGCTTGTACAATAAAATCCTCTTCCAAATCCTCAACATCAGAACCAAACTCAGACCCATCACTGTCCTCAAGCAAAGCAGCCACTTCAGGATCAATAGCCTTCTGCACCTTAACATTAACAGTCTTCGACGCCACGCTATACATCAAGTTATCATCATCACCTTCTCTATCCACCACACCAGAGACCTTAACACGAGAAGCATCATAAGCCTTGACATCACGAGGTAAGAAATCAGCCTCAAACTTAGGGTTAGCATAGAAATTAGAACCACCACCAGTGTTCTTAATCTCTCTCAAATGGTCCAAGTAGTTATACCCATCATCAGGATAACCCAGCTCAAGAATCTCTTTCCTCACATCAGCAGGTAAAGGGTCACTCGAAGTTCCAAAACTTGAGTATCCATAAGCCAAATCTTCTTCTTCAGGGGCGTCATCGAACTTTGAGGTGTCTCCTTCTTCTTCAGTGAAACCATTGATGTTGACAGGGTTCTGATCGACTCGTAAGAAGATCTTATCGCCTCCAGGTGCGTCACTGTATAATGGGTCTGAGGTATCACGAGGGAACAGCTCGAAAGTCGCTGCCTTTTTCTTATCGATGAACTTCTTCTTCCCCATGATCTCTGTGAACTACAACTAATAAAGGTAAGATCTTTGCAACTAGGATTTGTCTATCAATGTGACATCATCAAAACTAAAGCCTATAAACGATGCGACAACGCTACTTAGATAAGAAGAAAGCTTGCTTACCTGAGAGTTTGAGAGAGGCGCAGAGAGACGATGAATGACGGAAAGGAAACGGATTTGAAGCTTCTTAGGGTTTAGCCAAAACGCAGCGTTTTATAAGAATTATAATTTTCAATATAATATCCACTAAAGGTAATAATCCAGTGCAGCGAGCGCACTGAATGATATATGCAAACCATCTTCTCGTCCTTTCTCTTAGCATGCGGTTCGATACTAGACAAACTCTGGACAAACACAAAATAGATGTGCGCTAGACTCTAATTATTAGACTTTTGCAACTCACAAGTTATAAGATGCAATTTTAACTTTACTGAAATTTAAATAAAATTAAAATAATTTTTTTAAATAAAATAAAAATAATAAAATTGTAAAAAAACATTTGTGACTTATGTTTTCTAAGCTGATAAAGTTAAAATATAAACAAGTAGTGTCTCATTGTAAACTAATTCTTTAACAAATATATATATATACATTTAAAATTATTATTTCTGAGCATGACACATGAAAACTTCTAGTGATACCAAAACGAACAATGTTTTCTATCAGTTGTTTCTTTATTTTAATTTAAACTCAAAATAAATGATATATGTCATCATTTTTAAGTGGACATATCATCATTTATTTGTTAGATTGAATGTATTGATGACACATATCAAATCACTTATCAAATAATGTATTAGGTAAATTAAAATAAATTATATTTAAAATTATTAGTTATGCGTCTCACCAAGTAATTACATATGATCCATGTTATCATTTTTAATTAGACATATTATCATTTATTTGTTAGAATGAATGTAATGATGACACATGTCAAATCACTTCTCACATAATGTATATAAAATTTTAAACCATTGAACACAAATATTTAATGTGAGACTTTCAACACTTTTAGTAATTTATAGTCATATTTAAAAAAATCAAAGTATAAATTTATTCTATTAAAAGAGGATCATGACCAACTGATAAATGTTTGGTCTAACTATTTACTATTCATGTATTATTCCTATATATTAATAATATTAAGTCTTTTATATTATTGATAAATGACTAAACGCAAATATGGTTACAATAATAAATATAAAAATTAAATTTCTCATTATTCATATATGACTCATATATAATAATAACACTAAATCTTTTATATTATTGATACATAATTAAAGACAAATATGACTATATGAAAAACACAAATATAAAAATAACAACTTTCAGAAAAATTTAAAACAAAAAATATACCCGCCCTTTTAGGGCGGGTCAAAATCTAGTTCAAATTAATATTTCTTTCAACCGAAAAAGTGAGAAAAGCGATGGCGACGGCGAATGCGAATTAGGTTTTCAAAGGAATTTTGACGGTGGGGTCGGGGGGATCACGGGTCTGGAGAGAAACTAAGTCGGATAAACCCTAATCAGGATGGTAGGGACGTGATGATACATAATCGACATGAAGTATCTGAGAGACAGGATCTCACAGATCCTAGATGGATTTTTCAGATTTAAAGGAAAGATTGGGAGTATAAGATACGAAGAATCAGAAAATCTTGGGATTTCTATTCGAGGAATATATGGTATTCGAGCGATTACTCACGGGCTTAACAAGGTATGAATTTCGTTATCATTAGAACGAAAATCTCATCTGATTGAAAAGGAGATTATAAGAAATCATCTTCGATTTCATTATAACGATGATAAGAAATCTTGGTTATTGGATCCATTCATCACAACAGAGAAGTTATGTAAGCAACTAGTGGGATCTGGTGGTTTTATTTTCTTTTTTAATTGTTTTGTGATTGTGGTTCTTTTGCATCTTAGCTTGCATTCTTCATGGCTATATCTCTTTGTAAGATCATCTACTGGAATAAAATGGTCTTCTACGGTTTGTTTTTTTATTGGTGTTGGTATTGGTGCTTTATTATATTGATGCAAAATGCATTACTTTGGGTTGTCTTTCTCCCTTGCGAGGTTTGTACTCAATGGGCTGGGGAATCGATATCTCTTGGGATGTTGCTACTTCACTTACACTAGGGACTTTGGCTAGCACTAACTTCATTACCATCATTGAGTCAGCTGTCGTGTTTGGTATCATTAAACCAAATACAAACAGAGAAGCGGACACCGAGCATGGAAAAAGACATGAACATGATTGTTATGATGGTTCATTATGGATACAAAGGTTCAAAAAGACCAGGCTATCATTTTGCCTCACAAAGGACTAGATCAATAGAGACATATCGCATCAGATTAATTGATCAAACAAAACGTATGTGTGGGGTGATTGTAACAATGATCCAAGAATACAATACATTTATTTACTCTTGAGTCAGGTACAAAGAACCGATGCTAGGGAATGGTCTGTAGACTATGACATACGTTGCAGCAATGTAGGTGGCATCTGTTGGAGTACACGGATAGATTTTCACTGGTTAAATCTTTGGAGTATATTATGGCAATAGAGGCTATGAATTATTTTATTTTGTCGAGAATAGAGGACTTAGTAGGATCTAATGGGATATATCATGTTTTGACAGTTTTAGATTGTTCATGGATATGGTTGTATGCAGTTTGAAGTATAATGAGCATAATGGTTACAACATTTATTTTATTTCATCAAGAATAGAGGACTGGAGCTAATGGGATATATCCTGCTTTGACAAGTTTTAGATTGGCTATCCTTGTGGTTGTAGCCGTTTGGAGTATAATGGTCATAATGATTACAACGTTTATTTTATTATATATTGTGTATGGTACGGTATTGGCTTTGTCTACCTATTGTTATATCTCATATCATAAGTTTTGATGATTTAGTTGGAGCAGTAAAAATGGATATGAATCAAGAAGGGTAACATGGAATTATGTTTTCCACATTGGCCTATCAATATGGCAAAATTGGTCAGTTGCTTACACATGGTATCTTTACACCCGTCTACTTAGCTCAATAGATCACATTAAGATAAATTTGTATGTGAGTCCTAAGCTGGAATTGTAGGGGTGTGTGAAGAAAACTGACAATAATTTACCCTCATAGAAATATAGCATAAACATAAACTTGATTTCTTATTTTTATCGAAAATAAAGCAAGATTTTGCTTTTGTTCAAGGATTTCATGCACACTTAAGTTTTGATAATCTGGTTACAGTGAACCCAAATGGAATGAGTAAAATTTTAGCTCTATATTATAACAATGAGTATCAGGTTAAGATCATGTACTCAAGCAACTGAATGATAGATGTGGAAGCGGTAGTTCTAGTGAAAACAATTTTTATGAATTTCGTATATGGGGATCCCGTTCAAAAATTAAGAGACCAAGTATGGGAAAGTTTAACAAGATATGACCTATCGATATCGAATCCGTGGTTTATTATTGGAGATTTGAATGAGACTACTCAGAATCATGAAAAATAAGGTGGTTCCTTAAGGACTGCATGCTCTTTCTTGCCATTTAACAATATTAGGAATTCTGGCTTGTGGAATTTCCAGCTTGAGGGAATCAAATGTCTTGGTAACGAAGAAGAGAGAAAGTAATGATTCGGTCTTGGTAACCACCTACCAGTAATGGCTCATCTTGAGGATAAAGTCCCCAGACGGTAGGGACAATGTTGTTTCTACAAAAGATGGATTGGACATGAAAGTTTAATGGAATCCATTGGTAGGGACTGGGTAGACTCAACGGAAGAAAGTTCGGGGGCTTTTGTTACGAAAATTACTTATTCTCGTCATGAAATTGCTAGGTGGCAAAAGAAGAATCCTTCATATGGGAAGTAGAAAATCAGTGAGCTTCAACAAGCTCTGAAGGAGATACAAACAAATTACAATAGAACTCAGGAGGAAATATTAGAAGTTTCTAGGAAATTACAAGAAGCGTACAAGGATGAGGAGGAATATTGACAACAAAAGAGATGGAATATATGGAACACATCAGGTGATCTTAATACCAAATTTTATTATGCCTTAACAAAACAACTTCGCATTCGCAATAGGATTGTGGGTTTACACGATGAAGATGGAAACTAGATATCAGAGGAAAAAAAGTAGAAAAGGTTGTCGTGGTTTGTTTTGATGAACTATTCAGCACCACTTCTCTTTCAGACTTCGATAGTTTTCTGGAAGAGATTACACCCGTCATCACACATCAGATGAACTAGAAGTTGATCAGGATTGCGACAGAGGAAGAGGTAAAACAAGCTTCATTTATGATGCACCCAGAGAAAGCGCTTGGGCCGGATGGCATGACAACGCTTTTTATCAACACTCTTGACATGTTATAAAGAGGGACATGCTAGATTTGGTCAAAAAAATTGACCTCAGGGACGATGGATATAAGGTTAAACATTAAAAAATATTTTTTTCTGATTCTTAAAACTGAGAGACCTACAAGGATGACGGAACTACGGCCAATAACCCTCTGCAATGAAGGATACAAGGTCATTTCTAAAGTGTTATGTCATTGGTTGAAGGCTTGTCTTCCCACTTTGATATCAGAAACACAATCGGCCTTTGTGACTGGAAGGTTGATTTCGGATAACATACTCATAGCTCAAGAGATGTTTCATGGGTTAAGGACTAATAAGTTATGCGAAAACAAGTTTACGGCCATAAAAACGGATAATAGTAAAGCGTATGATAGGGTGGAGTGGGCTTTTGTTCAGGCTCTACTTCATAAGATGAGATTTGACTGTCAATGGATCCAGCTAATGATGGAATGTATCTTTTTGGTACAATATCGAGTTTTATTGAATGGTCAACCACGTGGGCATATAATTCCGCAAAGAGGTTTGCGTCAGGGTGATCCACTCTCTCCTTACTTATTTATCATGTGTACGGAGCCCTAATTGTGAATATTAAAAAAACTGATAGAGAGAGAAATAATTGACGGGTATGAAGGTGTCAAAGGCGTGTCCTTCGATTTCTGATTTTCTTTTTGCAGATGACAGTTCATTTTTTTGCAAGGCTCAAAAGGACGAACGTCGGACCATTCTTAGAATTTTAAAGGAATATGCGACAGTTTCGGGACAGCTAATAAACTTCCAAAGTCTTCTATTCAATTTGGACATAAGATTGAAGAACCATTTCAACAAGATCTCAAGGATATTTTAGGAATCCAGAATATGGGTGGAATAGGGTCATATATTGGAGTTCATGGGAGCTTAGGGGGATCAAAACCACAAGTTTTGGTTTTATTCAAGATCATTTAAATAATCGGGTAAATGAATAGACTTTTAAGTTTTTCACCGAAGGCGGTAAGGAAGTGATTATCAAATCAGTGGTTACCATTTTACCAAATCATGTAATGTCATGTTTTCGTATCCCAAAGGCTATAACATAGAAATTGACGAGTGCGGTGAAAAAAATTGGTGGAGCTCAGAGGAAAATACGATAGGCATGCACTGAAAATTGTGGGATAAATTATGTACTCCCAAGGATGAAGGAGGGTTGAGTTTAAAAGACCTCACGAAATTCAATACGGCTATCCTTAAAAGCAAGTTTGGCGTCTGATTGAGAAACCGAATACCTTATTTTTTGGGTTTTCAAAGGACGATATTTTAGGAAGACATCACCCATGAAACCGATTAAATCATACTCACCGTCATATGGCTGTGTATTATTATCTATACTAGATACCGGTTTTGCAAAGGACTAATCAAAAGGGTGTGAACTAGATCATTTATTTCAATATGGAATGATCATTTGCTCACATCCACTCGCCCGAGACCAACAAACAAAAATCAACACAATCTTTACCCTACTCTCACAGTAGATTCTCTCATCAATAGAAATTCACGTACATGGAACTTATAGGTAATTAGGTCTTTGGTGGATCCCCATGATACAAAGATTATAGAGATCCCTTTTAGTTGGACTCAAATATTCGACCACGATGGATGGCATTTCACCAATAATGAGAAATACACGATGAAATCTGGATATCAAGTGGAGCAAGTTTATCCTGACAGAGAACAACCACATCAAGTGTATGGACCTACAATTTCTCTAGTAAAAACTTTTCGTTGGAAAGTACGTTGTTCATCGAAAATCAAGCATTTTCGTGGAAATTAGTGACATGATGTATAGTTGTTAAGAAAAAAATTGAGGACAAGAGGGATTGAAGGATATATAATTTATGCTAGATGTGGAGCGTTCGAGGAATCAATAAATTATGTGTTCTTTGAATGCATGTGGGCGATTCAAGTCTGGGCACCCTCCCGGATTCCATCGAATCTGGATATTTTTCCTACCCAATCTCTATTTACCAATATGGAAATTTTCAAGAGTTTCTTTCATATGGATGATCATCAATTTGCATGGATTTTATGGTATATTTGGAAATGACGAAACATCAAAGTTTTTAGCAACATCGATGTTGATCCCAAAGATAATTTAAAAGTGGTAGAAACAGAATAATTACTTTGGGCTGAGGCACATGGCCCACTTACACAAGGGGATGCGCAACATAGGCTGATAGAGGTTACAAGTTTACCTTTTGTACCGGGCAGATGGTGTTTTGCGGATGGGTCATGAAAATATCAGGAAACTTATTCGGGACAAGGTTGGTATAGTACACTGGAAGGATTTGATCACCTTGGAGTTGAATTTTGATGCGTTCTTCTCTTCCTGAGTCCACTGATCTAGAGGTTTTGAGACTTCTTTCTTCTACTCATCAATCAGAGTTAGTTTAGTCCATCCGTTTACAACTGAGTTCCAGACTTCTTCGTCAATGCCCCTTATCACATGTCTCATGTGAACCTTCCAATGTTCAAAGTTGTTATACCATCCAGCATGATGGGTTTCTGAACTGCAATGAGTTCCTTTGTCTATCCCATCTTACTTCCCAAGATCTCAACTTGTGTACGATGCTTGATATCGAAGAGGCTGACTTGCTCTGATACCAAATGTAAAACCTAGAACAATTAAACAACCTTGGATTGGAGCACACGAACAATTTTTATAAAATACTTTCTATTAAGAATCGTTTAAGCAAACCAAACAGTTCTACTTAATCAGATTTATGCGACTTCAGACACACGTGAATCACGACTGATCAATCCTTAATCTAAACACCTTAGACAGACCCCTAAGTGCTTGAGAACCCTTGCAACGCTCCTCTTTTCTTCGTCCTAAAAGCGCAAGTTTCTCATTCGTCAACTTTGCATATATACCTCTCAATCTTCAAGATAGTGCAATATCTTCTTTCCATATTTTCGCAACCGACTTGATCTCCAAATCTGAGTCCCTTGTTAACCAAGTCAGCATATTCTTATTTTCATGAACGTACCAGCCGGTATTGATCACCTTCTTTCCACTCAAACCAAACCGGTACGACATACTCCTTCGGTACATGTCAACATGGTATAGCTTAGTGGTTTGGTTACCTCATCTTAAACAGTACCCCAACTTCGATAGTTTAACCCCAACTTTGATTCCCTTCAGTGAATATTTTGCAAGTTTTTTTAAATTCTATAAAAAATCTCAGAGTAGTATGTTTTAGGGTCCAACACTCATAAATAATCACATGAAACATAAGGATATAATCCAAATTTCTTTAAGTTTTTTAATACCAAAATTTTTTCGCTACCTATTTTAATATCCCAACTAATTATTTTACTCCTTTTAATATACAAACTTTTAAGAGTCTACCCATTTTAATACCAAACTTTATTTATTTTAATTAAAAATACTAATAAGTTTCAAAAAAATTATAAATTTCCAAAATATAAGAAAAAATATGAAAATTTTCTAATTTTATTTTAATATTTAGGAAAGAAGGTAAATAAATTAGCGAGAAAATTTTAAACTTCTTAAAAATTATTTTTAATGTAAAAATAAATTAGTTTACTATTTAATAAAATAACCTAAATTTAATATTTTAATTTTTGTTAAAAACTTTAAGATTATAAAAAAAGTTAGTTACTTTTATTTTTCAAAGAGACAATAAATTAGAATGTTTTGAGAATTTTTTGTAAATTTTAGAGTTTTATTTAAAATTTATTAGTATTTTAACTAAAATAAACAAAAATTGGGTACTAAAATGGGCATAGTTTAAGTTTGTATATTAAAATAAGCAAAATAGTTAGTTGGGTATTAAATTGGATAGCGAAAAAGCTTGGTATTAAAAAGTTTAATGAAATTTAGTTGGGATATTTTTTGAAAATTTCCCTTTCTTTTAATAATCTACACATTTATCTCTATTTTCTTTTGTTGCTATGAACATCAACATTTTAATGTTAAAATATTATTATCTATGTAATTATAACTTTATATATAATTTTCTCATTAAAATTATAATTTATTCTTGTAAATAATTATATAACTTTTCATTAAAAACTTTACATCCCAAATAAAATGTCAACTTTTCTATCTGAATTATTTAAAAATTTAATTGTTACACTAGTACTGCTATTTTATTACTCCTGTTTCAAATAATAGATTTTCATTATTTGACACTAGGGCCGGCCCGCCCTACGGGCGGGTTATAATTTACAAATAAAATTGAATTAAATTTTTTGTATGGTTTTTTAGTTGTTTTGCATTGGAAAGATGTGTATGATGTTTTTTGTGTATTGTAAATGTTTTAATAAAAGGTGAGATATAAGTATTATAATTTTGTTTGGTTTGTTCATAGATAGCTTGTATATATGTATTTTGTATTTTATTACGCGAGGAAATAATAAGATGTTATGAATGAAAAATTGTGAACGGTTGCAGCGAGATTTGCTATATTTTTTGCAACCTATTTGTTTAGCGTGTAAATGTAGTTTACATAATGTTTACGTTGCCTCTGGTCTTTCTATTTGTAACGGCTATGTGTTAAATATGACGTGTAATTAGAGGGCAATGGTGGATGCAATGGTCAGTCATAATAGTCGGACCTATTCGACTTCAGATTTAACTCTATTTATGTCGCAAGAGTAGTCCCTATAAAACTAAAAATGTGCTAACAATCTTGAAGATATTAAAAAAAAAATCTTGGAGATAAACATGCATCTCCTGCATTTGCTTGCGTATGAAGCTACCCCTTATGTATTGTGAAGTTTTGAAAATTTGAGAGGTGACCACATTGCAGATGATGGAGGAAATTAAGCTGTGGATGATGTTACCGTAACCTTCCAGTCATACCAGCCTTAATATCAAAAATTTTATTTCTGGTTTATTTAATTTTTTAACTAACCCAATATATAGTATTCAAAAGTATCTTTTAGTGTTCGTGTTCAAAGTTTATGTCCCACTGGATTTGCGGACAATGAAGCTTAGCATCATAGGCATCGGTGAGATGTGTGGGCGGGTCAGGAATAACAACTAGAGCTCCTTTCTTCTTCTTTTTTTTTGTGAGTTTCGAAATCGAGTTGGAGGCGGTGACGGTATCAACGTCGCCGCACTTTTACACAAAGGAATCTTCTCCCCGAGAACATGCATCAAAACCATTCTTTGGCTCTTCCTTCACTGTTAAAACTTCTTAATCAATGCAATATTAGTAAAACAACCGACCAAAAAAGAATAAATCAGAAACCCAGTTTGGTCTCATGATACTGACACTTCTTAGCCAGTGTCAGTTCCAGTTTTGTTGGATGCTTAACGGAGACAATTCAGGTCCGACTTTACAGATCCGAGCCGATGTTCATATGAGGGAAAATGAGATAAATTAGAGTTGACACGTGGCACGCTATTATTATTCGACTTTATGACATGATATCCTATGTGGCAGCCTCTAGAGTGAATGAAGCACTCTTATATATATATATATATATATATATATATATATATATATATTTAGGATCGCTTGAGTATTTAGACCGCAGATCTAATCAGGTTTGTGATGATGATTTACAACTCGGTTCCTAGTGCCGGTCCTACATTTTCATTTTTTTTTGATGACCTAAGCTCAATTAAAATTAGTGCCCTTATTATTCATGTAAATGTTTTACCTTATTATTAATGTAAATGTTTTAAAGTATCTATATATAACTAAAATTATTACTAAAAATCATGATGTCCTAAGCGCTCGCTTACTTCGTCTATGCTCCGGACCGGCCTTGCGGTTCCATGTTAGTTTTTAGGGTATGAATATTATGTCCATTCTTATTTAATGTTTGATTTGGATTTGTTAATATTATTTTTAAATTTTAAATATAAGTGTTAAGTTATGTACATATTGAATATTTTAATACTGATATGTTTAAGTAAGAGGTAATTTTATTATGTCAAAATTATTTGATTTAGTGTTCAGAGTAAATTGGTATAGAAAACTTGTCTAAACATAAAATTATTAACAATATACTATGGACAAATTATTTGCAGATTTTTTATTTAAATGTTAAATTTATGTATAAGTATCAAATTGTGTATCTTTACGATTTTAATATTTATAGTTTTGGTTATCAGTTTTCTGTTATTATGTAAGGACTGTCCAAATTTTTAGGTTATGATTAGGATATGACATCTCTAAAAATCAAGTATAAAAGAATTCAAAAGAGTCAACAAAAATGTAGAATATATGAAACTTTAAAGGAAATAAATTTTTGGGAATTAAATTAAGTGTAGCATTAATTGTATATCCTAGTTAACGAAGATTTAGGCATAGAAAAGGAGAATTGAAAATCAAATCTGCTGAACTGAGAAAATGACAAATTTAAATTTTGGTTTAGCAAGTGAATTTTACTATTTCACGCTTAAGTTTCATTAGTTAGATTTGGTTTTCTAGTTAAATATTAATGAATTAAAAACCTTAATTTCATTTTTTTCTCTTCCTTGACGGCCTTTTCATCTTCTCTCTCTCTCTCTTATCTCCTTTTTTCTATGTTCGTTCTCTACCTATTGTCTTGGGATGCCAAAGAACAAAGCAACTCTTCTTGTGCTCAAAGGTCTCACTCTCTCTGTTTGATTCGTCTTTCCGTTTCGTTTTTAAGTCTTGTAATGATATGCGTTTCACGCTTGGGTTTAGCTAATTTTACTCATATCGTTGTCTTTCAGATCTGTCTAAGAACCCAGCTGACGGTTTCAAGTCTGTAATTTACCGTTTTGCCTTACCACTGACCTCTTCTCCCGGAAATGTGAGCAGCTTTAACGACGGTCGGCGGCATGTGGTTTCACGATGACGTTTCATATCACGCCGATAGGTATAAACCTCTCCTCTATGTTCTTGGTGAAGCCCATGAAACCCCTCTTTCTCTCTTTGTATGAAGTTTCTGGTGGTCTCATGTCCAGTGATGCACGGCGTAGACTCTTCTCGGTGGTTCAGCCTGAGCAGTGAGGTATTGTCGGCATTGTCTCCTCCGTTCTTCCTCTTTGCTTCACAGAGCAATCGACGGTGCTCCTCAGCTCAAAGATGTAAATCATCATGTCGCCTCTACTACTCCTATGCTCTTCAATCTGGCTGCTTGATGTCGTTCTTTTATGGTTGTTCATAACAGATTACACTCTTTGGTGAACAGCGTCACTTTCAAGTCCATGAGATAAGCTAAAAGAGTTAGAAGCAGAACTGATGAATTTCTCATAATCAAAGACCCTTATTTATAGGTCTAGATTTGTGACTCTTGAAGAAAGAAATGATGCATTGAATGAAATTAAGTGAGAGAAGTGGGTCGGTTGTGTTAAAGGCAATGTAAATAACGTTGACTAAATTTGCTGGGTTTTTAGAGTGAGAGAACATGAATCAACTTCATCCGAAAGAGATGAAGTTGTTGAGTCTGTTTATTCATTAAACTAATTGGGCTTTTGTATGTTATTGGTGTCACTGGCCCAAATCTAAAAAAGACTATTATTGGTATTTAGTAGTAATGGGCAACGGAGTAACCAACCTACAAAATGAAAATTGCAGACTCGCGTTAAATTAGAATGGACACGTGTTGTATTATTATTATCTCTCTATTTAGTGACGTGGCTTAACCAGAAGAGAGAGAACTCAACTTTATATATATAGACTAGTGGTTTTCCGGCGCTACGCGCCGGGTTCGTATGTTTTATTCTTTAATCAATTTATAATTTATTTTATGGTCTTAGTAAATAAAATATTTTCAAAAAAGAAGATGAAAATATGTAAAAAGAGAATGATAATTTTTTAGGTCTAACGGTTAGCGTCCATAATATATTACTTTGTTTTCAAATTGCTTATGTGAAAGAAGAATCATATAAGTGGTTTTGACTGATTGATTCAACTAAAATAGATCGTAACAAAGTAAATTTAGTTAAACTTTAAATATAAAGTAAAGTTGAGGTTCAAAAAGGATAATTGTAAATGCAAGTGTTTGTTTTTGTAATTGTCTTGTTCGAAGGAACATAATAAATTGTTTCATCCTTTTAGAATACTAAGAATACTTGCATACTTTGTCCATATAAAAGATGCGGCAATTTGTTATGGGCTTCATTGTAGTCGTATTGGTTAAATACTTTGTCTTCAAACGGATCTTGAATTTAGTAAGTGAATTATTAATCATGCTCCAGCAACGATCGGACTTGAATTTACTATGTTCCCATGATAGCTTATTCAAATATTGTTTCCCTCTTCAAAATTGTTGTCATGTCTGCATTGAATATGTTTTTATTGTAAGCAACATAATGTGACATGATAGAGTTCATTCTGTTGCACAAAAATAAATAAAAAATAATAAAGTTCATTTTCTCTTCTAGTGAAATACAAACAAAGATGCAAATTCAATTATACATCTTTATATCTTGCTTTCTTTTTAACTTTCCTTGTTGTTTAGTAAAATATTGATGTTTTGTTGACTGAAACATCGTGATAGCAAGAAAACTAAATGAAAGTATATATTTTTTTAAAAAAAAATCTTCAAAAACTGATTAAGTTTCTCTACACACATTGACCTGAAAATATATCTTAAAACGAACACTCAAAAATCACATTTTTGATGGTGGAGAAGCCTATTGGCTTCCCTGAAACCACTTAAGTAAGCACCATGAATTGTGGAGTAATAGATTCCACGTGTTGTTTCCCCTGCTAACATGACTTGAAACTCATGAAGTTTGACTTGATCATGATAATTGACTGACCCAACTTCTTGTTAACCCAGGGCAATGGCTCAGCATGGTGTGTAGGTCATCCCCGCTTGATCCAACCGTGACATATGAATAGCGCGAAATAGAGAGTCACCTGACTCAAGACCTTTGTGATTTTCATGACTTACATCATCGTTATCATGCACAAAGCCTTTGACCAAGGGCTTCGAAGTTTTTGCGGTGCCCTTTTTCATTTCCTTGCATGTCAAGCTTGAGACAGTGGTCAAGACAACATCTATGATCTCCTCATCGGTTAGTTTCCCAAGCTTGAGAATTTCTTTGCCTGCAAACCAAGAAAGCAACATTTGATATTATTACAAAAATCACACACACACCCTTGCACACTCTCCCTTTCTAAACATTTCATATTATATGTCACACAGATGCATTTTACTGAGATAAAGAGAGATAGAGTGAGAGACTAAGGGTGTTTAGTAAACATAGTTATGAGTAAAATGATCTTTTTAACTTTTTTTTTTGGAAAAGGCTTACTAAAAATGGTCGTATTTGTTGTTTTTTGCATCCCTTTTAACAGTTTTCTATTTCTCCTTTTCAACATCTTCCCCCTCGTCATAGTATCATTCATCTTCATCCTCGTCACTGCCCATGTCATGGTCGAAATATTCTTCATAGAATTGATCGTCTGTTTCATCATCCTCACCTTTCTCAAGTTTGTTTCTAGGAATTTTTCTGATTAACCTCTCTTGGATACTGTCTCTGATTGCAGTCCCCTATGTTGTTATTGATAAATCAAAGCTTGCACCTAACATTAGTATAAACTTGTAAACATATGTGTTGTTAGTTGATAGTGTCTTCACAATTATACTTACCATCTTATGGCTTCGTCAAATATTTACAGAAATCCAGCGACCATCGATCTGCATTCTCTGCCCACTCATTGCACAGCCATTTCACAGTTTGGATCTTGATTTTAGACATTAGCAAAAGTAGTACAAAGAATGGGAAGAAAAAAAACGTAGCCATTTTAAAGCCATTCTGAAATTGATATTATACCACCAGGTATGTAATTTATCAAACAACGTAGAGTTGGTTTGTGGGTCAAAAAAAAAAGAAAAAAAACACAGAGTTAGTTTGGATCATCATAATTCCTCTTGCTGCGTAATAATTTGGTCTAAAACAATATGAGTGTTTTGTTAAGATGGAGTCTAACCTGGGGTGGTGAACTAAGGACATAAGCATTTCTCTCAAATAGTGGCACTGACTCAATCTTCTTAACACCGTCATATTTGGATGCAGTTGAGGGAGAACAGTCATTACTCCTCAAAACCCTGTCCGAAACACAATGTAACAGTACTGAAAAGTTTTAGTTTAAACCCATGAATAACAGAAAGATGATGTAAAGAACCTTACCCTTTGAGGTAGCTGTCGCCAGAAGGTCTCTTGCTGTTGAAGTAAAAATGGGTTCATGAGGTAGCATTAAGAAAAAGACCACACCATTGCCAAGAAAATTCGTATTAAGCTGCATAGCTAAGCCGTCAAAGACATTCACACAGAACATGGTATTCCTGCTTATGGGAAGAAAGGAATGCAAACTCAAATAAATTAACACCAACATAAATTTTTCAAAGAGTTTACCAACATTAGAAGGATAAATGAGTTGTGGGCACGACCTGTGAATGCGTAGATGTGAGCTGTTGATGATTTCTTCCTATGATCTTCACAAGTAGTAGTGTTGAAAGTTTCATGATCAGATTCATCTACACTTGGTTTTCTTTATTCTAACATCATTCTTTCTTGAGTATGTCTCAGCTTTGTATCCACATTTAACTTTAGTAGAATTCGTCTTACTGAATCACTTGTCAAATTGTAGAAGGATTTTCATCTGCAAGATACAATATTTATAAGTCCCAATTAATAATTCACAAACCCAAGTATTAGATTTTTTCAAGCGTCAATGTTTAGTGTCGTACCAACCTTCCTCATGAGATATTCCTGAAAATAGAAAACAATTAATTAGATCAAAGAGAAACATAATTCAGGATTTTGATAAGTTTTTTAAAAAAGATATTCTTATGGTTCCCATCTAATTGTCTGCAATTCATTGAACTTGTGTTATAAGTAAGCTAGCAATAGACATCTCTGCTCTCTTACACATCGCACCTTTTTGAAACCAAGATGAACATATTCACTTACTGCAAAATCCTTAACGCTCGCACTGCTCAAGTTTTTGATAGGATCATCGTGCAACGAAGAGGAGATTTTGGATTGGCATTTACCAGATCTGCCACCATGTTTATGCTTCGTCTGAGAAAGCATGCTGCTGATGCCTGGAAAGAAACGCAGCCACCCATTCTGTTTGGAGGATTTATATCTGAACTTAGTCACCCAGACTGATATTCAATCGATCACTTTGGAGGATAGTGATGTCGATTTAATGCAAAAGAAAGTGGGAGGAGTGGTGTGAATCATGTAAATGCTTGGTTTAATATGACAGAAGGATGATAATTGCAGCAGGTACACTGGCTATTTTGGAAGCGATGTGATCTCAAGGGACACGACTGATCTGGTGTGCATCTCCACCGTAGGTGAAAACCTACAGACTAATAATGGGCATGTATGCAAACAAAATAAGGGCCATATAATTTAATTAATTACTAAAATCTGGCCCAATTAATAAAACGCACGAAAAAAAATTTTTTTTGTCTATTGATTAAGAGTGATGACGTGTCGTGTTTTGCCCTATGCTCAATGATGAGGTGGCTTTCTAAGGAGAGAGCAAATTCAACTTTATTATTAAAGATATATAGATATGTTTAGAACATTTTTAAATGAAAAATTTAAATGATTATTTTTGCCTTAGGCCCCTCATATTCTAGGCACGGCACTGCGTGGAGGCAAACATGGCATGAGAGTTCGTGACCTTAATTGATAAGCTTATTGTGCAAAGCTTGTAACTTATGCTGTAAGATAGTCCTTAAGATTCGTTCTAGTGTTCTGTAGCTTTATTTCTTGACCGAGAGGTGAATTCTTACTCAACTAAGGATCAACTTGCATAATCATATAGCGTGTGTTTTTAATTAGTTTCTAAAATTCTTTTAGTTCGTCATTTCGGTACCCACATGCTAAATAGAACAATGCAGAATTGTTGAAAACTTTAGTACTACTTTCACTAATAATCTATTACATACCGTTATAATAAAGTGTCTTTAAATCTTAAACCTAGTTTATTTGTTATTAATACAAACTAGATTTTTGATCCGTATTTCGAAAGTGCATGTTTTCTTTGGACTGTAAACAAAGTTTATGAATTAGTATTTTGGAACTGATGTACATTATTATGTTACAAAATCATTATCTCGAAGAATGGCATTTGTTTTAAATTATATAATTTATGAATTAGTTTATATTAAATTTTATATGTAAACTCTTATATAATTCCTTTTTGGGCCTGAAGAACATGTTACCAAATCCGAAAAACCAAACCAAAACCGATCCGAAAAAATAGTTGTGGTTTGGGTCTAGGTCCAAGACAAAGTACATATTTTTTTTCTTCGGCATGCGGTCTCTGTTCGATTACGAGTTTTACTCGAGACCTAATCAAGTATCCAAAGTATCTAAAATATTTTGTGTATATTTGAGTATTTCAGATATGTATACGGTATTTCGAATGTGTTTTTAGTATTATGAATATTTTTAAAAGTTTCGAATCTAGGTTTCCGATTGTTTTGAGTTTCAGATAAAATTTCAAATTAAAAAAGAATCTGGGTATTAGGAAATGTTTTTAGGTATTTTTGGTTCTCCAGGTCAGATTTATGGTAAACTTTTGTATTTTTTGGGAATTTAAATATTTTTAGGTATTTTTGTGTTTTTGGATATATTTTTTGTGTTTTGGTGTGTTTGAGTTTTCAGATACTTCGAGTATTTTTCGAGTCCTATAAATCCCAAACCAACTTGGACCCTTATATATCCAAAATTATAAATATTTTATATGTATTTGAATTATGGACCTTGACCCCAAAAGGAACCGACCCGAATCCAAACCAAAATATTTTAATCATTAAATTATGTTCAAATGTTTAAGATCCGAAAAACCTAGACCTGAAAGGAACCGAGCGTACCGGACCAGAAGACCCGATGCCAAGACCTACTCTCTTTCATTATATTTTGTGTGAATTTTATAAGAGTTCTATTTGTTGAGCTTGTGAGACTTAATATTTACTTGGTAGATTTTGGCTAATTTAATAGTATAGATTTGTAGAGTGTTTTAGTAATTTTTAACCTTATATTAAATAACAAATTTTATTTTAAACCCTTTTATAAAAAATAACTTAACTTAAAATATATTAGTTCCTTTCTTACATATGGTTTGCTAAAGTTTTTGTATTAAATTTGATTTTTTAATTGGAACTACATAATGTAAGATGACATAGTATTGTATGATATATGCTAAGTTTTAGATGAATTTCGAAATCAATTAAAGCTAATACACTCAATGGATTTAAATATCATATCTACAATATATTATGTTTTGCTTAAAATATCTTGTAACAATTGGTTTTCAAAAAGAGTGGAAAATATAAGAATATTAAATTTTTGATTTTCTTAAATTTAATTCCCTTAAAAAATAAGTCTCAAACGAATGATAGAATCTTGGTATAATGTTTTTGTAAACAAAATTATTTTTATAATAAATAAGAGTATTGACTAAAATATTTTTAGAGAATTATAAAATAAATTATATGGTATAATGTTTTTGTTTACCGATGTATGATAAATAATAAGACTGACTAAACTACAAAACAGTTTGATTTTTTTGGTATAAAGATATTAAGGTTTTATTAAATTGAGAACTTATTTAAATCATATTATTACATATATATTTGATAAAAATCTGATTTGTTTGTTATAAAATTGGTAACTTAGGTAAGATATTTATATAAATTTTTGGTCAAATTTTAAATGAATACTTTTAACACCTGTTTATTATGATATATAAATACTGTATTTTATTAGAATTGCAAAAATCTAGAATAGCTTAATAAAAAATTAAATATCAATGATTAGTTTAAAACTTAAGAAAAATTGATTGGCTGTTATCCATATATTTGAAATTATCAAACAACCATTTTTCTGAGAAGCGAAATAAATAAATAACGAAAATGATTAGTTGTACAGTTTGAAAATGAATAATATGTTACGGCATGGGATAAAAAAATATGTCTAATATACTAATGTAAAATGTACTTAAATATAATATGTGGTTGTACTATTATACATTTGGGAGTCTAGAAAAAAATTATTCGATTTGGACTGATTCATTTGAACACCACGAAAAGTAACCAATATATTTGAAAGAATAGAAAATTACAATAATTACATGAATGCAAAAGGTAGATACCTATATTGACATATATACAAAACTTTTTTGCCAATGGTATTCGATAAGTGTCTAAAGGGACGTATTTTTTAATAGACCAGATGTGTCACATACTTTCTAAAAGATAAACAAATATCTAACAGTTAACTAAATATAAGGAGGCATTATTGGTTTTATGTACTTTAATGTATTTAGAAATCTATATATTATTTATAAATTAATGTAAAATATAATAATTTATAAATATAATAAATAAATTGTAATTAGTATTTATAAATCCAGAGGTTTTCTCTCGGATTTGAGTCTTTGTCAAAGAAATCCATAGAAATCCATTCAAATACATTATGAAATTAAATTTATTATTAAATTCGGACGATTGAATAACACCTGATTTAAATTAGAATTTATAAATCATAAAACTAATAACACATGATTTTAATATAAATTTTAAAATCATAGAACTAACAACAATTAATTTAGTATGGATTTTCAAATCAATTAAAATACAAGAACCAATAACCTCCACTAGGAGAAAGAACCAATAACCTCCACTAGGATTTTGTGTTACCAATACTTTTGTATATTACACTTTTTACTGAATTGGTCAATAAATTTTATATAAATAATAAAAGGATGCAACAATTTTTTTAATTAGATTTTTTAAAATATTTTTTTAATAGTATAGGTTTTATTTAAAGTCTTATCAATACAAAACTTATTTGAAGCTAAACTTAAAGTGTCACGGTACATCCAAAACACCAATTCAGCCTTCTATCCGCTAAACTTTACAAGGAGAAAGTGGAGAACCGCAAAGACAGTCGTTCTGGGCAAACGCATTTGCAGGAAACTTTGTCGCTGGAAGCTTTCCGCAAAGGTGGTTCTGACTCACGTTCAGTGTCTGCAGACCAGCCACGGTCGAGGGCACCTTCCCAAACACCAGATTCCTCGACAGATCCAGTGTTTTCAGTGTCTTAGCGAACGTCAGCTTCCCCATATCAAATCGGAGTTTATTCCCCGCCGCCCGGAACTCGACCAGATACTCCGTCTGGTTCAGAAACCTCGCCGGGCTCCCAGAGATCTCATTCTCGGACAAATCAATAAAATCGTAGAAGTAGTACTCCGCTGGCTTCCAATCGTCGAAGCTCATCTTGATCCCGCACCTCGCAAGCTTCAACGAGAAGATGATCGGCGACGAGGTCACCCACTTCGGAATCGTTTTGAGATGAAACTGATTGTAAGACAGGTCCAACGACTCGATTCCCTTAACGTACAAAGCAGGGAACGGATCGGTAAGAAGATTGTGTGAGAGATCAAGGTTGAATATTTTGGTGAGATTCGCGAAGCTCTTCGGCACGACTCCAGAGAACTGGTTCCGTGAGAGATCCAACGTGTCAAGCGCCTTGAACCTCGATAAGTAGTCTGGAATCTTCCCCGATAGCTTGTTATGGCCTAATTCGAGGAACCTGAGAATCGGTGCGAGCGATGCAGTCGACGGAGGGAGAGTCCCGGTGAATGCGTTGCGAGAGAGAACGAGAGATCGGAGCTCCGGCATGGATTTGAAGATATCCGGGATGGTTCCGGAGAGACGGTTACCGCCGAGATTCAGATACGACATGAGCTTGAGATTAGCAATCCCTGAAGGGATGGTTCCGGTTAAGAGATTACCGCCGAGATTGAGCTGAGATAGCTTTGTCAAATTGGAAACGGAAGTCGGGATCGGACCGGTGAACCGGTTTCCTTCGAGGCTAAATGCTTCTAACTGGCTTAGCGAACCGATGTTAACCGGGAGTGGACCGGAGAGTCGGTTGTTCTCGATGTAAACGAATTTCAGCTGTGGTAATTTGAAAAGGAATTGTGGGAAAGGTCCGGTGATGTTTTTGAGGTCTGTGAAGTAAATACCGTCGAGGTGTTTGAGTTTGGCTAGCGACGGTGAGATTGTGCCGGAGAGGAAGCTTCCGGCGACATCGGACTGTCCACTAACAGTGAGTGCGGTGACTCGGTCGCCGGAGAGGCAAGTGATACCATTCCAGGAGCAGCAAGCAGTGCCTTTCTTCCATGAGCTGAGAATGCCCGAAGGGTCTCGGGTTATGCCTGATTTGAAAGCAAGAAGACCCGCCTCGTCATCTGGATGACACGTGGCGGCTTTGATGGGGCTTAGAAACTGGAGAATGGTAATGGCGACAAATATGAAGAGTGGGAAAGAAGAAGAGCTCATGATGGTGTTGTGCTGTGTGATTGAGAGAAGCGAATGGATGGTATTGGTATTAATAGAGATAGTGTGTCGGCTCGAGAGGTTTGAAGTCAAAGTTGACGATTTTGACCAATCCATTTGCATGTGAGACGTAATTAAAGGTATCTGTAAGTGTAATGGTGTCTATCATTCCCAATTGGGCTGGGCATTACAACCGATACCCAAATCCGTATCCGAACCCGACTCGAAAAATCTGAATCAAAATCCGAATTCAAATAGCAAAATATCCGAATAATGGTGTCTATCATTCCCGATTGGGCTGGGCACTACAACCGATACTCAAATCCGTATCCGAACGCGACCTGAAAAATCTGAATCGAAATCCGAATCCAAATAGCAAAATATCCGAACGGATATTGAATTAAGAGAGAATGTATATTTGAATCCGAACGGGTAATACCCGACCCCGAATTGATACCCAAAAATAACAGAATATATATATATATATATATATATAACTAACCATATATTTTTAGTTTAGTTCTCTCATTTTTTTTTAAAATATTTATATTGATGTTACACATAACTTAAGATAAGATGATATATATAGAATCTCGAACAAAGTGATTTATTACTCACTTAAAATGAATGTTAAGTTCTTAATTTCATGTATTAACAAAAGTTAGCATCCAAATTTTCAAAAACTAATCAAGTTAATGTTTTTATGTTCTTAAATTCTTGTCTCCAAACCTATTAGTCATCCTATTAAAACTTAAAAATCAGTTAAATTAAAGATATTCTTTAAAAAATATAAGAAATTTAAGCGATGAATAATTTGGTTTTTCCAAACGTCAAATATTCGAACCCGACCTAAAATAACCAAACCCAAACTAGAAATACCCGAACCCGATCCGAAATATAGAAATACCCGAATGGATACTAAACCTCTATACCAAAATATCCGAAAATCCAAAATACCTGATCCGAACCCGAACGGGTATCCAAACGCCCACCCTTAATTCCCAACATAGCATGGCTTGAAATATAATATTTCATTAGACTTTTACTCTTCGAGAAAATGACTCGAATAACATATAAAATTTGTTATATTACTAGGATAGTATAATTTTTTTGAAAATAACTAGAATGTTTATGAACCCTTAATAAATTACAATAGAAATATTTGTTTAGTTTTTTTTTTAAATGTGATTATTTGTAATTAACAAATTCGTCACTAATTTGTGTACCACGTCGTTAATTTGTGTGATCAAAAGATTGAAAGACAACCAACCATCGTCATAATTCTGGTGGTAAAACAACTTTCTCTCATCTTAACATACAACTTTCTCTCATCTTAACACACAACTTTCTCTCTTCGTTAACCATTTAATCGAGATTGTTGTTTAATGTCTTGAATTGTCTTCTTTGATATCGTTTTCGCCGAATCGTCTTCTCCGTAAGCGTTTCTACGAAATCGTCTTCGTCGCAATCGTATTTACAAAATCATCTTTTCCGGTATGTTGTGGATGGGTTTGATTTATGTTGTGACTGAGTTTGATTAATATTGTGGCTGAGTAATTTATAATGTTGTGGCTAAGTTAATTTTCCATTGCAGCTAAGTTAGTTTTCTATTGCGGCTGAGCTATATATTATGTTGTGGCTGAGTTATTTTCTATTTATTATGTTGGGGTCGAGTTAGTTTGCTATTGTGGCTGAGTTATATATTATGTCGTAGCTGAGTTATTTTCTATTTATTATGTTGTAGTTGAGTTAGAGTTCTATTGCGGTTGAGTTAGATATTATGTTGTGGCTGAATATTTTTTCTATTGAGTTATATATTATGTTGTGGTTGAGTTAGTTTTATATTATGGCTGAGTTATTTATGTGTTTTATGATCATATGAATGTTCTTGAAGATCAAACATGAGATTACCCTCCAAGACTTTACACTGAAGGGGCTTCTAATCTAGAAAATAAAAAGATTGATCACATTCATATGGGAGAATTTCACACGTTAGAAAAGCAATCAGACGGGATGTGTGGGAACACGTGAAGCAATTTTCTATTGGAATAATTGTTAAGCTAGCTGAACGCAAAAGCATGTGGTATGGTAGGATTGTACAATATCTACTATGTAGACAATTGCGAGTGTATAAGAAGGAGATTTGGAGTTTTGTTGGTCATGAACCTGTCATGTTTAACTTACACAGATTTCATGAGATCATTGGGTTAAACAAAAATCCAATGCCAACTAAGAGTTTTGAACTTGACCAATACAAAGCGATTTGGGAGAAGTTGAATCTGCCGCTTGGGATGAGACCCAAGTTAGATGAATTGAGGGCAAGTCTGTCCGGCCTGGAGTTATGAAAAGTGTAAATGGTTAGGGTTGTTACTTCTTCAAGCCATGGAACTTTATGCTTTGCATAATAATTCTAGGATACCATTTGAAAAGCAAGAAGAGTATTCGACGATGAAGCCATGATGATGTATCCATGGGGTCGAACTTCATATAAAGTTCTTGTTGACTTTATTAAGATGTTGAATCCGTAAGAAAGGTCATACACCATAAACGACATGAAGGAAATGTTATTGGTATGGGCGTATGAATATGTCACTTGCTTTGGAGAGCGTTTTGGGAGAGTGGTCGATGAGAAAGAAGTTTTGCTTTTTCGATGGGGTGGACAGCGTACACGTTCAAGTTTTGGTATTGTTATCTCTGAGGAGATCAAATATCATGGTGATGTAAGATTTCACGCTTAATTATTATTTATTTGGTGGTTGAGTTATGAGTATTTGATGGTTGAGTTATTATTTAGTAAATGACTTACTTATTTGTTTCTGATGGCTGATTATTAAGTATTTGGTGGCCGAGTTATGAGTTTTTTGATGGCTGAGTTATGAGTTATTTGTTGGCCGAGTTATTAGTTATTGTTGAAGGTGCGTGTGCGGGAAATGGTTATGAAAGAATTTATACAAGAGGTGTTTCTTGAGTGGTCGAGTGAAGCCGATGACCCACAACTCGTTAACTTTATAAAAGACATACATGCAAATAGGTTTGTTAGAAGTTTTTGGGAAGCGCAGAGGAATGAGAAGAAGAAAAAAATGGACGCTGAGCCACCCACTAAAAAGCAGAGGAAAGTTAAGAAACATAAAGAAATGAACACGAGTGAGGGTGAAGTTGCTGCAAAGGGAAAGAGTGCTAGCGAGGAAGAAGGTAGGAAAGATATGGGGAACAATGCGGCTCTGCAGAGCATAGTAACTACTATGGATAATATTTCCAGAAAAAAAATTGACAACTATGATGGTAGATTTGAGATGTATGAGTTGTGGTTAACTACATACGATTTCAACTTTAGAGAGTTAGCCCGAAACATTTGAAATATGGAGAAGAACATTGGTGATATGGTCCAAACTAGAGTGGATGTCTGAGAGTTATGGGTGTAGGGGAAAGTGTCGAAAACTATGATTTCCTCCAAAAAGTTCGTGAACCATCTTTACTGATAGGCTCACAACAAAATTTACCACAGAAGTTTGTCAATAGTCCATGCCAGCTAAGACCCCTGATAGAGGTATGGGGGTGAAATAGACTTTGTTTGAGGAGCTTGGTAAGGCCAATCCCAAAGGTTTATGGGCTAAACTGAAACTGGAAGATGAAGTTGCTAAGAAGGCAATTGATGTGAAAAAGAATTTGGTTGACGAGTTTGGTACTAGCGGTGCTACTGATGTTGATTTCGTTACTGTTTCTCCTGATAAGGCACCAGACTATGGACGCAAATGCAGGGTAAGAATTAAGGGTGTGGATGAGTTACAAAAGAAGGAGGCAGTTGATAAAAAGAAAGAGGCGGCTAAGTTAAAGAAGAAGGAGGTGGCTGAGTTAAAGAAAAAAACAGGCTGAGTTAAAGAAGGAGGCTGAGTTAAAGAAGAAGGAGGCTGAGTTAAATAAGTGAAAGGCAGTTGAGTTAAAGAAAGAGGCCCCTCGTCCAAAAAGGACAACGCATGCCGTGTAATAAGAGTACATGTTCCGCAGAAGAAGCAGATTGAAGATGACAGTGAGCTTGCGGATGTGACCGACGAATGGTTGGCGGCAGAAAATGAAACGTTAATGGAGTTTGATGTGGAGGAAGAGGAAACTATTAGATGTGCAAGAATAAAGCATTTTCGAGAGAGAGAGATGTTCAGTTATCTCCAATTGGGTGTGCAGTGATGCCAACATATCCTTCAGAATATCATTTTCTTTACGTTGGAGACAATGGAACTACGTGCATGATGAAGAATTTTGAACCTTCAGCGGGAATATATGATCCTCTAGAACTTGTTGATCCGACTAAAGTGGAAAAAAATAAGGAACATGTTAGCAAGCTTCCGTTTACAAAACTAGGAGGTAAATAACATTTGACAAATAGGGTGACTTCTACATAATCGTCACAGAAAGACCGTGGCTAGAGTTAGAATATGGATGGTTGTTTGACAATGTAAATCTACATTACAGCTGAGTTATTATTTGTTTGGTAGCTGACTTACGATATTTTACGGTTGAGTTAAATATTATTTGATTACTGACTTAATATTCTTTATATAGCATGTCGGTTCATATATTAGAATCTTCATTGGAAGGTCCATGCGAGATCCCATCCCATTCTGGTCCAAGTGCATTGCCTTTATTGACCTTTGGTTTCTCTGTGTATGGGTTAATAATTACAAGCAGTTCAAGAGAAAACCTCAGATGATGAAATTCAAAGGCATTGGTTATGAAGATTTAACGAAGGGTTTGATTCCCCTTGACGCTCAAACAAACTTGAAGTGGTTTGAAGATGTGAATCATATTCATTTTTACGGAGTACTTCAAGTTCTGGCAATCATTAGGTGGTGTTTCACGTAGATCTGCTGAAGAAGAAGATTGATTGCTACTATCCAATATATTAGAGAGGTAACACCCGAAAGTGAGCTGAAATTTGTAAATACATATAAGCCGATTACGCAAATGCTCCATGCGTAGTTAAATAATGTTATTCTTGCAAATCTCCGAAAACCTAGCAAGAAGCATTTTGCATTCCGAAGGAGGAAAGGCAAATACATTCCTCAAAATGTCCAAATTGACAATTGTGGGGGGGGGGGTGTATTCATTGAAGTTTTTTGAATGTCTAGCACTTGGTGTAATTTGATGGGATAATCGGTAAAAATATTCAAGGTATACGGGTCAAAATGTCAACAAATATCTTTAAAGAAGGAGGAAATATGGATTTCAATTTCTAAACAGTGTGTGTAACGGTTAAACCTTTTTATTTTGTTTGTGTATATAACTCAGGCTTATCGTTTATATATCTTACCCGTATCGTAGATTTGTAACTTAGCCAAACTTCAAACATACTTTAAAATCAGAAAATGTTTATATAACTTAGTCGTGTTGGTCCGATAACTCAGACGTATAACTTTATATAACTCAGCAAAACCTCAAACATACTCTAAATTAAGAAAATGTTTATATAACTCAGTCGTGTTGGTCCGATAACTCAGTCATATCGCTTTATCTAACTCATCCAAACCTCAAACAAACCCTAAAATCAGAAAATGCAATGGAAATACTTAAAAAATAAATTAAAGCTCCTCTTATCAATTTAAAGTGAATATATAATTATCTGAATGCGTCTACTTTATTGTATTTACATGTTAATAATATATCATGATCTTGAGGTATATGTTAGCTTACAATTACTTAGAAACCTTACATGTAGATACAAGGTGTGAGCCTAATTCATGATAAGTAGACCATATACAATGTACTTTCAACTGAATTTGTGCAATTTATTATATTTCCTCGTGGTACCTACACCATAAATCCCAAATCCTAGATCCTAAACCCTAAATAATCAGCCCAAAACCGTAAATAATTAATTTTAAACCCTAAATAATAAATCAGCCGTCAAGTAATAATAACTCAGCCGTCAAGTAATAAGAACTCAGCCGCAATGTGGAACTTAGTCTTGACGTTTCGTATTCTGGACGGAAATGTTGCTAATCCCTAAACCTATCATAACTCAGCCGTAATTATAATTTATCATAACTTAGCCGTAAAGTTATCATAACTCAGCCATGAATCATAATTTACAAGCGACTGTTCATATTTTTAGGCGGGAGTTTATTTATTTATTTATCTCGTGACTTTTCGTGTTCTATATTTGTCTATATATATTTTCATTTTCTTATACTTTCCATCTCCCATCTCACACAATCTAGAAAAACCTAATCTCATCCAAACTTAGTCTCATCGCATACCTTATGTCAATTGTCCCTCACTGTTCGACAAGGATAGGGAGCAGTGTCAACGCTATACTAAGCTCTGCATATCGGGATAACCTTCTCGTTCTACACCATGGTCCGGGTGATTTGCTTGAAAAAACATTACGACGTGACTTAGATATTTAAGTCATCTATCGCAGGCGATCCCGTCGATTCTAGCATAAGAATGGATTCATGAGTGGCCGACATACCGCTTCATTCCCGATTTTTTTAAGAACAATGGTTTCTTATACTCGCTGTAAGGACCATACCTATTATGTATCCATACTAGAGTTAAGTCAAACACTAAACTTTTGTTATCTTTGTTTTTTTGTAGCAAAAGTACACGTGGGATCCAAAGCATAATTTGACAGTTTGGACACATTTTAATTTGTTGGCCAGGATGATGTTTCGTTCTCAAATGCACTATTTGAAGAGGATATGGACGCATGGTGGCGAGAAGTCTGAGTGGATGCTAACGAGAGTTTGGCTTTCTGTCGTTGATATGTTTGAAGAGTTTGGACTTGATAATTTTGGTTTGAGAGATTATGATTAATCTTGTTTGGCTTTATTTTGTTATTAAGCTCAGTCGTTTGGCTTTAGTTTGTTATAAATTCATTTGTGAATGTTCATACCTCAGCCGTAAAGTTATCATAACTCAGCCTTCTTTATTTTATAACTCAGCCGTCAAATTGTATAACTCAGCCGTAAAATTTTATAACTCATCCGTCAAATTGTATAACTAAGCGTAAAATTATATAACTCAGCCGTAAAAATGTATAACTCCGCCATAAAATTGTATAACTCAGAAGTCAAAATGTATAACTCAGCCATAAAATTGTATAACTCATCCTTTCTACTTTAGTGAGTCAGCCGTAAAGTTATTATAACTCAGCTGTCCAATTGTATAACTAAGCCATTTAAATATATATCGAGATGATAATAATTCCCTTTATAATATCGAGACATTCCCTTATAATATAGAGTTGAGAGTTGTGTTCTTAAATTTTAAAAAATGTCTTCCTCATCATGTGTTTCAGGTAAGTGGATTTTTTAATCTTTGCTCTCAGCTGTTTTGCTCTAAAATTTATAAGAGTTCATTGCAGAAAACTATTATAGGCGACGTTCGAATAAGGAGAAAGGAACGCCAAAACAATGTTGGTGTGGTGAACCCGCTAAATATTTACATCTTGAACAAATAAAAATCCAAGAAGATTGTACTATTGATGTGCAAAAGGATACAATAAAGTTAGTGTTAGTTCTTATTTGGCATGTTCTGAATGGAAAACTGAGATCTGGTTATATTGGTGAAACAAAGACATTTATTTAAATGGACGAGTGAATGTTTGGTGGAAGAGGTTGAAGATATGAAGTCAGTGATAAGAGACATGAACAAAGACATGTCGGATGTGAGAGTTAATGTTTCTCACTTGGAGAATGAGTTTGAAGAAATGAAGACGAAATCTGAGAGAATAGGAGATGAATTATAAGTGAGAAGCGGTGTTTGAGGAATGTGGTGATTTGTGGGTTGGTATGACCATACTTTGTTACTATTACTTATTTGCATAGTTATGTTTTGTAAACGTAACTCAGCCATTTTGTTTTATATAACTCAGCCGTAACGTTTATATTACTCAACCATATTTAAACAACCCGGTCATAATTAAACCAAAACTCCGCCATAGTTAAACGTAACTCAGCCTTTCTATTTTATGTAACTCAACCGTAAAATTTATATTTCTCAACCATATTTAAACCAAGTAACTCAGCCTTTCTGTTTTATATAACTTAGCCGTAAATTTTATATTACTCAGCCATATTTAAACCAAAACTCGACTATAATTAAACCAAAACTCAACCATAATTAAAACATTTTTATACATTAATGTGTCTACATAATGGCGTAGCAAAGAACATCAAAATAATACATCTTTACCACTCCCTTATGTATTTAAATAAGCTCATCGGTTCAAACTCATGGAAGAAAATTTCCACCTCTTTGATCCAGAAACAACGGTTACATATGTTGTCACTTTTACTGTTCTCAATGAACCACAAGACCAAATCTATGTTCAAAATATGAACACATTGGCAACTATATTACGATGAAAAAACAGTTGAAATGAACTCATACTTTTTTGCGTGAAACTCGTCAATATGCCACAAACCACATCCCCATTTCACAGATCGCACTAGGTTCCCAATACTTTTAGCTGAATCCCATGTAAAACAAGCAAGATACTCCTCATCATCCCAAAAGATTTTCCGAGTCATTGTGTATGTATACATTGCACGTTAAATTCTGCATCCATTGCACTCTTCATGAGAGCAAGTCCTTCTTCTTTAAGGTTAAATATGAAGAAAAACTGTACACCCTTGATATAAAGTGTGCTTGGGTTTCCCTCGACGTAGCAAGTTTTCAACAACAAATGAGGCATATTGATTCCTCAGAGAAAGGATAACACATCGGAAAAACGGTATACACTACGCCGATCTGTTAACGCATTCATTGCCTTGCACGATGCTCTCAGACTATAGAGATTTGTGAAGAAGTTACCGGCAACACGTTCAACCACTAAAAGTTGAATTTCTTCAGCATTTGAAGAATCAGGAAACATTCCATTTTCCCTCAAATATGTTAGTTTTTAATAATTTTATCAGTATAGAAAGGGGTGAAATTGATTTCGAGATAAACATTTATTGTGTATAAACAGAGAGTTGAAAATGTGCTTTGTTCGAGAATACAAAGGTGTTTGTGCTCATGATTTATGTAACTCAGCCGTAAAGTAAACGTAACTCAGCTGTCAAGTGTAAAATAAATCGTGACGTTTCATATTTGGGGTGGGATAACTCATGACATTATGTGTTTCAATATTAGCCGAGTCCTTCCAAAACTCAGCTGTAAAGTAAATGTAACTCAGCCGTCAATTATAAATTAAATCATGACGTTGCATATTGTGGGTGGGATAACTCACGACATATGTGTTTTAGTATTAGTCGAGTCCTTCCAAAACTCAGCCGTAAAGTAAACATAACTAAGCCGTCAAATGTAAATTAAATTGCGACATTTCATATTTTGGGTGGGATAACTCACGACGGTACGTGTTTCAATATTAGACGAGTCCTTCCAAAACTCAGCCGTAAGGTAAACTTAACTCAACCGTCAAGTGTAAATTAAATTGCAACATTTCATATTTTGGGTGGGATAACTCATGACGTTACATGTTTCAATATTAATTGAGTCCTTACAAAACTCAGTTGTAAAGTAAATGTAACTCAGCCGTCAAGAGTAAATTAAATCGCTGTTCAGATTTTAGGGGGAATTTTAACTCACAACGTAATATAAAAACATTCAAATCTAAAACTCAGCCATAAAGTAAAAGTAACTCAACCGTCAAGAGTAAACTAAACGTAAGACAACTGTTATACAAAAAACACTAGAATCCTTACAACACTTTTACATCAGAAACTTTTGACAGTATGCCCACTCTGTCTACAACGAGAACATGCATCCTAGGACTTTTGTTTTCAAGTGCAACTTCTAAAGCATATTTCATCCTATTTTTCTTAGGCTTTCCTGGTTGTTAACGAATAAATGGCAGCAAGCATGGTTGGTTAGTCACATTTTCTAGAACTTTTTGCGCTTAATCAACCGGCATGACCTATTCAGCGTATGCGCTCATCAAATAAGCGTTGTAATAGTAATGACTACACAAATATACAACAAACATTATTGTACTCGATAGCTGTGATTGCGTGCACACAAGGTAATTTCTTGTGTTCGAAAAGCCGACATGTACACTTTCTCCCTTCCAAGTTAACAACATGCAAAGACTCCCCATAAGATCTATCTGTAACTTCAGTGTGATGAGCATCAATCCTTTATACTGTCAAAGTCTGGTCGCAGTAACACGACCCTATTATAAAGACAAAATAAAAAAATGTTACGGTTGACTTATGAACTGTTAGCCTTATTTATGAACTTTAACGGTTGACTTATGAACTGTTAGTCTGGTTTATGAACTGTTATGCTGACTTACATGTAGTAGTTTCTCTACACCACGTGTAAAAGTGGTTGACTGTGATTTAACATCCTCTCTCTGGTCACCAAACTATATGGTCATCATAATCGGTATCGATTCTAATAGTTTGAAAATGTTAAGACTTTCGCACATCAACTATTTGGAGATAGCCATGAAGTTCATGATTAATCGCTTCAATTTGCCCGAATATCGTAGTAAAGTCACACATGTTAAAACATCTTGATGCTTTCTTCACAAGACGAAATACATCTTTTCCTTTGTACCACCCCAAAATGTCTTATATAAATGGTAGGTGCAGATTCCACGAGAAGCCAACAGATACACATTTCTAATTTTTTTCCCTATAGAGTTATGCCAATCCGAGATTATTGCAAGACCCTCGTCGTCAGGAATCAAAACTTTTAGTTGCATAAAAAAACCAGGGCCACGAGTCATCATGTTCAGTGTCAACCACACCGAAGCGTCCCTTTGTATTTACCATTAAGAAACGTACCATCAACAATCACAACTTTGAGCATGAAAGGTGATGCGCCCTTGGATAGCACACTGGGCAAAACAGACATGCATGGCTTGATCATGGGAAGCAGTAAAGATATATGTTCATTGTTGGACTCATATCTTCAAAACCACGAGGATTCTACGCATGAAATCACTTGGAGAATGTTGTCAACTCAATTATGGATCTCCTTGAAGAAGAATCATATCAAACGAAATTCAGATGTGGGAGTTATGTCATTTACAAATCAGATGAACTTTAGTTCTCGCGAATTTAGACATGTGCACATTCAAGTGAGCTGGATTGAAACTACTTTGGAGCTGGATGAGCTGATTGACACTACTTTGGAGCTGGATGAGCTAATTGACACTACTTTGGAGCTGAGTGAGCTGAGTGACAGTGAAGATAAAGCTGGTTTAGCTGCTGGACGAAATGGGCCTTTTTCAGCCCAAAGAAAAATTCATAAGAAGTTCAATATTTGTTTGTTTCTCTCCAAATTCGACCAGCCCTTTCTTCAGTCTATTTCAAGCCCATTCTCATCAAGAATACCAAGAGGGAGTCAACAAATAAGTCATGGTCGTGGTCTGCATTGAGTTCTTCAAAGTCAAGTCAAAATTCAACATCTCGGTTCTACAAAAAGTCTTTAGTCTTAATCTTTGATTCTATTTTCAATGTCTTGTTTTTAGCACATTCTTCTTTGGATTTCTACAACTTGTAATCCTATAAATAGGGCATAAGAGCCACAAAATAAGGCAATCAATTTTCTTCTTTTATTTGAGTTTATCTCTTTGTTCTTTGTTTAGAACATTTCTGTTTCTTGGTGAGGTTATCTCTGAGTA
Source organism: Moricandia arvensis (assembly GCA_905132765.1). NCBI lineage: Eukaryota > Viridiplantae > Streptophyta > Magnoliopsida > Brassicales > Brassicaceae > Moricandia > Moricandia arvensis. The sequence goes on from CAJHQP010000056.1 coordinate 254,581, forward strand.
AACAAACCTTCGTTCGTTGGACTTGTGCATCACATCAAGCAACGAAGAATCTCTGGTAGTATCATCGAGCCATCCGCAACCCTTTGTGTCATCATTCAAGCCATCAGTTCTCCCTTCTTGGCGAGTTCATATCCTTCGAACCGTTTGAGTGATCCTTTCCAAATCTAGGACGTATCAAGTGGTATCAGAGCCACTCAATCGGTATCATCTATCCATTCTTCTCATCTTCCATTTAAATTTCTTCAAACACTTCTTCTTCTTTCTATCTTGATTCTGGGCCTCTCATTACCATCCACCATATAAAAAAAGATCAAAAAAAAAAGTCAAAAAAAAATATTCGAAAAGTTTGATTTGTGGTTTGGTGGTGGAAGAGAAAACCTGCTGGCCGAGGAGAAATCCGGCCTTTGAGGAGGTTAAAGCGGATTCCAAAACTAAATTTCTTATCTTCCTATCTCATCTAATTGTTTGTTTGCTTAGAAAACCCATTGGGAAACTTGGATTGTCTTTCTTAGAACTTTGAGAAGAAACTCTTGAGTGACCATCTAAATTCTGAGTGAAACACTTGAGTGGGGGAGATTAAACACTTGAGAGTGTGAGGATTATTTTTCAGGATAAAGATGTTTGGTCTTCACAAGAAAAGTGGCAAAGAAACAACCAAACGACAAGTTATTTCTAAAACTTCATCTCAAAATTTGTTGAATATTTTTGATGAGTTTACTACTGTGCAGGAAAGCCCAACCCTAATAAAACCACATAAGATTCCAAACAGGAGGTGCAAAGAGCAGTTCAAACCATCTAGAGATGAAACTCATCAAAGGAGTCATTTTCGTAGGTTTGATGTTCAAGAGATCTGTGACAACTTTGAGAAAGAGATGATGAAAATCTTTAAGGGCATCAACAAGATCCAAAGAAGAGCACAACCACATGTGCACCAGTAGCTGAATCATCAATATTCACTAGTGAAGAACCCAAAGGTAAATTTGAAAACAATGTTGAAGAGCTAAAAGATTTTTCAGATTCTTTACCCATTTTTGATGAATATGATGACGAGCTTTTGGAAAGTTTGATCATTTGTGAGGATGAATGTGATGTTCCTTCTCCAAAATCTGATTTTATGTTTGATGATGAAGAAATTAATGGACTAACTTGTTTTGTACCGGAGCATTCGAGTAGTCTTGTTCTAGTTTCACAGGATTTTGAGGAAGAGCCATTCGACTACCCGCATCAAGGACGACTGCTTGACAGTAGGAGACCCAAGGACGATGATCTAGGTCCCGTCTTTGATGAGGAAGACGAACTTGGTCCAATCTTTGATGAGGAAGCATCAAACATAACAACCAACAATATGGAGAACCATCTTCACTTTGATCCCGTCACAGCTCCTACTCTTTTGTACACAAAGCACTGTGAGGAATCTGATTCGATTAATTCTCTGCCTGAATTTTTTGTTAAGATCAGTTTTCAAGATGTGAAACGTTTTAGTTTTGACAAAGTAAAAGAATTTCGTGTTTCAGATTCTGTTTTCGAAAACATGTTTAATTCTTTTAAAGTGTTTGAACCTGATGAAATTTTTGTTCAAAGACGTTTTCAAAATGACAAGGACATCTAGTCTGATATTGTTTTGAGTTTTGATCAGTTTTTGGAACATAACAAAAGTTTTGATCATCTTGAAAAGTCATTTGAGCTTGTTTTGCAACAACCAAATTTCTGTTTTCGAAAACCTTGTGAGTCCTTTGTTTGTTTTAAGGATAATGGTTTTGATCTGAGTTTTTCTAGTCATGAACTGATCACTAATGAATTTTTTTCTCACACACGTGCCTGGAAAGAGCTTATGGTTAGTAATTTTCAGAAAACAAAATCACTTAGAGCTGAAATGGATTTTTGTTGTGATGTTTTTTTGAAACCTGCATATTCTTATTCAAAATCTGATCTTGATATTTGGTGTTCTAAATCTGAGAAACTTGTGCATGTTTTGAAATGGTTCTGTAAGAACTATGCAATCACGTTCCTGAAAACCCTTCTGGTCATTAATTCTTATTTTGATGTGAATTTTGAAAGGCTTAAACGTGTGCTACATGTTCTTCGGAAAGAAACTTTGACTTCTGATTTGAACAAGTACATGTCTTGCACATATGACCCTGGTATTTTAATGTTTGTTCTGAGTGCCCAGGATAAAGAGGTTCAGCCTCAGAAAAAAGAAAGCATTGACTGTGCTTATCAATCTGAGATTTGGAGATGCATGTACGCAAAGAAAATGGCAACAATACTCCAAGGAAGTTGCTTTCCAAAATTTTTCTTCACTAAATTTTACATGTTCTTTAGATTCTTTTTGCCTGATTCATTTCCTTTTGATACAGGTAAAATGGATTTGAGGTCAAATCCTTTTCAAGAGGGAGGGAATGATGCGCCCTTAAATAGCACACTGGGCAAAACAGACATGCATGGCTTGATCATGGGAAGCAGTAAAGATATATGTTCATTGTTTGACTCATATCTTCAAAACCACGAGGATTCTACGCATGAAATCACTTAGATAATATTGTCAACTCAATTATGAATCTCCTTGAAGAAGAATCATATCAAACGGAGTTCAGATGAGGGAGTTATGTCATTTACAAATCAGATGAACTTTAGTTCTCGCGAATTTAGACATGTGCACATTCAAGTGAGCTGGATTGAAACTACTTTGGAGCTGGATGAGATGATTGACACTACTTTGGAGCTGGATAAGCTAATTGACACTACTTTGGAGCTGAGTGAGCTGAGTGACAGTGAAGATAGAGCTGGTTTAGCTGCTGGACGAAATGGGCCTTTTTCAGCCCAAAGAAAAGTTCATAAGAAGTTCAATATTGGTTTGTTTCTCTCCAAATTCGACCAGACATTTCCTCAGTCTATTTAAAGCCCATTCTCATCAAGAATACCAAGAGGAAGTCAACAAATAAGTCATGGTCGTGGTCTGCATTGAGTTCTTCAAAGTCAAGTCAAAATTCAACATCTCGGTTCTACAAAAAGTCTTTAGTCTTAGTCTTTGATTCTATTTTCAATGTTTTGTTTTTAGCACATTCTTCTTTGGATTTTTACAACTTGTAATCCTATAAATAGGGCATAAGAGCCACAAAATAAGGCAATCAATTTTCTTCTTTTATTTGAGTTTATCTCTTTGTTCTTTGTTTAGAACATTTCTGTTTCTTAGTGAGGTTATCTCCGAATAAACAAACCTTCGTTTGGACTTGTGCGTCACATCAAGCAACGACGAATCTCTGGTAGTATCATCGGGCCATCCGCAACCCTTTGTGTCACCATTCAACCCATCAGTTCTCCCTTCTTGGCGAGTTCATATCCTTCGAACCGTTTGAGTGATCTTTTCTGAATCTAGGACGTATCAAAAGGAAACCCATTTATGCTCGCACCAAACACAAGGAACACATACATGAATCTTACAAATTCATCGATTTGAAGACGCGTAATTGTACCCAGATTTTGTTAGAATCTATCGTTTGTTATTTGTTTCATAGTTGTTCTAGTTTTTAGGAGTCGAGTCAGTGGTCCACGTTCCCATTATCTGGTCCACTAAAGTAGTAGTTAATAGTGCTATTTAAATTCATGTAATTTCCCTTATTTCCTTCAAGCTAATGAAACATAGTTTCTTCTCTGTAACTTCTTTATATCAATAGTGGTATCAGAGCTTTTTATAAAGAAAATCAGAGAGAAACACAGAGAGATTAGAGAGAAAGCAACATCAGTTGTGATCACGAGATGTCAACACCAAATGAGAACTTTGTGCAAGCGGCAATTCCTCGTTTCGATGGTCACTACGACAATTGGAGCATGTTAATGAAGAATTTCTTGAAGTGTAAGGAGTATTGGCAAGTTGTCAATTCTGGAATTGCAGAGCCCGCAGAGGGAGCAGTCCTCATAGATGCGCAAAAGACAGAACTGGAGACATTTAGGTTGAAGGATCTCAAGGCCAAAAATTACTTGTTTCAGGCCATAGATCGAGCAACCTTGGAGACGATTCTTGGCAAAGATTCTTCCAAGCATATTTGGGACTCAATGAAGAAAAAGTTCCAAGGGAATGTGAGAGCAAGGAGAGTGCAACTTCAAGCCCTACGTACTGAGTTTGAGACTTTATGCATGAAGTCGAGTGAATCAGTGAATGATTTCTTTGGCTGTACGATGACAATTGCAAACAAAATGAGGATACATGGTGATAAGATAGAGGATGTGGCAATTGTTGAGAAGATTCTTCGATCTCTCACAGCAAAATTCAACTTTGTTGTATGTTCCATTGAAGAATCAAAGGATGTTGATTCACTCTCAATTGATGAGCTACAAATTTCGTTAATGGTTCATGAGAAGAAAATCTCACAGCAAGACAATGAGGAACAAGCACTAAAGTTGTTAACTGATCCTGACTTGAGGAAAAGCAAAGGCAGGGGCAGAGGAAGAGGTCGAGGTGGTGGCTGCCACCAACATTCAGAAAACCATGGAAGAGGAAGAGGACGAAATGGCTATCGTGGTGGTCACAGTTTCGTCAATTCTCGTTTGAAGACAGATAAGTCCAACATCGAGTGTTATCGATGTCACAAGCATGGCCACTACCAGTATGAATGTCGCTCTAATGTGAACGACAATGGCGGAGAGAAAACAAATTACATAGAAAGAGACGTGGAGGAATCACTTCTGATGGTGTGTAATGTGGCTGAAGAAACTCAAGACAATTTGTGGTATCTCGACACGGGCTGCAACAATCATATGACTAGAGACAAAGCCCTATTCTCACACTTGGATGAGTCATTCCAAAGCACAGTCAAGTTTGGTGACAACTCCAAAATTGTCACCAAAATTGCTGTTACTGGTAAAGGAAATATTATTTTCCAGGCCAAAGAAAATACCACTCACGTGATTTCTGACGTCTTCTTTGTTCCAAACTTGAAGACACGTCTGATTAGCATCGGGCAACTTCAAGAGAAGGGACATGAGGTTTCAATCAAAAAGGGAGTGCGTAGAGTTCAAGATGACAAGTTAGGCTTGATTGCTCAAGTCACCATGACAACAAATCGTATGTTTCCGGTGCATCTCCAAAAAGTCAGCAATCCATTTTTTCAGCTAAGGTGCAAGATCTAACATGGTTATGGCACTTTCGATATGGTCATCTAAACTTTGGAGGTCTGAAGACTTTACAGCGAAACAAAATGGTATCTGGTCTTCGTGAAATTGCTCCACCGACAGGAGTTTGTGAGGATTGTGTTGTTATTTGTGAGGATTGTGTTGTTAGCAAACAACATCGGGAATCATTTCCTTCTGGAAAAACTGTCAGAGCCAAGAAGCTGCTAGAGGTGGTGCACTCTGACATATGTGGGCCACTAAATCCAACATCCAGTGGAGGTAAACGCTATTTTATTACCTTCACGGATGATCTCACTCGAAAGACATGGGTGTATTTTTTGCAAGAGAAGTCTGAAGCGTTTGGAGTCTTTAAGGCATTCAAAGCATTGGTTGAAAATGAGTCAAGCTGCTCACTAAAATTTCTACGTACAGACCGTGGTGGCGAGTACACTTCGCATGAGTTTACAAAATATTGTGAAGATCATGGAATTCAGAGACAACTTACAGCAGTCTACTCGCCTCAGCAAAATGGAGTTTCCGAGAGGAAAAATCATACGATCATGAATATGGTGCGAAGTTTGTTGAAGAGGAGTGGCATATCAAAGACGTTTTGGCCTGAAGCAATAAACTGGAGTATTCACGTCTTAAACAGAAGTCCTACATTTTCTGTTCAACACATGACTCCGGAGGAAGCATGGTGTGGACGTAATCCAGTTGTATACCATTTCAGGATATTTGGATGTGTCGCTTATGCTCATGTTCCTGACCAGAAGAGGACAAAGCTTGAAGATAAAGGAGTGAAATGTATTTGTTTTTGGTGTTAGTAATCAGTCAAAAGCCTACAAGCTTTACGATCCTAACTCTAAGAAAATTGTCATTAACCATGATGTGATTTTTGATGAGCAGAGATTCTGGACAGAGAGCAAGCAGTCCTAGTTAGAAGACTTTGATGAAGTGGAAGAAAGTGCACAGAAGCATAATGCAGAGTCTTTTATAAAACATCAGATCATTGAGCCAACTGAAACTCAAGTCGGTGCACCACCAGATAGTCCAAGTACTACAGAGAGCTCCAAGCGCACTAGAAGAAGGCCTGGTTGGATGATTGGTTATGAGGTAACTGGAGTACATGACTCTGGTAATCCACTTACACATCTTGTGCTATTCTCAAATTGTGATCCCACATTCTTTGAAGAGGCTGTTAAAGAATCAAAATGGCAGAAAGCAATGGACGATGAGATTGGAGCCAATACATGGGAGTTGGTGGATCTTCCTCAAGGGCACAAAATAATCGGTGTTAAGTGGGTCTATAAGACTAAACTGAAATAAAATGGAGAAGTCGACAAGTACAAGGCGCGACTAGTTTCTAAAGGCTATAAGCAAGAGTTTCGGGTAGACTACGTTGAGGTGTTCGCTCCTGTTGCAAGACATGACACAATCAGATTGGTGACTGCCTTGGCTTCACAAAACTCATGGCCTATCTACCAGTTGGATGTGAAGTCAGCGTTCTTACATGATGATCTCCAAGAGAAGGTATTCATCGATCAACCTCCTGGTTATATTAAGCATGGTTGTGAGGGAAAGGTTTACAGATTGAACAAGGCTCTCTACGGCTTAAAACAAGCGCCACGTTCTTGTTATAGTCGTATAGAAGCTTATTTTTTGAAGGAAGGTTTTCAGAAGTGTCCATTTGAGCATACATTGTTTGTTAAAAATAGTAGAGGGAGGATGTTAATTGTATGCTTATATGTGGACGATCTGATATATACTGGAGATGATATCACCATGTTTGAGAAGTTCAAGCAGTCAATGATGCAAGAATTCGATATGACTGATCTTGGAAAGATGCACTATTTTCTTGGCATTGAAGTGGTGCAGTCTGAAGCTGGTATTTTTATCTCTCAAAAGAAGTATGTGCAGAAAATTCTCAACAGGTTTCAGATGTTTGATTGCAATCCTGTAGCTACACCAACTGAAGTAGGTGTGAAGCTTGTTCGGAACCCAGATGGAAGATGCGTTGACAGCCATCTCTACAAGCAAATTGTAGGGAGCCTGATGTACTTACAGGTACAAGACATGACATTATGTATGCTGTGTCATTGATTAGCATATACATGGAAAATCCAAAGGAGGTTCATCTCTTGGCTGCAAAGAGAATCCTTAGGTACTTGCAAGGTACTATGGATTATGGGATATTCTACAAGATGGGAGAAAAGTCAGAGCTGATTGGGTTTACAGATAGTGATTATGCTGGGGATTTTGATGACAGAAAGAGTACTTCAGGATATGTTTTCATGCTTGGCTCTGGAGCTATATCATGGACATCAAGGAAACAAGCGATAGTTACATTATCAACAACTGAAGCTGAATATGTAGCTGCATCAGCTTGTGCTTGTCAAGCTATATGGCTTAGGAGGATACTTGAAGGGCTATACATCAAGAGTGAAGAAGAAAAGGGAGCTACTGCAATCTATTGTGACAACAGTTCTGCTATTAAGCTCTTCAAAAATCCATTTCTACTTGGAAGAAGCAAGCACATTGATGTCAAGTATCATTTCATTCGTAATATCACCAAAGATGGAGTCATTGAAGTATTATATTTCAGAAGTGAAGATCAGATTGCTGATATCATGACAAAACCTTTGAAGATACAACCATTTCAGAAACTCAGAGCAATTCTAGGAATCTGTAAACTGAATGTTTGAACACTTTCAGTTTAAGGGAGGATGTTAGAATCTATCGTTTGTTATTTGTTTCATAGTTGTCCTAGTCTTTAGGAGTCGAGTCAGTGGTCCACGTTCCCATTATCTGGTCCACTAAAGTAGTAGTTATTAGTGCTATTTAAGTTCATGTAATTTCCCTTATTTCCTTCAAGCTAATGAAACATAGTTTCTTCTCTGCGACTTCTTTATATCAACAGATTTGCCTTTCTTATCGTTTATAAGTATGAAGGAAAGTTTTCAAACTCACTCTCAGAAGTACCCTCATTGATTTCCCTTGCAAATCTCTCAGCGTCCTATATAATTTTCAATAATCCATATGTCCACATGAAAACGATAAAAATAAGTCAGCTGCATCCCAACATTAAGTCAGACGCAATGTTAATATAACTCAGCCATATTTTTAATATAACTCAGCTCAATCGTTTAAATAACTCAGCCATATCGTTACAAATAACTCAACTGTATTTCATATATAACCCAGTCCAATCGATTAAATATCTCAGCCATATCGTTACAATTAATCCAGTCGTATCACTAATATAACCCAACACAATCGTTTAAATAACTTAGCCGTAATGTTTTAATTATCCTTTCACAAAACTGCTTATTGATAACTATTCCGACACTCTTAGGTTGAACGGACGGATCAACGTCACCGAGAAAGTCCTTGTACAACTCTCCTAAAATATCTGGTGTTACTTGTCGATATTGATTAAAACGCTAAGTTACAGAACATGTATGATCTGATTCGTAAATACGAATATAAAATGTCGGGAACCCCTTGTGCAGTAGCACGAACTCTCTAGAGACATCCATCAACCCAACATGAAACAATGAGTGTATTCGAATTGGATAATTCTGCATCAAAATCAAATTGATCCCTCACTGTAAGAAGTTTATGTCATCTCTCCAAATTGGCTTTACTCTCGTATCGTGGCCCTACCGCAACATTAAGCGAAGAGATATCCAACCTTCGAGACTCCAGGTTCCTTTTAGATAAGCTCATCATCAAGTTCTGAGATCTCTTCTTAGGAGGTAGCATCGGTGAATCTTCGTCTTGTGTTGGAGACTCACCGTACGAGCTGAAGTTATCATCATCAGATGACACACCATCTGAGTCGTTGAACATAACACATGGTCTTTCAATTCATCGTCTTCTTCGTCTACTTCATCTTCTCCGCCTACTTTGTGTTTTTCTCTTTCCACTTTTTTAGAGCAGTCATTCTCATTGTCGTCGAGTTTCTCCTCCAAACTGAAACCATCGTCGTAATCTTCGCTCCTAAATCTAACTTCTGAGACTTCTAATTTTGAGCTAAACCTCAATAACCTTTTACTCTCCTCTCTCGATCCGTCATTCCAACTGATTTCACCATCCTTGTTCTCCACAATCTCCACGAGGAGACATAGCTGATCGATTGTCCTTAGGCTTAGAAAACCTCGCAATTGTCAACTATTGGAGACGTAAACTAGTGTAGTGCCGTGCGTCATTTTTTCAAAGTTTTATTAGAGAACATGTAACTCAGTTGAATATGACACCTCGACTCATTCAATCTGTAATCATCAAGTAGCGAATTTGCGAGTTCCTCGTGTCTTATTTCCTCATTTATATGCATAACTCTACATCCTCTTTTGTCGGCGTTAAATACATATTTGTTTTTCTTAATCCAGTTACCAGAAACAATAATTACAAGATCCACATGATTTTAGAGAAATACGAAGAACAAGATGAAAAATGAAGAATGAAGAATAAGACACGGCGTTGTAAACCATATTACTGTTGTAACGTTACTGATGACATGGCAAATAAAAGCTGATGATATGGAAAATAAATAAGTCAGCCGCCAAAAGAACACATAACTCAGTCTACTTAAATCAGCCATCACATACAGTGTAAGTCAGCCAAAAACGTGAATATTATTCCGGTAAATAATCTTTCGCTAATAAAACAGCTGTAATTAGTATGGAAAATCTTAAGTCGGCCGTATCACAAATAAATTAGCAGTCAAATGAATACTATTCTAGCAATTAATATTTCGCTAATAAGTCAGCCGTAATTAAGTTGAGTTTATTGTTAATCCAACCAGTTACGGCTGATTAAAAATAACTTAGTTGTAACAAATTCCCATAAGTCAGTCGTTATTTTAATAACTCAGCTAGCCGATGATCATCAACTCAGCTGTGTCTTAACTACAACCCAGTCGATTTTTCGACAAATCACCTCGCCGATGTATAAGTCAGCTGTAACTTGTGTATGTAAGTCAGTCTTTATCCCATAAATCAACCAGATTTCTAAAAATCAGCCGTGACTAACGGCTGACTTATGTTCATAAGTCAACCAGTTTCTATAAGGCAGTTGTCACCCCTGTTCAAGACTACGCTAGGCGCTAGTCGGGCGGTCGTTGTAGGCCTAGCGAGTTAACAGATAAGCGGCATATAATCGGGGAGTACGCGGGCGTAAGTTTTCAATTTTTTTTTAAAATATATAAAACATGCCTTTGTAGTATTTTCATGTCGAGTAGAAGAAATGAATTATCGTAGCTCAACGGTGGGAGGAGTCTTTATTTGAGATTGGGACCAGAGTTCAACGAAGGCTGTGCATTTTGTGTGTTTTTGTCCTTTTTAGAGAAGGGCATAATGTAATTTCGTCTTTCTTCTTCAAACTCTAACCTAATTTTGCAGCCGTTTTTCTATGTGTTTCAACACAAACACGTTTTTCTTTTTGCGATTTACATCATTTCAACTTAGTTTATCTATTACTAACACTAAACTATGAAAGATCTACAAGGTTATTGCTGATTTTGGACTCAAACTCGCCAGATTGTATATGATTTTTTTCTGAATCGAAGTTGAGTCCGACTATAGTAAAATCGCGGTTGTGGAGCTCCACCGAGCGCTTTTCCGGCGCGGAATCAGTCACTTCGGTCGCGTTTTCGAACAAGGATTGTCATTAACGGCTCACTTATGTTCGTAAGTTAGCCAGTTTCTCATAAGCTAACCGTGTTGTTTAACCCAGCTGCAATGTAACCATCACTAGCCGCAACGTATTTTGTGGCGCTTTACGGTTGAGTTCATTAATCCACGTAAGCGATTTCCTACATGGCGCCAACTTTTTGCTTACGTGGTATTAAAAAGTGATGACATTCTTGTAAATACGTTTCTTATCACAACGTAATAAAAAGGTACGATGGATATTAAAAATAGCAGTCATAAAAAAAAGTTTTGTATGGTTATGGTCATATGTCTTAAAATATATGATGTTTGATTCAACTTTCATTTACTCTTTTGATTATCTTTTAATGAATTTTCCATTGAAAAACAGAAAGATTTCTTACTTTTCTAAATTTTTATATATTTTAAGTATCAAAAAGTCAAATTTTTCTTTTATTCAGATCTCACTATAATTTTTCATATTGTTTTGAATAAAACATCATATTTTTCTATCATGTATGTTAAGATATTATTTTTATTAGTTTTTCTAATTAAAGAAAAAAAATATTTTCCGATCCAATCTAGCATATTTCTTTATTTTATTTCACTAACAATTAGGCTTTCCTACATGTTTAGCCCATATTTAACAAGTCCATCTAATTCATATGTCTTTACGGAACAAAGTAGGAGTCTTTGGTAAATTTATTCTTTGCGCTTCTCACTGTCTTTGTAACATACTAGTCTCATTCGTGTGAAAGAGAAGAGAAGCAAGCAATCATAAAATTCTCTTTCTCTCTCCCTTCCAAATAAAAGCCCAAAGTCACATCCAGCGTCGTTGATGAAGATAACAACAAAGGCCGAATTCGATTCTTTGAAAACCCTAACTGATTTCACTCCCAAATATGTCATCCGTTCGATGGAAAACACAAGAAGATGAAGAACCTAGATCTCCAATTCTAAATAGTCACTAAATTGGCATTACCATTACTCAGACTCAGGTTAGACATGCAAATAAGCAACTAAATAACCACTATACAACTTTGATTCACATATAAACTCTCTCATATTATTAATATATATATATGATTCGTATACGGTACCTACAATCGATCTAGAACCGGTGATATCCAACCAAAAACCTAAATTAAAATTTACAAATACCTATTAAATATAGAATTCATTTATCCAATAGATCCAACCCGATCTGGTCCTGCCCAAAGCCGATCTAAATATCCAGACTTATTAAAAACATGTTTGTATGTTCACGTATAGTCAAGTCTAATTGAGACATCATTTTCCTTGTGCATGTATCTCAAACACAAATCTCTTATGAGTCTCTTAAAATTTTTATGCCCTCATTGATTTAATGAAATAAGGGTAACGAATATGATTACTCAGTTCAATTGACATACCTATAATCGATATCAAAAATAGTTATTTTGAGGAAGAACTTCAGATGTGACAAAATTTTGTATGATTTTATAAACATTTATCCATGATAAGGTTTGATTGATGAACAAGTCAAACAATACTATATTTTTAAGTGTAAAAATTTATATTGAGTTTATCAAAAATCAGACTGATATACAGTCAGTTTCTAGTGAACATTATAATGTCACAATGAAAGAGCTAATGCATAAGAATTCGTGTCGACGACAAGTGGTAAGGAGAAACCAAGGTGGGTGAAAACCAAGCGGAATTCAACTTATATGGAGGAACGACAGTAGAATCGGCGGAAGCAAATCTAGTTCGCTCCCACCTCTTAGTAACCTCGTCTTGCACAAGAACCCAAACGTCGGAATCCCTTTGTTGTCTTAAATCAGAGACACAGAGACGGTCCTCGCGACTCCACATGTAAATGAGATTGGACGACACATCAATGTCCTTAGGTTGCGACAGCGTACGGAACTTTTCAGTGTGAAGACTCATGACAAGTATGTCGGAATGGTCAGGTGCACACAACCAGAAGAGTGAGCCGTTTACAAAGACCGGGTTTCTTTTAGGGTTAATTAGAGGGAAAGAAAGAGGCACTGGACCAGCGGTTTTGTATCTTGGCCTCCACTTGCTGGTGCTCAGATCGAAGACCATAATCTCCACTCTGTCATCATCGAGGCTATAAGCAACAACCACTTTGTATTCTCCTGTCACAACATCTCTCCCGAACCCCAGTGAAAGTTTGGTACCTTGAGGAAGAGCAAGTCTCCGGATCACATGTGTTATAGGATTGGAAAGATAAACGTTGATTAAATCGTAGACGCAGACCAAACCATTACAAGACCCAGGAACTCGAGGAAGAACTTGTGACTCTATGTTGTTTGGTAATCCCTCATATTTTGTGAAAATCTCGGCAACGAAGCCTCTCGAGTTGGAGCCTTCGAAAGTGATTTTAAGCTCTTCGGCTCCGTACAGCTTGTGACGGCGACGGAGGTGTTTCTCTGCTAGATGTCCAGATTCGATCAATGATTTCCACCCTTTCGAAACTGCTTTCCATCGTAACAGAAATTTCGCTGGAATGCGGTGAAGAATCTCTTCTACTATATCATCTGGCATCTCTACAGAAAGAGAGCTAAAGTTTTTGTATTCCCTTTCTTGTTTCACCATTGATAAAACCATGTTGAGCAGAGCAGAGGAAAACTAACTCTTTCTTTTTCTTTCTTGCTAAGGGTTTCAAGCTAAGAAGAAACACGAAAACTTTGATAACAACTCGAGAACAAGACTCCGCGGGTTGGAATTTGAAGGGATTAAATGAAGGATATTTATTGCAGCATGATACTTTCGGTGACAATGTTATTTCCTTTTATCAGCTTTGCTATTTCTCCCATTCAAATTTTCCATTCTTTTAACTTTCTCTAAATATGATTTTGTTTTTTTTTTTTTTGCTAAAATTTGGTGTTAATATGTTCTTAAAATAAAATTTCCTTAATGTTACTAGGCAAGCATTTACCACAAAAACGCACACATGTAAGACTCACGAATTAGCATTCATTTAACAGCAAAATACTAAATTATACTTAAAATAAATTAATATTTTTAAAATGAAATAAATATTTATTGCTCTAAACTCTAAACCTAACATAACCGTTGAACCTGAATCATAAACTGTAAACAATAAACAAATATCTGTTTTTAAATTATTTAATAAATGTTATATTATTATTTGACATTTATATGTTGGTATGAATATAATTGTAACATCCTTATAATATACATAAATGCTTAAAAAATTGATATAATTATCTATGTTATTAAAGTGAATTTAAATTTTTGATTGTACATTCATTTAGAACTTTAGAGTTAAATGAGTTAGGGATAAAATAGTTAAAAGATGGGTGGCCTAACAGGAAGTGACTCGCGATACCGTGTAAGTAAGATCAAAACACTAAAAAATTATGTGGTGATTGCATGGTTGAATACACCGCTGATCGCACGAAATAGTGTCTATAAGTCGAGTGAACGGTCGTGGGTGTCCTATTAATCGTGGATGGTCAGAACGTTATAAATGATATTAAAATATAATCCAAATAAATGTGGAATTATGTGTGGGATCACACTAACATGATAACATATTATTGTAATTGTAAGGAAAATTGTTGGGATAATTTTTGAAATAACTAGGTTTCAGTAAAAGTTAAGAATGTATCATCACTAATGATAAAATTAGGATAATAGTATTTTCTTCTTCTTTTCCGATTTTGTCCATCTTCTAAACGCGCGATTCGATAGTGGATAGCAAATGGAGATCATATGGCAACAAGATGTAAAAATTTAATTGATTATCGCAGCGGTAGAGGTAAATTAAATGTTGTTTAAATAACTTTATTTTGTTATTTTAGTTATGTGTGATTTTATGTATACAAATTTATATCAGTTTGATTATATCAGTTTAGATATGTTTAATTGCAAAGATTCTGTTTAGTTGCAACTTACTAATTTTAGGTTCTAATTAGGCTACAATTGGATTAGTTTTGTTAGTTTTATTTACTTTAGTCTTCTTCATTTGTAGGTATATACTTACAAGTTTTGTAGATTTAATATATATTATTTAAAGTTAAAAATAGTAACAAAAACAAGTATTGATCAGACTAAAATTGAATAAGCAAACATACACTTTTATTTTTTAACTCAAAATAATATTACGATACGTGAAAAAGATCTCAAGTACAAACACCAAGCATCATGGCTACAAACTGAAAAGCCAGAAAAAACAGAGGCCTACATTAATTCACCCTAAGAGAAGGGTTTAAGAGTTAACAATAGCAACCTCTTGTTGGATAAGATCATGTAACCAGGCCGGTCCTCCCATAGCGAGGTAAGACTGTAGACGCCCATCTCCTATAACACTCTTGGCAATTTCCATGGCCGTTTTATTGGAAGCAGAAGACTCCACCTCAAAAGCCACTGTTGCAAATTCTGAACACACTGCAGTTATCTGCTAGAGCAAACTCCGGTACTTAGGCTAGTGCACAAGATTCTTAATGGCTTCCATTAGTTGTTTAGAGTCTGTTCCTATGCTAATCTCTTCCACATGAAGGTCTCGCAAGCTACAAAGAACCCATAACAGGCCCTGCATTTCCCCTGTAAGTTTGTCTGGGATGGGGTAAAGGCATCTCGCGCATGCATACTCACACGTCCCCGGTAATCTCTTGTGATAGAGTGATTATTCCTCCAATTCATATGAAAGTTGCACTTCCCAAGTCCTGGTGATGGCGGCATCCATCGCGTCGGAATTCCGAGGAGATCTTGAGCCAAGGACACTTCACTGTTTGGAACTTTATTCACTTCATGCCATAAGTCTGATTCTTCTAAAGCTCTTTGTACCACAGTTGAGGTAGAGTCTTGTACTCCTGCAAACATTATATTATTTTTGCTCTTCCAAATCATCCACAATAACCAAGGCATCGCCCTTCGACTTCGTCGTGATATTGCCTCATCCTTCATGTAGTTAAAGCTCTCTGCCATTAGTTCTGCGAGTGACGAAGAAAGAGAAGCCTGATCCCGTACGATACCATACAGACACCATGCATCTTGTGCTGCAGGACAGTGAAATAAGACATGTTCTATCGTCTCAACTTCTTGGTTGCACAATTTGCATGTCGTATTCATCGACATGCCATGTGATGTCAACCGCTCTGCCACAGCCAACGCTCCAGACACTACACGCCACAGGAAGATTCAAATCTTTGGGGATGCATCCATCTTCCATATTTGTCTTTTAACTCGACCACAACTTGATCTTGTACCTGACCTGCTGCACTACCCCTGTTTTCAACATTCGTTAGAAACCAGCAGCCGCTTTTGACTGAGTAGGCACCCGTTTTGTTGAAATCCCAAACCTCTCTATCTCGGACATCAACAATAATAATGAGTTTTACTCGTTGGACATCATTTGGTGGAAACAACACATTTAGCATGTCCATCCGCCATTTTCCATCCTCTCCTATCAAAGCTGAGACTCGGAGGTTGACATCTATGTCTGCCTGTTTATTGATAGGCCGACGAGGGACTGTATCCAAGATCCATTTGTCAGCCCATACAAATGTGTCCCGACCATCCCCAATTGACCTTATTAGACCTTTCGTCAACAATTCTCTACTAAATAGTATGCTGCGCAATGCGTAAGAAGGTCTCTATCCTTTACTCGCCTTCAGGAAGCTTGATGCCGCGTAGTACCTTCCTTTGTCGACCCTTGCCAAGAGACTATCAGGTTCATTACATAGCTTCCACGCTTGTTTTGCTAGAAGAGCTTGGTTGAAATCTTTGATATCTCGGAAGCCTAGTCCTCCTTTATCTTTTAGGATGCAGAGTTTTTTCCAAGAAACCCAGTGTATTTTCCGTTTCTCATCATCCTCATCCCACCAAAAACTAGCCATTGCACTCATGATCTTTTGACAATGGTGCTTAGTGAGGCGGAAGCAAGACATTGCGTACACCGAGAGAGCCATAGCAATAGATTTGAGGAGTACCTCCTTTCCTCCAAGGGAAAGCTTTTTGGCAAACTAACCTCGTAGTCTCTTATTAAGTTTCTCACCGATGAAAGCTAGTAGCTTCTGCTTTGAACCACTAAAGCATTCATGTAAACCCATATATTTTCCATCACCCCCTTCATTATCAATGTGAAGTAACTCTGCTAATACTCTTCGCATGTATGGGTTGATGTCAGCTCCAAACGTGATCGCTGATTTCTGGAAGTTGATGACTTGGCCAGACGCTTCTTCGTATATCTTTAGACACTTTAGGAACTCCGTACACTCATGAAGGTTAGCTCTGCATAAGAACATGTTGTCGTTTGCAAACAACAAGTGTTGTACAGAAGGACAACTCCTCGTTAGTTTCATTCCAGTAATCGCACCTCTTTGCTCTAAACGATTCATTACATGTACTAGAGCTTCAGCACAAAGGATAAAAAGAAAGGGAGAGGGAGGGTCGCCTTGTCTAATATCCCTCTCGGGTGTAATGTGTCCAAACGAAGCTCCATTGATAAGAACAGTATATGAAACTGAACGTACACAGCTTATTACCCAGTCAATCCAACGTCTATCGAACCCCATCTCTGTGAACAACCTCATTAGTTGTAACAACCTTCTCTGATCAATCACTCATCGACACGTGTCAACTTTGTTACTCTATTTTATTTCGTTATCAGTAGTGGATTCTCACTAGTCGCTTTGATGTATCGAGAAGTTACAAGGTTTAATTTTATAAACATTCACACATATAGCCATGTAGATATGGGCCATTCGTCGGAAACAAATATCTCTACTTGGATTCGGACTAAATATTCCTTACAAACCATAAAATAGTCAATTCAAACCATCTCCAACCTACAATTCCAAAGCAAAGTCAATTACAAGAAACCTCCACACATATATGATTTTGTGGATTAAAATTAACTTTGCAATCGTCATGTCTTAATCAAAGTTCATCAAACCAAATCTTACGTAGTTACTAGATGGATGCACTGAGGAAGAAGAAACATAAGCTTATGATATAGATGTGATAAAGTTTAGAGGATTCAACGCAATGACCAACTTCAAGATCAATCAGTAAGACGTGAAAGTCATCCTCAAGGGCAGTACTCTTCCCATAGGAGGCGTGGATAAGCGGATCAAAGAACCTCAAGTTATTGAGTCTTCAAGGAAACGTGAGGTGGAGATGTAGCCCTTGGTCCAAGTTTCCAATAAAGTGGTGGCTCGAGCTCAGAGACTCTGTGATACGCCATGAATTGGAGGATCACTCTAAGGTTGGTGGATTGGATAAGCCTTGCACCGAATGAGCTAGAAAGCACAAACGATCAAGGGATGTGGATCGAAAGGTGACACAAGATATGCGGAAAGTCTCTTGATACTACCAACTTCTAATCCCGAAGATATGACACACTCCGACGGCTCAAAAGATAAGATGTTCAATGAAGAACAAATGATTCAACAAGTTAAAAGGAAATGTTTTTATTAAAAAGTTGAATGGTTTGAATTAATACAAAGCAAGCCTTTATATAATAGGCATAGAATAAAAAAGGTTAGAATACAAAAGGACTAATCAGACATAGAAACTAACAAACTTTAAAACATAGAAGACTTGACCAGAAATGATGACTTGACCGAAGTTGGAAGGTTTGGAACGAATGCCTCTTCGGCTGGTCGAGTCCTTTCGCATGGTCGACGGTCAAAGAACTGCCGTCAGATTGTTATACTATTCAACCATGAATTGTAGATTCTTGTTGGGCCTTTCTTGAATAATCTCAAACACTGATTTCTTAATTAGAACAAGGTCACCATATTTTGTATCAAGCCCATTAGCTTCTCTCGGTTTAGAACTTCATGGATCAAACTGATAAGACCCATAAACAGTCCATTAAGCCAAGCTATGATCAGTTGCCTAGCCGGTTCGTACTTAATTTTCATACCTTGATCCATGATGCTGGTCAGGGTCGCATCACTCTGGCTCCAGCCCATCAAAGCTTCAGCCTTAACCTTACGCTGTAAGTATTAAAAATGCTTAAAGCCTTTTATATCTCTATCGAACAATGATATCTCTCACCACAATACCGATTCCCATGTTGACGCCTCCTTTAATCACATTAGCTATATCCAAGCACAATTTATTTCACCAAAAAACCAACAATTACTTGCAGAAACAATCAAGTCCGAACTAGCAACAACTCTATAACGCGTATCTTCAGAGTAATATGTATGTGAATTCACGACATATTTATTGTTAAGAAGTCAACTCAGGTTTAACGTCTCTCACGTGGGAGGTTCCACTGTTGAGGTTAGTTTATCTTTCCTTGTAAAATTGAACGAAAATGTTATCTCGGCCTTTAAAGAAAGATTAGATAAATGAAGAGTGAATGGTATAACATTTAGGTTAGCAATCATTGACCATAAAAATTCGATATCATGTGTTTTGATGTAGGTACGAGAACTAGTTAAATCTGCATATAAGATGTGGAAGAGGATTTTGGTGATGCAGCTCGTGACATTGTTAATGTTAAAGTTTATGCCAAAGACAACATAGTTATTACTGTATGAGCAATCTCCATAGATGGTTATTTTTACCGCCATGCATCGTGTTTTCCATTTAAAAGAAACGCAGTTCGGAGTTTGGTGTTCATGACCCTGTGGTGTCGCATGATTTTATGGGTTGCCAAATGATTTTGCATGAATTGGAAATAGGGATTATAGTTGGCAGGTTTTGGGTCCATATGTGATGGGTTGTAAACAGATTGGAGGGACGGATAGAATGGATAATGAATAGGACCCATGATGAAGGTGTGAGAATGGGGTGAATGTTGTCTAATGCTTGGGGAAACAATCTTGGGTCACCTCCAGATATGTGTGTTGGAATGGTTATGATCGGTTTCCCTTCAATACTTTGTGTTGCAAGCGATGAAGATGCTACTAAGTTGCGGTCATATCTACGGGTGCATATATAGTTGATAGTTGAGTCGAGTTCCTAGTTTTTTCTTGGATTAAGGGATGGTAAGTAAGGAGTGAAAGTCAAAGACAATGGGCTAATCATCGCTGAATTTTCAGGATTCCCATCAGATTTACAACAAAGCATAGGATTATGAGAGATTGAGAGACTCATTGAAATCACAAGCATTTAGATGTTCAAGCAAGACATGAGAAGGAAGACATTCATATCAAAATATATGGACATATATGGGATATATGTGTTTTCGGTGAAACAGTCTTGGATAGTTTTTATTAATCAGAGATGTGAATTATCTTCATTGTTTTATAAACAATATTTCAGATAGATGTAAAGTTCGTGGATGGTCTCTTGAATATGGTCTCCCGCTTTCTGTTCTATAGAATGCAATTATGCAAGATACCTTACTATGATTATTTGAATATCTGATTATTTTTTTCTTTTTGATTTAGAGTTGTAACTCTACACATTGGTTGTGTAGACATCTTAACATTATAATTGATAATTTGGGACAGTTTAGTTTAGACGATATTGATGAACATTGAAAAGAAAAAGGACGATCCAGAAGAAGACAAACTCACCAATAAAATATTTCACTCATTCACTAAATAGTTTCAAACATTACTTCGGTTAAAAGGTGTTTATTCTAGATATTACAAATTAATTATTTGTATAGTCTTTGCCTATAAGGGAAATCCACAAGACCAAGAAAAATGATTCAAAATTTTAGGTTCAGCTAAAATTATTTCAGATAATATCTAGAATTCATAGATTTATGTTTTTAAATGGAAGGAAAAACAAATGTAAAGAAAATATTTTCTAAAAACGAACAAAAGGTAAGAATATGGTTTCTTAATAAGTTTTGGGTCAAATTAATATTTTGATTCCATTAGTTCAACGTAAGGAAATGTAGAACCTTTTTAGGACAGTTTGTATGAAAATGAACCAATTACGACAAGCATCTTACTATACTAAAAGGAGAATATGGTGAGTGTTGAAGCTGTCCACATCATCTTGAAAAATCAACCAATTAAAATATAAGATTAGGCCATGTCATTTATTGATAACAAGTTATTTTGGGCCATGATGTGTATCCAAACCCAAATCCTCCTAGACAACATATCTGCTTCGTCTTCTCAATCACTGAAGCATCACCGCCGTTATCATTAACTTTCATTCTCAACGTATGAGCACATCTGAATATCATAAAACTTCATTATTCACTGCTCCTATGTAAACGGTACGCATTTTTACACGTCCCATCAACTCGCATGCTTATATATTCATCTGCTTTCTCGATTCTCATATTCCCCAAATCATGTAAACGAAAAATCAAAGCAAACTATGGCATACAGAAGCTAACCTCATGATCTTCAGATTGTGATCCTAATCCAAACCCATTTTAAGCATTGTTTTGTCCTTTCTAAATTGGTTGATTGCTGATATACTTTTGCAGGATAATTCATGTGAAGGAAGTCAATGAGCAAAACTCTGAATGGAAAGCTGCTTTCAGTGATCGGGTTTGCTAACACCACTGTGAGTTTTTTTACAGCCACCATCATATCTGCGTCTTGATAGATCCAGAGTCCTTTTTTCTTGGGTAAAAAGACTATTGCTTGTAATTGTTCTTGAAGTTCAACTTTTCTCTTTTTAAGGGTTCATAGCTCTGAAGCCGCTACGAAGGTTTTCTCATGCTGCTTTTGAACCAGTCAATCCGAATCAAAATGAGTGTTGCAGAAAGGCATTCGGTAGAATTTAATTTTGTTTCAGACCTTTCAAGTTATCATCTCTTACTTGGTTCATGTTTATGCTTTAATCACAATTTGTTTTGGGTGGCTTTTCTTAAGGTTTTGAATTAAGATTGTGGTACATATATGTTGTTTTGATTTCACGTTGCAGGGTCTGTAAAGCCATAACTCTTTGAGGGTTTCTGCTTTGACTATTGCAAGAGTTTGAACCACAAATTTTCTCTTTGGCATAGGTATTGAGACTTGGTTAAAAAAACATGTTGATTTTTGGTACATATCATTCATATATGTGTGTGTTCTTATTCAAAACAGGTTCTTAATTGGACCAATTGTAATTCCTTCTCACCCATATCTTACAGTCAATATCTGACTCTATTTATGACTTTTTGCACTGACCCAAGGTATATTTTTGTTGTGCTATTACACTACTATTAACCAACTTTAAAACATGCTTGCCAGAAGGTCATGACGGATGCTACAGTTTCTATAAGAGTGAATTTGGAATTTAATTAATCATTTTACCTTAAAGACTCATGCACATGTAAAATTTTTGTATTGGTGTTTATTCAGCACATGAAAACCGAGTATAAACGTTTTCACGAAATAAACATAGAGTCGAGACGTATCTCTTTCCTTAACTCTTAATATTCGCTGTGTAGTGAGACGGACATGTACGAATTAGAGTCCCAGGATACAACCATGATAGACGATTCACGCTTCACCCGTGAACGTCCCTAACGAACTAATAATCTACGAACACTCTCTAGACTTACGCTTTGGGATTACGATTGCTGGTTTCGATGTGAAAAAACTTAGAAATGAATGAGGAGGAGACGTGATATTTAAAGAGAAGACGAGACCCACTTCCCGCAACAGTTGCTGCACGTGGGCGAAAATCTCGCAGAGATCGAGGAGACTTGGGTTGCGAAGCTTATTCCCCAAGAATCTCTGACTCGTTCTTTTCGTTTGAAAATCTTTATCGAGAGAGAGAAAACTGCATGTCGTTTTTAAATGTAAGACAAACTACTTGTCGTTTTTAAAACGAAATGCATGGCGTTTTGGCAAGGAAATGGGCCAAAAATTTGGGCTTAACTTGGTCCAAAAAAAATACTTCTTTATCCGGCAAGAGGGCCAAGCCCAAACCCGAGCCGGCCGGACGGACGGCAGCGGCGGCGCGCGCGTGGGGGGCCTCCTCTCTCTCCCAGCCATTTGATACATGATAGTATGATATCATATATAAACCACTTCCTCTCCTACAAACTGTTCGATGTGGGACTTTACTCATTTTCATTAGTACATTTTCTTGGGCTGATCCATAAGGAGGCCCATGTCATTTGTTTCACTAACTGATCAAAAGGCCTAATGGCTTTTGGTCCAACAACTTCTGAATCCGAAAACTAACCATGAGCGAGATCTTTCTCCATGGTGATCTGCTTCGTCTGTTCCTTAACGGAGACCTTTGCCGCAGGATCCTCAACATCTATTCCATGAGGCAAAAAAAAAAACAGATCAAGAGACAAACTAACTTGAACAATTAAAAGACTACTACTCTGACCTCAAAAAGAGTGTGCATTAATGTGAATACAAAGTGCATATCCAGAAACAAACTAAATGCTTATAAACACTCGAATAATCAGATAATATCTCATCAAAAAGAGAAGCTGAGTACAAAATGCAGATCCAGAAACAAACTAAACTAACATAATGGTTTTGAAAAACGGTAGAAGAATCATATAAAAAAAAGAGTGTGTATGAAGCTGAGCAAATCAGCCAAACCAAGATCTAAGAAACGAATTACGGTTTTGAAATAAGGAGTAAACTGTTGCATCAGAAAAGGGCGAAGGAATAAACCTTTTGTTTTCGTCGTCTCTTCTTCTCAGACAGTCCTTCACAATAAGAAGAGAGTGAGTGTACAAATTGCAGATCCAGAAACAAAACTAACTCAAACAAAGGACGGTATTCACAAACATCTAGGACACATGAAACAAAACTAGAAATGTCACACAGAAGAAGAATTAGTGCAGAACACGCTCAAACTTGAAGAATCACAAACGAAATTACTTCCAGTTAGCATAAATTTCTACGAAGATCAACGAGAGAGAAAGAGAGAGAGAGATAACCATGAGCGAGAGCTCTCTCGTAGACACTGCTTTTGATAATCGGCACCCTCCTATGTTGCTCAACATCTAACGTCACTCGAATCCACATGAACTGTCAGCTAGAAACAGAAGAAAAAAATCAAAAGCGAAGAAGAAGGTTTATACCAGTCACTTGAGACTCCATCTCTGCTTCCCTTTCCGATTACGATTCAACCTACTAATCAGATTCGATTCAGTATTAGAGGAACAGATGTAATCATCAGAAGAATTTGAATACGAGACCGCTCTCACCTCTGCGGAATAATTCAAAAGCGAACAAAATTTGAAACTAGCCGGGAAGTGACTTGTAACAGAACCAGAAGGGGGAAATATTGATATCTATAATATGTCGACCCGCGTTAGCAATTTGGGCTCAAAGAGGCCCAATTAGAAACTCTATGGAGCCAGGCCCATAAAGTGGTTGCGTGAAGCGGTGGATGCACAGAGATTAAACAAGATTTGAGACTTTGCGTTGTTCAGGTTTTACTTGGAATCTTTTGTCGGAAGAAAAATCGTGATGGCGATCTCGAAAGTTAGGATGAAAGCTTGGTTCGATAAGAAAATCACCCAACCTCTTGTCCAGATTCTCCGCAGGTTTTGTTCTACTCTTCATCATATGTTCCAAGTTAAACTCTTTTTCTATCTTGCTGTGATCAATCGTATCCTGGAGTTAGTTACTTGAATAATGGAATCTCATAGATGACTTGACCAATGGTTTACAGCTCAGTCGTTAGTTTCTTATTTGCAACACTATAATACCAAATCGAACACTTGTTGTGAAAGAGTTTATATTGTAAGAAAGTAAAACCAAGCTTGGTTTTGTTGGGAGTTTTTAGAGGTGCTGAGCCAAAGCAGCTGGCTTTCTCTGCGGCATTGGGCATTACCATGGGAGTATTTCCAATCTGTGGTTCGTTGCTCTTGTACCCACTTCTTCTTTCTTCAAGAGTTTCTCCTACAACATTTATAGTGTTTGTTTGTGGTCTCAATGGGTCTTTGCTTATTATTTAATAGGTGTTACGGTGTTGCTTTGTGGAGTTGCTATTGCGTTGCTTGGATCTCTTTGTCATGCTCCAACTGTCATGTTGTTTAACTTCATTGCTACTCCTATTGAACTCAGGTAAAATCATTCATTCCCGCTATAGTCAATACATACAAAGAGCAACATTTTTGTTAGTTTGGCAAGTATCAAAGAGGAGTCTTTTTATGTGTAATTTTGAAGTCTTGTGGTGCCTTTCTTACGCCTTGGCGAAAGACTCACCGGTGGACCTCATTTTCCTCTAACATCCGATGCCTTAAAGAAGGTTTTCACAGGCCAAGCTTCCAGAGAAGTCTTTTTAAGCATTGGTAATGCGGTAAGGTTCTTCTAGTGAGTGGTGCAGGTTTTGGATTTACATCAATTCGATGCACATATGCTTACAATGATTAACTTATTTATTTTTTGCAGCTACTAGGGTGGCTCATAGCTACTCCATTTGTGATCGTTGGACTGTACATTCTGTTTCTACCATGTTTCAAAATCCTTGTCCGTAAATTCAGCTCTGTTTCTCCAACCGTAAAGTCAGCTACCAGTCTGCACCCAGACTTCAAGTCAAAGGAAAGGGTCTCTTAAGTCAACAGAGACCAACAACCTCACATCTCTCCCACGGCTTTATATCATACTCGTCGCCTTCTATTGAAGCACCAAGGTTCTTAGTTCCTGCAAAGCTTGACTTTGTGTTCTTCTATGTTTATGTGATGCTGGTGTCTAAGTTCTGTGCAACAATAGGCGTGTCTATATAAATCCGTGCTTAAGATAGAATTGAGATAGCTTTGGGTTGTGTGTCTGTGTGTGTATGATATAGGTACGAGAACATGGGATGTCTTCCCATATAGAATAAACCTCTAAAACATATTTTTTTAATGTTAAGAAAAAAAAAAAACCAGTATGGTATGTGTCTCCATTTGGTTGCAAAGTAAGAACATGAAGTCGACAAGTTGATTAGGCCTGGGCATTTTACCCGGACCCGAAGACCCGACCCGAAACCGACCCAAAAAATCCGGGTCCGGGTAGGAACCGAATCGACTATTTTACCCTATTGGGTCTTGATGTGGAGGACCCGCGGGTCTTGGATCCGACCCGAACCCGAAACCCGACGGGTACCCGAAATTTTTAGTATAATTAGGTTTTATTCAAAAATTCGGGTGCTTACTAATCGACCGCCTAAAGTAATTAATCGGTTTGAATGAAAAAAAAAGTTTAAATGAAAAAAAAATCAGATGAATGTATTGTTATGTGTCGAACATGTTACCTCTAGGAAGAAAAACAATTCAAAAACCACTACACCAACAAACATAAATATTTTCAGTACCTTTTTGTGTGTTTTGGATATTTTTTGAACAGGACCCGATCCGAACCCGATCTGAAACCGAACCGAATCCGAATCAATAAATTCTAATTACTCTATTGGGTCCAACTATCTAAGACCCGAACCGACCCGGACCGACATGACCCGAACCGAACCCGAACCGAGAAATTCAAATTACCCTATTGGGTCTTAAACTTATAGACTCGAAAGACCCGAACCCGAAATGACCCGATCCGAACCCGACCCGAATGCCCAGGCCTAAAGTTGATTATGGCTTTGTTGGTAAGCGCCAAAAGAAGAAGAATATGTGGACTATGATCGGTGCGACGTTTTGGCTTCCTCTTTGGTTCTCATGTTTACTTGTGGCTCATTCTAATCTATTTATTATCTGCCAAAAACGTAAGGGAAAATTAACTAACACTTTCTTAATCAAATTATTAATGAGCCTAATCCTATTTAAGATAAAATAAAAATAAATACTCCCTCTGTTTTTAAATAAGTGTCACTTTGAGACTTTTTACGGAGATTAAGAAAATAGAAAAATATACTAATGTGCCCTCATTTAATGTTCAATTATTTGAATAAAAATAATTTTAAAAAATATCTATTGGTTATTTAAAAGGGTAAAAAAGAGATTATATGTGAAAAGTTGTATTGGAAATGCAAAGTGACACTTATTTTGAAACAAAAAGAAAAAGTTAAAGTGACACTTATTTAGAAACAGAGGGAGTAGAAAGGAAACAGACAGTTGCCTGCCCTCTAAATGCTTCACCTGAAAACTATGCCACATTACAAAGGGTCGACGAGCTATTTCCCCACGAGAACTATCATATAGTATCAAATTCCCACTAAACTATGACCTAGTGTCAAATCTCCATGATTTGAAAGTTATAAACTTATTTCTCCATGAATTAATAATTTCAAATGTATTTCTCCCCGAACCAATACTTCGAAACTTAATTACCCATAGACCATGGTTTTAATTGGTTTATTATTAACTAAATAGTTTAAACCGACTAAACCAAACTAAAATCTATTTTAAACAATTTTTAAGTAAGACTATTGTTTCTCTTCTTGTTAAAATTTCAAATAAAGATATTTTTGAACTTCAAAAAAGCTTTCCTATTTTTTTTTATTTTTTTTTGCATTTTATAAATTTAAAATATATGTTTTGATGAATTTTGACAAAAAAATCAATTTTTTTATCAATAACATAAAAAATGAGAAAATTATGAATATTTATTAATAAAATGATTCTGGTAAAATTCAACAAAATTAGATTTTTTGACATAAATTATTTATCAAAATTTGATTTTTTTCTTTTACACTTCATAAATAACAAAAATTTACAAGTTTATTTGTTTATTGTAATTTTATTAAACTTTTTCAAAATGAAATCTTGATGTAATTTTTTTTCTTTTAAATTTCAGAAACACACAGAAATATAAATCTAAAATTTCCTTAAGTTCAAAAATATCTGTATTTTGAAATTTCAACAAGAAGATGTATCATATTCTTTAATAAAAATTATTTAAAATGAATTTTGGTTTGATTTAACCGGTTTAACTATTTGGTTAATAATAAACCAATTAAAACCATGATCTATGGGTAATTAAGTTTTGAAGTATCGGTTCGGGGAGAAATACATTTAAAATTGTTAATTCGTGGAGATTTGACACTTAGTCATAGTTTGGGGATCTGATGTTATAAAATACTTCTCGTGTGAAATAGTTCGTCTACCCCATTACAAATCAACATTACTGTATTTGTTTCATTTCCGATCTCCATTCTCGTCTTTCTTCACTCTCTTGCAAAGAGTCGGCTTTGTGCAAATTTTCGGACATAACTGGAGTTGTTTGTTTGTTCTGGCAGTGTGATGTCTTACAGCAATTCAAACCCGGCAAACTTCAGTTCATCCACCGCCGTGAACTCGCCGGAGCTTAAACTATACCAAGCTTTCATCTTCTCTGTCCCAATCTGCTTCACTTTCATCATCCTCTTCGTCTTCTATGTCATCTACCTCCGTCGTGGCAGCTCCGCCGATTTATCTTCCCTCCGAATGCGAACTACTTTTTTCCTCTCCGGAAACTCCATCTCCATGGTAACTTTCTATTTCGTTTGATGGTGGTTTAGTTCTGTAATAACTCCCTGGCTTCGTGGTGTGGGTTTTAAAACAAAGAACAGGCTGAGTTAGGGCTAAGCAAAGAGCTGAGAGAGATGCTCCCCATTGTCGTTTTTAAAGAGAGCTTCTCCGTTATGGATTCACAGTAAGTTTCCAGATTCTGTAGATTATCCTTCTTTCTCCTGAACTCTCCACGTCTGTATAGAAAAACAAAATGGAATAAGGGTAACTGATAGAAAGTTAGATTACATGACCAATGTTCTTACACTGGGGGAAGATTAACAAAGTTGATAGATTTTGTTTTCTCTAGATTTGAGAAAGGGTCTATAGTGTTTGGGTTATGAAATGGGACAACAGGTGCTTCCATGATCAGATAATTGTAGGAGGTTATAGTTTGAAATAATTTGTGTAGATCATTGGACTTAAGAGCCAAACTAGAACCAAGAAATAAACAGATTTGGGATTTTTGATTCACAGATGCTCAGTGTGCCTTGGTGACTATCAAGCAGATGACAAGCTTCAACAGATCCCCGCATGTGGGCATACTTTTCACATGGACTGCATTGATCTTTGGCTCACATCTCATACCACTTGCCCTCTTTGCCGTCTCGCTCTTATCCCTAGCCAATCTCATCAAAGCCAAGAAGAAGATCCTCCTCTTCCAAGTCTCCTGAGTCCTGATGGAGGAGTATCAAGTCAAGCTGAAACTCAGCCAGAAGACCACGTAAATAATGGCCAAGAGCAACAACGTGATCCGAACTGGTGTAATCAAGATGACGCAGAGAGCCTTAAGGAACAAATGCAAGAGGATGAACCAAACAGCATTGGGACATCAAGTGGTTGTTGTAATTGTAAACTTGGTTAAAGATTTAGACCTTGTGCTCTGTCCTTCATGTAACTGTAAAGTTTGTAACATTAGTGAGCTTGATCCATAGAAGAAGCAGACACTTTCGTTTGGATGATTGGGATCAAACATTTGGAAAATGACCTCTCTATCCACAGAAACTTGACTCATGATCCTCTGTGTTTGCTCAGCGCGCTAAAACAAAGAGTAACAGCATGGTCTTTTACAAAAACACACCAAATAATCAAATATTCAAAAGGGTTTGATCTTAGCCATTGGCTACAGATAAGGAAGAGGAAAAAAAGCAGAGTCAAAGGTTGGTGAGAGAGATCAAGAATTTAAGAGAGGGAGACGTGTTTCTGCTTCATCTTTAGGGAGAAAAAGCAAAGCTTGTATTGTCTCTGTCCTCCTCTGCCATCTCTGCTTTAATGCTTTCACTTTCAGTCTCCTGTTTGGCCCTAACAAAGATTCCTTTCCTTGTTTCTTGGCAAAGATAAGGATCTTTAAACTCTTTGATTTCTCCATCTCGTTGCTCTAATCTCTGAGGTTTTTTTTTGCACAGAGAATTCATCGTCTGAGGGAGATATATATATATGATTTGACTTTCTTGTCGGAAATCTTGACATGGGTTCTATCCAAAACACAGTTCACTACTGTTGTGTCTCAAGAGACAATCAGATTCTGTACGGTTACAACAATGGGGGAGACCACCGTAACGAAAGTCTCGCTGCGTTGTGTCTGGAGAAGACTCCACCTTTCCACAAGTGGTACTTCGAAACCATAAGTAAGAGGACTTTTGGGTTCTTGATCGAAGATGGGCTCGTGTATTTCGCCATTGCTGATGAGGTTTTCAAGAGATGTAGCGTCCTTGAGTTTCTGGAGAATCTAAGAGATGAGTTAAAGAAAGCAGATAGGAGGAAGAATTCAAGAGGAAGTTTCTCTGGGAGTATCAGTTTTAGCAATGTTCAAGATCAGCTTGTTCGTAGACTCATAGCTTCCTTAGAGCGTGTCGCTGAGACTAATCATCTCACTTGTCTTCCATTGTCATCACCTTCCATTGATGGTGCTGAACCAAGCGACGTAGCTAATTCCACCAAAGCCCCGCTTCTGGGAAGATCCAACAAGCAAGAGAAGAAGAAAGGGAAAGATCATGTGAACACATTGAGAGGCATTGAGTTAGAGAAACAAAGGAAATCTACTGATATAGGAAACGTTACTGAATGTTCTAATGCCTCATCTGCAGTAGCAGCAGCAGCAACATATGTTCCAAGAAGGGAGCGATCTAGTGGCAGCTCCCAGAGCATTGAGAAGAAGTGGCGGCGTCAAGTGAAGATTGTTCTTGCCATTGATGCAGCTATTTGTTTGACTCTCCTAGGTGTTTGGCTGGCAATTTGTCAGGGCATCGAGTGTACACGTTCTTGATTAACAAGCCTCTTCTCCTCTTCCAGATGCAAGTTCTCCTTTCACCTTCATATGACTTGATTGATTGTACCATTATTCTTTTCTCATATGTATTTCCTCTTGTGCAATTCTGATATAGAGACTGCACTCCGGCGACATACTCAGCAGCATTCTTGACTGTATATTTAGGTAAGAGGCTCATGTTTCCACCTTGGTTATGATCTGATGATTGTGTTCATAGATTTACTGAATCGTGGAACAGGTTATAGCGTTGTACATAGAAACCTGTGTGATTGACCCGCATTTCTCCGGCTTTACATTTGTTGATGTGAATGGACAAATCTGTGTGTTTTATTCATAGTAAGTTATGAGTATAGTGTCTTATTTCAGAACTGTGTTATCTGCTCTGTGCTGTTCCCAATTCCTCTTCTAGCAATTCAGACAACTACACAAATCTAGTTGGTCAAATGACATGGACAGTAATGCCTCTTCATATCAACATACGAATGTTAAAGGAATACGTATAATGAGGAGACATTGTCACAAGTCTATAAGAGGATTAATATATGATATCAAAGTAAAATATTGCAATCACATTTCATTTTCCATCCACCGCGGATGGAGAATGAAGGTTTTGGTTTCTTACATAGAATCAGAATCACACGCTTACAAGCTAAACAACAAATACATAAATGGTGTAGCGCAAGCTACGTATAACACAAGCAATCTATTGATTCTTAGAATACCTAGAATAATTGTCTTTTTGAGATCGTTGAAAGTCGTAGCTTTATCCGAGAACAAGGTGTTAGAGTTTGTAAAAGCTCTTAATATTAATCAAAGAAAGTGTTCTCACAAACACAAGGCATCGACATTATATAGCAACTTAAAAACATCAAAGCCTTAGCGATATAAGAATAATAACTTATCCTTATCACAACATAGAAAAATAAAATAAAAGGTAACGATAAACTTAACATAAAAATAAAACAAAAGCCATAATGGAAGAGGAAGTACGCTACATCAGGTCTCCCGGGGTAGAAGAAGATTCGCCCTCGAATCTTCAGCGTCGTCGCCGGGAACAAACCGAACAAGATGCTTGATGTTGAACACATCAGAACATCGTACATTTGGTGGTAACAACAACCTATAAGCGTTAGCATTGATCTTGTCTATAATCTCCAAAGGTCCAATCTTTCTAGCTTTCAACTTGTTGTACTCATGTGGAGGAAATCTTTCCTTGGTCAAGATTGCCCATATTTTATCCCCAACACAAAACTGGATGTCCCGACGATGTCGATCAGCAGCTTCTTTATATTTAGCGGACGCGAGTTTCAGGTTGTCATGGACGATATTATGGATGTGAGAAACATTGGCGACAATGTTAAAACATCACCGTGGTCATGTGTTGCATCAGGCACAACTCCAAGATCAATAGGACCACATGGAACTACACCATAAAGAACTCAAAAAGGACTGAAAGCTGTACTGCGATTCACAACATGGTTATGTGCAAACTCAGCCTGACATAAGACACTATCCCAACTGCAAATATTATTGCTGACGAGACATCGCAACATATCGCCCATAGAGCGATTTGTGACTTCTGTTTGTCCATCCGACTGAGAGTGATATGCTGAACTCATATCGAGGCTTGTCCTAAGTAGCTTCCACAACGTACGCCAAAAGTGACTGAGGAAACGCAAATCTCAATCCGAAACGATAGACAATGGCAACCCGTGTAGTCTATTGATTTATCGAAAGAAGAGTTGAGCAACCTGAACAACATCTGTTGTTTTCCAGCAAGGAATGAAGTGAGCCATTGTAGAGAAGCGATCAACAACCACAAATATGGAATCATGTCCACGTTGAGTGCGAGGAAGACCAAGAATGAAAGCCATACTAATATCCGACCATGGTTGAGTTGGAACCGGTAACGACATATAAACCTCCATTTGTCGCATGTCCTTTTCATGTTTGGAAGACGACACATCGTTCCACGAAACGAGCAACATCACAGCGTACTGACGGCCAAAAATAAGAATCGAGAACCAGTTTGAGCGTGCTATCTCGACCGACATGCCCTTCATTATGAAGCTCCTGTATAATATGTAAACGCCAGCTGCCTTCAGGGATACATAATTTGTTATCGCGGAAAAGAAATCCGTCGTGAAGAACAAAATCCGAACGCCTCAAATCCTGAACTTCCGACCAAATACGACCAAAGTAAGGATCCTCTGCATATTGATCTGCAAGCGTAGCAAGACCAGGAACGAATGTATGGACCATGGCAAGATAGGTGTTGCGACGGCTCAATGCATCGGCGACCTTATTGGTTTTTCCGGAATGATGGCGAATGACGAATGTAATTGTTGTAAGTAAGCAATCCAGTAGGCATGACAAGAGGATATCTTTGTTTGGCTATCCAAATGTTTCAAGGCATTGTGATCAGTAAAAAGGATGAACTCCTGATGAAATAGATAATGACACCAATGACGAATAGTCTGCACGATCGCATAGAATCCATGTCATATGTACTGTAACAAGCCCGAGAACCAGATATCTTCTCGCTGAAAAAGGCCATCGGACGACCCTGCTGGCTAAGAACAGCCCCAATGCCGGCTTTACAAGCATCACAATGTAGCTCGAACACAATAGAAAAGTTCGGTAGTGCCAAAACAGGTGCCAAGATCATGTGGTCTTTGATGGCTTAAGTGAGGGGCGCCGTTAAGGCATTGTAATTTTTAATAAAACGCTGGTAAAACGATGCCAATCCGTGAAAGATTCTAACTTTGATAATGGTCTTCGGCGTTGGCCAAGTTTTAATAGCTTCAATCTTGCTAGGATCAACCTCCAAACCACTGGACGATATAATATAACCCAAAAGAGGACTTGAGAGGAGCCAAAAACGTATTTTTCCGAGCCGCATACAGATCTCCTGATGTAGGACGTGTAAAACTTCCTGAATATGGGAAAGATGTGTGGCTAAGTCCGAACTGAAAACTAGGATGTCGTCAAAATAAACCACGACGCATTTACCGATGAAGTGTCTAAGGGGTCTGATTCATCACACGCAGAAACGTGCTTGGTGCGTTGGAGGGACCAAATGGCATCACCAACCATTAAAACAGTCTCTCTCTTGTTTTAAAAGATGTCTTCCATTCATCGCCTGGTCGAATTCAGATTTGATGATAACCGCTTTTAAGATCCAATTTAGTGAATATGGATGCGCTACCAATCTGGTCCAGCAAGTCGTTGAGCCTAGGAATCGGAAAGCTGTAGCAGACAGTAATCTTACTGATTGCTCTACTGTCCACACACATACGCCAAGTCCCATCTTTCGTGGGAATCAATAATGCTGGGACTGCTGTTGGACTAAGGCTTTCGTGGACGTGTCCTTTTGCAAGAAGGTCCTCCACCTGTCTTCTTAATTCATCGTGTTCTTATTGACTAATCCGATAATGTGGAAGGTTAGGAAACATTGAGTTCGGTAAGAGATCTATATGATGTTGGATATCTTGCAAGGGTGGTAACTTTGTTGGGAGATCTGTTGGAAAGATGTCCGAGAATGATGAAAGCAATGACTCAAACTCGTGGGGCGTGTCCATAGTTTGAGAGCAAACCAGAGTAGATACCAATGACCATACGACCTTTTTCTCGCGG
Organism: Moricandia arvensis; assembly: GCA_905132765.1. Lineage (NCBI taxonomy): Eukaryota > Viridiplantae > Streptophyta > Magnoliopsida > Brassicales > Brassicaceae > Moricandia > Moricandia arvensis. The sequence goes on from CAJHQP010000056.1 coordinate 288,527, forward strand.
AGCTGAGATTCAAACTCGGCTTTAGGTATAGTAAGTAATCCCTCGTCTTTTGTCGGTAATGTCTTATTGATGTTAGAAGCCACCAAAACTTCGTTCGTTGATTACTGTTCCGGAGATGGTAACAATGTAATTGTGCGACCATTAAATGTGAAGCTATAAGTATTAGCTTGGCCTCGATGTGTTGAATCCTTGTCATATTGCCATGGTCTCCCAAGTAGGAGATAGCATGCGTCCATGGGAACTATATCACAACAAACGAAATCAGTGTAAGACCCAATTGAGAAGGGAACATGCACTTGTCGAGTAACTGTAATGTCCACTCCCTTGTTGAGCCAAGCGAGCTTGTAAGGCGACGGATCCACCACCGTTTTGAGGTCTAATTTCTTTACCTCTATCGCTGAAAGAACGTTAGTGCAACTACCCGAGTCGATTATTAACTTGCAGATTTTACCGTTGATTGTGCACATTGAGCGAAAAAGTGTTGTACGCAGCCAAGATTCTTGTGTGGAATGAGGAAGAAGACAATTGCGCCTCAGCACGAGAGCATGTGCCCCTGTATCTCCTGCGATCAACTCTGCTTCGACATCATGTGGAGAATCAGACTCGTAGTCGTCATACTTTGGGTCATCGTCAAAGTTGGCCTCTTGATTCAACAAGACTCGACGATTTTGATTCGGACATGTGGTCTGGCGATGGCTGTTTTCCCTACAAGAGAAACAAGAAAGAGCACCTGTCCAAGCTGGCTGTGATTGAGAAATTGTGTCCACGTTTGTGGGTGCACCCAGTCGTGTCTTTTCTGGACGAGTTTGAGATGACTCTAGCTGTGAACTTGTGATAGTGTCCGTAGTTTGAGACGATTTGTGCGGTCGAGAGTATCCTGTTCCACCCATAGGTCGGTGTTGTATCTCCATTGCAAGTGCTCGTTGATGTGCCTCAGATAATGTAGCAGGATTGAATTGTTGTAATGCAATTTGAATTTGATGTCTCAGACCGCCGATGAAGCGCGAGACTAGTGTTGTACGAGCAACCATATGAAAAAAAATCAGTGGCATACTCATCAACAGATCTAGTTCCTTGACGCAAGGACTGGAGTTTATTGTAAAGAATACACTCGTAATTATACGGAAGGAACGCTCGACGCATATGTTTTTTAGATGTTCCCACATATCAATGCGTTGTTTTCCAGCTCGTCTTCTCGATTCTTTAATCTGCTGCCACCATGTCATAGCTCCTTTTTTGAAGCATGATGCGATTAAAGGAACACACTGATCTCCTGGAATAAGCTTGAATTCCAAGATTTCTTCTATTGCGCTTAACCAATCTAAGAATTCGTTAGTGCTAAGGTTACCAGAAAATTCAGGTATCTCGACGCGAAAAACAGAATCCCATCGTCTATCTTCAGCCTGAATTCCGCGTCTATTGATTTAATGATCAGCTGGAAGGGCGACGTGACGTAGTTGACGTTGGTGTCGTTATTCCTGATTGTCGTTGGCGAATAAAGTTTCGGCCACATCTTTATCTTCATCGTCTATTTGATTAGGACGAGGATCTGCGTTGATCGGTTGTTGTTGTTGGCGTTGAAGAACCTTTGTTAAGGCGGTTTCAACTGCGTGAAGTAGGGTCTCATGAAGCGAAGCCGTGAAGTTTTCAAGAGTCTGACGGAGTTCCTCTTGCTGTTCTTCAGGTGTTTGTTTCCGGGGAGGTATGATTAACGTGATGGTGATGGAGATTGTGTTCTTGACGGAGAGGAAGCGCATTGCGTGCGGAAGTAGCAAAGATTGATGACCTTGATTGAGGAATCAAAACCTTGTAGTCTCTGATACCAACTGGTGTAGCGCAAGCTACGTATAACACAAGTAATCTATTGATTCTTAGAATACTTAGATTAATTGTCTTCTTGAGATCGTTGAAAATCGTAGCTTTATCCGAGAACAAGGTGTTAGAGTTTGTAAAAGATCTTAATATTAATCAAAGAAAGTCGTGTTCTCACAAACACAAGGCATCAAGATTATATAGCAACGTAAAAACACCAAAGCCCTAGCAATATAGGAATAATAACTTATCCTTATCGCAAGATAAAAAGGAAATAAAAGCTAACGATAAACTTAACATAAAAGAAAAACCAAAGCCATAATGGAAGATGATGTACGCTACATCAATAAAAGACTATATAGTTTTTTTTTTTGGGTTTTGTCTTGAAGAAACAGAGGAAAGAGTAAAAGAGAGATAAGATGGTAGTAAATACCTCTCACCGGAATCCTAACCATGGTTGGTTGGTCACCTGTTTTAGTTGATGTTAAGAGAAGAATCTAAAGGGAACCAAATATCTCCCAACAGGCAAAAAAAAACATGCAAATGTAATGACAGCCCACAGTGAGAATATGAATCTAAATCTTGAATCTAAAAATTTGATCTTCATCTGAGGTTAGTTTCAAATGTTGCTAAAACTCCAGAGCTTAGCCACCGAGAATATACATGGGTTTCACAACACACCATTACTTCCTTAGTTCCTTTCCTTTCAAAGGAAGTTTCTGTGCCTTTCTTTTCTGTTCTAGCTTTCTACTGTAAAGACATTGTGTAAACAACATGGTCCTATATCTACTAATATCTAAGACTGCACGTTAATATATTACATTAAGTAGTGGGCTGTCATTGCATTTGTCTTTGAACACACTACTTCAAACGCTTCCAGGTGGTGGCAATTTAATTCTTGACCCTTTCCCAAGAAACCCTTATTTCCTTTCTTGTTGATCAGCCAATCTCTAAGCTCTTTTTTAAAACAAAAAATTCTACAGAATTGCATGCCTTTCTGAAGCACTGTGCAAGACATGGTAAGTCTTACTTAAGTTGGTACAAGCTATCTTGAACGAAACCCTTCGTTCAAAAGCACGTGATGCAGAGAGAAAAAAATGAAAGAGATAAGTAATGCGTTTGACTATCGTTCAAGTTAAACCCCTATGTGAGACTTAACTGGAACTTGCAAAGATACCCAAACTCCAAACTATGGGCTCTTGCCTAATGCGTTAGAGGAAAAAGGGCAACCATGGATAGGCTTACAGGTCTTGTTGAACTTCGAGGCATGCGGATGAAATTAGTACGCAAAGCTTGCCTTCTACACAAGCATCATGGAATCAGAGGTGAATCATGAACCTTTATGGTCAAGCCTATGGAACTGCAAAGCACACTTCTGAGAACATCAGTGCCTTTGCTTCCAGGTTGTATATAAATGAGTGGGAAATAGATAATTACACAAACCTGATGGCCTGACAGGTGAAGGTGCAAGAGACACTGGTGAACCGTTGTAATGTGGCCTGGGTAGTTTGCCCCGACAGAAGAAGCAAGAGTGGAATAGTGAAACATATGGCTGGGCTAGTGGAGAGGAGATAACCAGAGACGGGTTCAATTCCTTCAGAAAACTGGATATATGGGTAGTACGCTTGATGAGTCCTTGGTCAAGGACAAGCCCTTAGGATGCTCTTGAGGGTCGATCTAGACAGATTCTGGTGGTGATGGATCAGGTTACTAACACTGATGGATGATGATTGATTGATGAATGATAGAAGGGGAGTTGATGGTCGATGGTAAAGATGGACTTCAGTGTATGGTTCGCGCAATAACCAAGCACTTGCTAAAGGTGTTAGTCCGTGAGAGGCAGCCCCACTAGTGAACAAGACCCAAGGCTTAGGGAGATCCCTCTCCTGGCCAAATCGATGTCCAGAAACTGAAGAAGGAATCATAAGCTTTGTAGAAAGATTTGATAAAAGAAGTGATTAGTTTATTCTCAGAGATTACATGGGTTTATAAAGAAGAAAGGGAATACAAAACACTCCTAAGAACTTGTAGAAAACGAGAATAACTTAATCTAAAAACTAGGCAAGAAGACTAAGACTTTGGACCAGAATGAAGTGTTTTGTTGAATGACTCTTGGCATGCCCACGACCAAGACTGATTCTTTCTCCTTTTTGATATTTTCTTGGTGAATTAGGTCAGAGGTAATCTGATAAAGGCCCTTGTCGAAAATGGCATGTAACAAACCCATAATGATTTTGTTATGATCTCTCCATGGGCTGCAACACTTATTTTTGGACCATTTGATCCAAAACAACTTCAAATGGTTTTTTGGGCTTGAATTTCATGGCTGACCGATCAGCAAGTAATAATGGATCTTTGACTTAGTTTTGAACTTCTTTTGGGCTGAGAAAGACAGATCAGGATCACTCTCAGTCAGCTCCTTTTCAGCTCCGGGTTCAATGTCACTCTTAGTCAGCTCCTTTCCAGCTCCTGGTTCAGTGTCACTCTTATCCAGCTCGTCCAGATCCAAGTCACTCAACTCATTCAGCTGGTTCAGCTCATTCTTAGTAACTTCAGCTGGTTTCAGCCCATAAACACTCTCCTCAGCTGGTTTAAGCTCGTCCACACTCTGTATCAGCTCTTCCTGAGTCTCACCAGCTGGTTTTAGCTCACTATGCTCGCCTTTCATCCATCCTTGTCCTTTGTTGGATAATCAGCTGGCTCAGCCATGGTTACATCAACACTGCTGCTGCTACACCAGTCACCGGTCTGGTGCTATACATAATAAAATAATTTATTTATATTTCCATCTTAAAGTCTTTCTTTCTTATACATTATGTTTCTCGCATTAACTAAAATATAGAAAAAACAGTGGGATTTCTTTATAAATAATAAATTTATTTTGTTTTGAACAAGAAATTGAAGCAGTTCGTCTAGTAATGGAGTGCAAGACATAGAAAACTAAGCATGCCGATAATGATGCCTAAGGTTTTTAAGTGCAGAGAGTTCTAAAAACCTAAAATCTTCCACTTCTCCTCTGCTCCAGATGTACTTATATATACCTCTAAGGTCGGCCGTCTTAACTTTCCTCCCTTAATTCAAACTTATCCTTTTATAGAGATCTTTCCTTACCTTCTCAAAGTCCATGTTTATCTTAGAAACTTTACATTTATCCTCTTCTTCTATATTTCTGTATCCAAGTAGAGTAAACCATCATTGCTTCTGCCTTGTTCTCATTTTAAACCATAAGTGGGCTTTCATCGTTTTAGGACGTTATGGACCTTTTTACGTCTTATGCTTTTTTACTGTTTTTCTTGGAAAAACCATCAATTTGTTCGATGTACGTTTATTTACGTCGTTGGTCTTATGAAATGATAGAAAGTTTATTTGTTTAGTCGAGAATACGATGGTGTTAAGTTAACCAATATCGTTTTGACGTTTGACTTGAACTTTTATGAGAAAACAATGTTTGCTTGTTTTCTTCTTAAAATCTCAACCTAAACTCTGATTGTGACGAAACAAAATACATATCGATCGAGATTCAAAGGAGAATATAATGAGAGCCTCATTGGGAGATGAGGGAGCAAGAGCGTTTTTGGCGACATTGACCAAGGAGAGATGGTACTGGGAAACTTTGACCGAGGAGAGAGGGTATTGGGTGACTTTGACCGAGGAGAGAGGGTATTGGGCGACTTTGACCAAAGAGAAGGTGTGTTGGGCGACTTTGAAGAAGGAGAAGGTGTGTTTGGTGACATGGAGGAGAGAGAGAGAGAGTCTGTTTGTCGACATGGAAGAGAGAGAGGCTGTTTAGCGACATGAATGAGAGAGGGAGTGTGTTTAGCGACATGGAGGAGGGAGAGACAAGCTGTTTGGCGACATGGAGGAGAGAGAAGGCTGTTGGGTGACATTGAAAAGAGAGAGAGAGAGATAGATAGATAGATAGATAGAGAGAGAGAGAGAGAGAGAGAGAGGGTGGTGATACCTTTCTTTCGTTCTCATTCCCTCCATTGATTGCTTCGTAGACTTTCATAAACATTTGGTTTGTTTTACGCAAGTTTTCTGTAAAGATTCCTGAAAGATGTATTTTGGGAGGATTATCTCATAGATTTTCCTATGAGTTTTTTTTTCGCGGAAATTTTCTGAATTTTGTTTGATGGAAGATTGTTTCGTAAGACTCGTCATTTCTCGTAAAAACCTTTCGCAAGAACGTATTTCCGATCTTTTCATGTTTGGATGGAAACTCTTTTATTTCTCGCAAAAACCTTCCGCAAGAACGTATTTCCGATCTTTCATGTTTGGATAGAAACTCTTTCATTTCTTATCCGCGATAAAACTCAAGAAGCTTTGTTCTTATATCCTTATTTAAATAGGCTCGGCTTATGTGGTGTAGTTTCTTTGACATTTCCGGCTCATATTTATTTAAGGCGTATTTTCTCGGAAGATTTTAGCCATTGATTTTGTTGTGACCGGTTTTGATGCCAACAGTGTATTGTCGTATCTTGAGACCATGGGCTAGCCGTAGTCTTGTGATAAGTGCCTCGTAATCTGCTTCATTATTGGAGGCCTGGAAAGTTAATAGTAACAATTGTTCCGGAATTTCTCCGGTGAGCGAAGTAAGACGAATCCCTATTCCGGATCCTTGCTTGGATGAAGATTCGTTGACATGGAGGACCCAGGTTGAATTGGACCCAAGCTCTATTTCCCCCTCCATATGGATTTCCACCAGGAAATCAGAAAGTACCTGCAACTTGGTGTATGTCCTTGTCCGATACTCAATGTTTTATTTGTTCAATTCGACTGCCCATTTTTGCTAGTCTTCTCGATTGGCTGAGGCTGTGCAAAATTTTCTGCAGTGGGAAGGTGGCGAGGATGACAATTGTGTGCGACTAAAAATAGAGTCATAATTTCCAAGCAAACATTACGACAACAAGTGCTAGTTTTTCCATCAGCATGAAATCATGTTTCACGTCTATCAAATTTTTACTGACGTAAAAGAACTGGTTTTCCTTGCTACGTTCTTCTCTAATGAGGACGCCGCTTACGGCCGTTGTGGATACTGCGTGTAGAGAAACAAGGGCTCTCCTTCAACTGGTTTCGTTAGTACCAGGGGGTTGTCAAGTAATGCTTCACCTATTTGAAGGATTTCTTGCATTCTTCGAACCACTCAAAATTCTCACATCCTTTCAAAGTGTTGTAAAAGGGGAGACATTTGTTTGTCATCCTATCAAACGGTTGAGTGCCGCGATGCGCCCGGTTAGTCTTTGCACTTCTCATTTCATTTTTGGCAAGGACATTTCTATTAGTGCATCAATTTGTTTTGGATTTTGCCTCGATTCCAAGGTCAGTGACTAGGTAACCGAGGAATTCGCCTAATGCTCCTGCGAATCAGCGCTTCGTTGGGTTTAATTTCATCCTATGTAGGTTGATTTTTCGAAACATTACCATAAGTGTGCGGTATGGTCTTTTTATCGGAGAAATTTTACGAGCATATCATCGATATAAACTTCCATGGGATTTCCGGTTTGTTTGGAGAACTTTCGGTTCACAAGTCGTTGATAGGTTTCACTAGCATTCTTAAACCGAAAGGCATTACTTTGTAGAAATATTTGTGTGGTCTTTAGTGAATGCGATTTATTTTGTGATCATCGAGACTCATAATGATTTAAATATACCCAGAGAAAGTGTCCCTAAAAGATAGGAGCTTATTTTCTGCCATTGCGTCGACTAATCGATTGAAGGGAGGCAGTGGAAAGCTTTCTTTAGGACATGCTTTCTTGAGACTGGTAAAATTGAGGCAGAATCACCATTTTCCGTTTTTATTTTTAACCACGACGAGGTTGGCCAGCCAATCCGAGTATTTGACCTCTATTAGTGACCCACCTTTCAGGAGCCTTTCGACTTCATCGTTAACCAGGTTTGCGCATTCAGGCCCCAATTTTCATTTTTTCTGTTTAGCTGGTTTGAAAGTCGGATCTACGTTGAGTTCATGACATGTTACATTGATATCAGTAGAGGGCATATCTTCTGCAGGCCAAGCGAACGTGTGTAAACAAGCTATGAGCTATGTTTTAGTGGTTCATTGAGGTTATCACTGATTTTGATGCAACACTCTGGTAATTTTCCGTCGAGGCATATTGTTATCACATGTCCGCAAGTCCGTTCACGTTTCTCTTCTAAAGCTTTGGCTTTCCATAATTGCCAAAAGACTTGTCTTGTCTTGTTCTGTGGCATTTTAACGGTAAATGATTTAGCTTTTTTCTTCTTCGGCTGAATTTGTTTTTCAATCACATGCCTTCTTCGCTTTAGTTCTGTAGCGAAACAGATTAGCGATTTTCTCCGATTGCCCCAAATTGTTTTGATTCCTGAGGACGTCGGGAATTCCAAGCATAGGTGGTACGTTGATCTAATGGAGTTTATCCACAGAGTTCCAATGATTACGTTGTAAGAGTTCAACGACCCTCATTACGTCCTTAGCTTTAACCGAGAGGTAAATCGTGCCGAGTGTCATAGTGGTTTTCCCAGAGAATACCAAAAATGGGCTCAGACTATCTATGATTTTAGAAAGTTCGATTTCCAGTTTCTCGAGGGTGGTTTGAAGATAATATCAGTGGAGCCTCATGTGTCGACCAGACTCTCGCGACGCCGATACCTTGGATCGTCAATTCGATGACGAGGAGATCATCGTTTAGGCTCGATTGGCTGTTTCCCTATCCTTGAACGAGATGACTTCGCTGTCTCTTGGTTCCGACATCTTTCTTGTAAGCATTCAGTGGTTTTGATTGAGAGAATCTCTAGTTCCAAACTTTGAATCAACTATTTTCAAATTTTAGAACATAGTATCTTAATAAGATCTAAAAATATCTATTTTGATGATGCATTGTATTATTAAATCATGTAATCAAAAATTTGTAAACAAGGTGAATTAGAAAAAACTTATAAACTTTTAAAATAATTTCTTGTACATGGTTATAAATATATCTGTATAAATGTATATTTATAAGAATTTATAAATCATATAAAATTATATAACATTTTTATTATATTTATATATTACCTGAGAAATTATTTAAGTAATTTTTGTTGCATGTAAAATCATAAGTGAAATATTTTAAAATTGTTATAATTTCACTATTGATGATTGTAGATTTTTATTTATTTTTATGTGTTAAAATAAAAATTAATTCTATAATCAATGATATGCACTTTTTTGATTTGAATACCTTATTCATATCTTAAATAAAATGAATTATTTTTAATCATATTGGTGACATTTGTTTTTGCAAAATCTTTTAAAAGAAACACATAAAGAACCATTATTTTTTTTTTTAAATTTAAAACAACTTGAAAACAATCAAACAAATAAAAGAAAAATAAGTAAAACAAATCAGCAAACCGGTGTCAGAGCTACATAATGTTTTTCCCCTTTTGAATTCTAAGGTATTTAATTTTTTTTTCACGTGTTAAAATAAAATAAAAAATAATTATACAATCAATGATATGACAGTTTTAGATTTTAAGAGCTTATTCATATCTAAAATAAAATGTACTATTACTATCATATCCATGACTTTTGTTTTTGCAATTGAAAGAAACACATAAAAGAACCATTATTTTTTTGTTAAATTTAAAACAAATTGAAAAAATTCAAACAAATCAAAGGAAAAATAGTAAAACAAATCATCAAAATCGGTGTCAACAAATCTGGCTGATTTATGAGATAACGAATGACTTACGCACACAAGTTACGGCTAATTTATACATCGGCATGCTGATTTGTCAAAAATTGGCTGAGTTGCAGATAAGACGCGACTGAGTTATGTTTCTGCGGCTGATCTAGTGATCATCGGCTGGTTGAGCTATTAAATTTTCGGCTAACTTATGAAGGTCGTTACAGTTGATTTCGTATAATCAGCCGCAATGAGCTGGATTAACAGTAAACTCAGTCTAATAACGACTGACTTATTAGTAAAAAAATTAATTACTACAATAACATTCATTTGGCGACTGATTTATTTGATAATACGGATGAATTAATATATTCCATCCTAATTACAATTGATTTATTAGCGAAAGATTAATAAGTAAATTAATATTCACATTTTGACTGACATTAAATTAGGGTTTATGTTACAGAAATAGTATTCACGTTGCGAGTGACACTAATTACTGAAATAGTATTCATCAGCTCTTTTTTCATGTCATTATTAACGTTACAACAATTGAATTAAGGTTTATGCTTGATCCGATAATTATTGTTTCTGGTAATTGGGTCAAGAAAAAAATAGACAATTATTCAACGCCGACGGTAGAGGGTGTAGAGTTCTGCATATAGATGAGGAAAAAACACACGACGAGCTTGCGAGGTCGGTACTCGTTGATTACGGACTGAAGGAGTTGAGCCATCAGATTCAGCTAAGCAACATTTTCTCGAATAAAGATTTGAAAACAATGGCGCACGATACTCCACTAGTTTATGTCTCCAATAGTCAATAATTGAAAAGTTTTCTAAGCCTAAGGAAAATCGAACAACTACGTCTCTGTGTGGAGATTACGGAGAAAAAGGATAATGAAATTAGTCGGAACGACCGAGCGAGAGAGAAGAAGAAACAGTTATTCAGTTATGGCTAAGAAGAAGAAGACTCAGAAGTAGAACCTAGATACAAAGATTACAGTTGGGGTTATGATGGTTTTAGTATGGAAGAGGAACTTGACGAAAAAGACAATGATTTCTCTAGTAAAAGGGAATGAGAAGAAGACGAAGTACGCATAGAAGATTAAAACAAATGTTACGAAAGGGCTGAGTTATCCAAACATTAGGGCTGAGTGTACACGACACATTTGAGTTATGTAAACGACATGGCTGAGTTATGTAAACAATATGGTTAAGTTCTATAAACGATAGGACTGAGTTATTTTCACGACACGACTGAGCTATGTAAACGATATGGCTGAGTGATGTTTACGACACATCTGATTTATGTAAGATAAACAGCTGAGTTATGTAAACGATACGGCTGAGTTATTTAAATGAAAGGCTGTGTTATGTAAACGACACGACTGGTTATGTAAACGACATAAATGAGTTATGTAAACATAAACATAGAATAAGTGATGATCTTTGATACATGTCTTTGAGTTTGATGAAAAAGAAAATGGAGTTACATTAAAAAATAAAAAATTATCAGGGTCAAACTCATCAACATATCGATGAGATCAAGCCAAACTCTATTTATTATCCAATCAAGCGTCTCACCACCACACACCCATATACTCTTCAACATGCGAATTTGACTTCAAAATAACTTTCTAGCCACCAAATTAAAATGTGTCCAAACTGTCAAATTATGTCTCGGATCCCACATGTTTTGTTTTTTTTTTACTTAAAAATATATATATTAGAGCTGCTGTTAATTCTAATATTTATACATAATCGGTGCTTACACCGAGTATAAGAAACTAGTGTTCCTTAAAATGATCGGGAATGAAGCGGTAAGTCGGCCACTAATGAACCCAGCCTTTCGAAGAATTTTTGGATCGCCTTCGAGGGATCGTGTAATATTATAAACCACAGTTTACTATATCTGTGAATGAAGGAACCTTCACCAGGGTTTAGAACGGGGAGGTTATCCTGATCCGTAGAGCTTAGTATGGCATTGACACTGTGTTGGGGTCAAAATCGGTTACGACAGAATCAACGTCCAAAACCTATTGGGAAAATATGTTCTTTGTGTAGGAAAGAGCTAATGCCTCAAAAAAGGGAAAACATATCCCCAAACGGCAATACGACGAGACGACTAGAGGAATCGATCATCTAACTCTCCGGATGGAGAAGATGGCCGAGCAAGACGTCCAGCTCGTCGAACCGGCAAATCAAGCCACATGGGCCAACCAACTCGCCATACGGGCGAGTTGCACGGCTCAGAAAAAAAAACTCGCCCGTATGACAAGTTGGACGGTAAGGACCGACCAACTAGCCGTATGGCGAGTTGGATGGTACAGACCAACCAACTCGCCCGTATGGCGAGTTGGATAGCACAGACCAACCAACTCGCCCGTATGGCGAGTTGGACAAGCCCAACTCGCCATACAGGCGAGTTGGGTGGCACAAGCAATCCGATTCGTTCATTCGGAAAGACAGATCAATCGATCCATTTTCACCTCGTCTCGTTAACTCCCTCTCTCGATACTTGACCAAACTTATCTTTGTTCCGTCTCGATCAGGATTGACATTGGAACTTTACCGAAAGAACTCTTTTTCTCGAGAAAGGATCAGATAAATCGTATGAGACGGTAACGGTTAACTAAACACCTAGAATCATACATCCCATACGAAATATCCTAACTCTCGGACAACGTCGTTTTAGCAACGATACTTCGATAAAATCGTAGAAACGCTTAAGTCGGAAAACGGCCCGATGCGGTCTAAAACTCGGCCAAAGGCCCACTCGTGATTTTACCCGAAGTCAAGCCTAAACTTTGTGATAGTTTATCTTTTATTTTGCAGGAAGGGATAAATGTTAAGTTCAGAAGATAAATGTCAAGATCAGAGGATAAATGTTAAGTTTTCGAAGATAATCTTGAAGATCGAAGGAGAAAAGGAATATTTCCGCGAAGCGATAACTTCGACCAAGGGCATAAGATGAAAGAGCAAACTCCCTCTAGAGGAGTATATAAGGACTTCAAGGGTGATGATGCAGGGGACACACAAAAATCTCCACTCAGAGCAAACATAGCTTAGCACTTAGAGCATTTAGGCAAACTTTCCGTTTTTGTTATTCGAGCTGCGACTCAACTAGGGTTTTGCAGTCTTAGGTTATTAGAACTAGGGATATCGCCGACAACTCTCATAGCCGAGGCTCATATCTTCTTGTAAACTCTCATACGGAAATTCAGAATAAGACATCTATTTGCTCTCTTTTCGATTCATACTTTGCTTTTTCGATATTTAATTTGTATTATGACTGATTGGCGTGTGGTTTAGCAGATATCCGGGAACTCTGGGAAACTAGGGTTTACCCTGCGTTCCGAATTCAACAGAAATCGATAGTGCGAATTTCGGTTCCCACAGTTTAGCGCTTGAGGGAGGGGGGGGGTACAGATCAATCTTACTCTCAGCCATCAATGCTCAGCCAAACCAATGCAGATATCAACAACCGACAGCCTCGTGAAGATAACATCGTCGACTAAACGTTGAAAAACTCCAGCGACGAACGTCACTGCGGTCAACGCCGACGCAAACACCGCAGCGTTCGAGGAGGTAAACAAGATGTTCTTGACTGTCAAGAAAACGTCGGCAGAACAGTATAAGGTTATGAACTCCCTCTCTAAACAGGTTGAAACCCTCACAGCGAGGAACAAGGCCATCTTTCTGCTAGGAACAACCCGAATCCGCGGTAGAAGACTCGACTTCGCAAAACCTTTGGACTGGTCTGACAACGCGCAAGGTAAACCGTCTAGACAAAATCCAGATGAGGTAACCCCCGCGCCGACGTGGAAAAACCCGGGAGACCTTCCTCCTATCGAGGAAGATAAAGAAGGACGAGAAGTGGAACACGTCGACGTGGAATCTAGTAGTCAGTCCAAACCTACCGACGAAGACGCAGACATACATCCATGCCGCACAAGGAGTCGAGAAACTTGGCACGAGTCCCAGTTTGACAACCCTATGAACGAAGAAGAAGAAGCTATCTTCTGGAAACATCATGAAGAACTGGCCGAGGAGCTAACCGGGAGCACTCGCAGCAAACGCCGACAAAGTCGGAAATATGCTAGCAAGAGTTCTAAAATCCGCAATCCCCGCGATGATCTCATGAAAACGGTGGCCGAAGTCAGGGCGGTGAAGTCCCAAATCCACCATGCTACTAGCACCGCACCGGAGATCGATTTGCTGCTTGAAGAGGCTCGTAAAACAACCTTTTGCTACTCGTATCACCAAAACTAGGGTTTTGGATACTGGGAAGGTCAAAGTGATGCCGTAATACAAAACTACTGACCCTAAGGCACACCTACATGCTTTTCAGGTCGCAATGGGTAGAGCCAGATTCAGAGAAAATGAGAGGGACGCTGGAGTTTGCCGCCTCTTCGTAGAAAACTTCCGCGGAGCGGCGCTAGAGTGGTTCTCTCGCCTCAGGCTAAATTCTATCGGAAGTTTCTGCCAGCTCTCATCAGAATTCCTTAAACAATACTCGATGTTCATAGATCAAGAAATATCGGACGTATATCTCTGGAGCTTGTCCCAGGGAGAGGACGAAACTCTCCGCGACTTCATAAAACGGTTCAAGACGGTCATGGCTAGAGTCAATGGGATAAGCGACAAAGTTGTTATAGACGCACTTCGAAAAACGCTCTGGTTCAAGTCAAAGATCAGGAAGTGGATAACTTTAGAAAAGCTGCATAAAATCCAAGACACGCTTCACAAAGCCACGAATTACATTATCATCGAAGAAGAAACAAGGGTCTTGGCCCATAAATGGAAGCCAACGAAGAATGCGTCAAAGGATCCAGGATCAGATCAGAATTCAAAAAAGAAAAACTCTCGCAATGACAGAAGCGTCCAACAAATAGACGAAAAAACTCAGGGAGCTCATAGCTACGCTATTAACTCCGGATCAGAGTAAGGACATACGACGGGTAAAGTTCTCGGCGCGAGATTGGCTGCGAAGCTGCTCTCCAGAGAACTCTCAGAAGTTCCCAGCGTGAAAGATTTCATCCACGACTCAGATCGTCCCCCAAAAAAGGACAAGACTCCTAAAATGGAGAAACCTTCCCAAGGGGACCAATCTGGAGAAAAACGCGGAAGAAGGCAAGACGATAAAGGCAACGACAGAAACCGTCGCAGAGTTAACATGATCATCGGTGGGTCAAAATTCTGCAGCGATACCGTTTCAGCCATCAAAGCTTATCAGCGCAAAGCCGAGACAAGCGCAAATTCGACAACCTGGCCCACGATCAATGACGCTCCAAACGGAGCAATCATTTTCGACTAAGAAGAAGCCGGAGGAATCGACCTGCCACACTGTGATCCACTCGTAATCAATCTCGTAATAAGGGATCTTGAGGTCGCTAGGGTTCTCATCGATACCGGAAGCATAGTCAATGTCATCTTTCTGGACACTCTAAAACTGATGAATGTCGAGTTAGGCGATGCTAACTGTTTTCTCTGGCACAACATCATTGACCCTCGGATCCATCAAGTTACCCGTTGTGGCGAAAGAAGTCACCAAGATCGTCGATTTCGCGGTCGTCGAACACCCAGCCATCTACAACGTCATCATGGGTACGCCTTGGCTGAACGCCATGAAGACAGTCCCGTCAATTTATCACTTAGGCATTAATTTCCCAACTCACAACGGGAAAGCCGTAATTTAGGGCTGCTAGAAGCAGTCGACAAGATGCTTCCTGGCCAAGCACAAGCTAAGACAAATCACGAACATCGCGATGACAAAGGCCAAGCACCCGAAGGTAGTCCATGCATCAGCCGAAAATACTTCGAGCAAAGACGACCCAGAACCGTTGACCCTAGCAACGGCCAGCGAACAATCAGTTCCCGATGCGTCTATCCCATAAAAAAAGACATGTCCAACGGAAGACGTCGACTCAGCAACTGACGCAGTCAACACAAACACGACGGCCGAGTAAAAAGATTCGCCCAAACAAACAGAACTACGAGATGGCTTGATCCTCGAAAGGGGAACATAGGCAGCTCGCCAAAAGATGAGTGCAGCTATCCCCCTCTCTAAAAAGCGGGGTGGTGGTGGAGTGGGTACATATACGAACACTCATATACTCCCTCATTCAGAAACACAATTTTCAATGCATTGTACTTGAGATTTTTAAAACTTCTTTGACAATAAAACTTCTTTATAAATTCGTAAATTGCCTATCATCCGCAAAAAATCATTCCGCTTCGAAATAGAACAACTCAACACCATCTTATCTTGGTCGAGTCATCGATTCCCGACTAAAGCATGAGATCATTGTTCCCCATGCTCAAAGCATTACTTACGCAAAGTGAGTTTTCAAAAAAATAGGCGAGACGTCGTCTGAATTTTTGAGAATACACCCCCAGTCAAATCGCGACTACAAAAACACTCGGTGATTGGCCCCGCCGAGACATTTAGCTGTCTTAAACAAACGCACCCAGGTCTGTCTTAAGGAAAAATCCTCTCACACCCGAGTAGGATAAACATCGCGCTATAAAAGAAATCCGAAATTTTGGTAGCACTTTTGGGAGACATGAAAATAGTCCCCAAAGAGATGCTTGACTCCGAGCAGACAAGTCATATAAGCCAAGAACGTTTCGCGGACTTTAAATCGGAACGGAGTCAGGTTAAAATCAAAAATATGCAAAACAAAAGCCGATTAGTCATCGCAAAGCCTTTAACCGAAAGTAAACCTAGGTTTTGCCGTAAACCCAACACACTGGTCTTTAACATCTCAAGGCATGATATCAAAAGATACGAGATCCTAAAAGCATGTCTCTTCATCCATATCTAAACGTTCCCAAAACTTCGAAAACTCCTCGAACATCTCGCGCGAACAACGAATAGGATGATCCACAAAAAAGGGAGGAAATCGAGACGACAACTCGAGTTTTCTTTCTACACTAAAAAAATCACAAACATCTTTCTGAAAACACCCACTTCTCATAACATACACTGTTCGCATAAGAGTTAATAAAATATTGGGATTCAAGGCCACACTCGGCCAATCCCGCTACATACAACCACATTCGGCCGAGAAACGAACGAAAAAGAAAGGTAATATAAAAGAGAAGCATTCTCGAATCAGTCGCAACCCCGTGATTATTCTTCAAAATCAAAGAACCCAGTCATTGATCTACCGAGCGAATAATCGTTGACATCCAGAGGAGCCGTCGGCTGGTTTTCCTCACCCGTCTCATCGACATTCCCCACCTAGGCCTCCACCGTGTCGGGAGAAACATGAATCGAGTCTCACTTTTCCAAAATCCTCTCTTCTATCTGAGGAATCGCGAAGTCTCTATCCCTCTCGTTCATGCGCCCGGTCTGCCTCGCATATTCGGTACCGAACGAATAATCAGGAGCCTGCGTGAGATATAGCCTGCCCACGGCGCCGTGGCACTCTTGATAATCCCCGAAGTCCTTGTAGCCCTTTGTAAGCTCCTCGAACTCATACAAGAACTTTTCATGACGGGTTTTCATGACCTTGGCCATTTCCCTCTTCCCTCGTGCAGGCACGATGAACCTCTGTCACGACCGATTCCCTCTCATGGCGACGGGAACTTTCCAGCTCATCTTTCAAACGAGCAATCTCTTTATTGGCTGTCTCGGCCCTGATCTGAACCATGCGTGCCTCCTGACAGCTATCGTCAAGAGCTCGGTTCATCATATGGAGACCCTGCAAAATGTCTCGAAGTCAAGAAAAAAAACTCCTCCCTCGAAAAAGGACAATAAAAGCTTACCCCATTGACCATCTGAGATGCTTGGGTAAACTCCTGGGTCTCGCTAGATCCACCTGCGCCCGGAGGATAATCAAAACCAAGCATCTCATCGAGATCGTCCTGTTCGCCACTACTTCCGCCTACGTGACTATTCATCAAATCTCTTAGTATATGACCGGAGGAGCACCGCTCGTTAACCACTTCATCCTCGACAACGATGTGTTTGTCCTTCTGATTCTTCGGTGTTTCTTCTCTCGTGTGAGCCGTGCACGAAAAAAAATCCGTCCATGGACGCCTCCGATCCTTCCTCAACCTGTAGGTCTGGCCGGTGCCAAGAACGATGGAGGCCAAGGGCACGACGGATCCTTTTCGGGCTAAAAGTTGCCCAAAAACACGAGTGACCATGAAGCAAGTCTAAGATGGTAGCCAGATCATCCGGACTCGGAGGAAAAATATTAGTCTCTGAAAACGAAAAGTAAATAAAACATATTAGAAATCAAGCTTCATCGAAACGAAAGGGGGGGGGGGGGAAGAGAAAAAAGGGCTACACTTGGCCAAGGATACCTTTTAGACCCCATCTAGTCGTAAAGACGGAGAAGCCGTTTGCTTCTACAGATGCATCGTCGACATGGACGAAAAAGAAGTGCTTCCGCGATTCGTGATAGTTCGACACTAATTCGCTTTTGATCGTCATACCCGTCCGAGGCCTCAACTGAATAATGGACGACTTCCCGATTGGTTTAAGCAAAGCGTCGAGGGTTATACCAAGCTCATAACTCAGAACGAGAATCCCGACAATATGTTGTAGACCGCACAGGTTTATTTGACTAATCGATATCTTGGAAAGATTGAGAAGTCAGGCCACTGCCTCGGGAATAGGAAACCACAAATGATATTGCGTCAAGTTCACCTCGTAACAAGTAAAGTAACCCTCGGGAAGAAGCTCAGCAACCTCTCCAGCCTCCGGAAGACAAAACTCGACCGATTCAGGAAATCGACTGTGGCTCCGGATGGTATCCAGCCCATTCAGAGAGGTTTTTCTTGGAGAACCCTCTACGGGGTTGGCTTGAAACCGAGGCAAGGCCCACATGCCAGATCTGTGGGGTTTCACGTCTCCTCTGGCCTTCCAATACGCCTTGGCTTCTTCAGGGTCGACCGAGTGAGCCGAGAATTCTGCTTTTGGTACAGCATCGTTGCATTGCGAGCTGGAACCATCGGGGACAGAACGGTCTTCACGAGACTTTGAGGAAACCTCTCTTCTCGAAGACATAACTTTAGTTTTATCAAAGGAATGAAAGAGAAGAGAAAATCTTTTGATTCTTAAAAGAGTTTGTGAAAATGTGAAGAATCTGTAAAATCACTCCACATACTTATAGAAGAAAAGATTCACTATTTCACCTCCAGGCTTCGGACGTCGGATTCTGCCAAATTCATCCAATATGCTTAAAAACGTTTGCAAGAACATCATAGTTCTAACGAGCTGGGGGGCTAACTGTTGGGGTCAAAATCGGTTACGACGAAATCAACATCCGAAACCTACAGGGAAAATACGTTCTTTGTGTAGGAAAGAGATAATGCCTCAAAAAAGCAAAAACATATCCCCAAACGGCAATACGACGAAACAACTAGAGGAAGTGATCATCTAATTTCCCGGACGGAGAAGATGGCCGAGCCAAACGTCCTGCTCTTCGAACTGACAAATAAAGCCACATGGGCCGACCAATTCGCCATACGGGCGAGTTGGACGGCTCGGAGAAACCATATTGCCCATATGGCGAGTTGGACAACACATACCAACCAACTCGCCCGTATGGCGAGTTGGACAAGCCCAACTCGCCGTACGGGCAAGTTGGGTGGCACAAGCAATCCGATTCGCTCATTCGGCAAGACAGATCAATCAATCCATTTTCACCTTGGACAAGCCCAACTCGCCATACCTCTCTTGATACTTGATCAAAATTATTTTTGTCCCGTCTCAATCAGGATTGACATTGGAACTTTACCAAAAGAACTCTCTTTCTCGAGAAAGGATCGGATAAATCGTATGATAACTAAACACCTAGAATCATACATCCCATACGAAATATCCTAACTCTCGGATAACATCGTTTTAGCAATGCTACTTAGATGAAATCGTAGAAAAGCTTAAGTTGGAAAAGAACCCGATGTAGTCTAAAACTCGGGCAAAGGTCCACTCGCGATTTTACTCGAAGTCAAGCCTAAACTTTGTGACGGTTTATATTTTATTTTGCAGGAAGGGATATATGTTAAGTTCGGAAGATAAATGTCAAGATAGGAGGATAAATATTAATTTTCCGAAGATAATCTTGAAGATCAAAAGAGAAAAGGAATATTTCCGCGAAGCGATAACTTCGACCATGGGAAGAATAGGAAAGAGGAAACCGCCTCTAAAGGAGTATATAAGGACTTCAAGGGTGATGATGCAGGGGACACACGAAAATCTCCACTCAGAGAAAACATAGCTTAGCACTTAGAGCATTTAAGCAAACTTTCCGTTTTTGTTATTCGAGCTGCGACTCAACTAGGGTTTTGCAGTCTTTGGTTATTAGAAATAGGGATCTCGCTGACATGTCTCATAGCCGAGGCTCCTATCCTGTTGTAAACACCCATACATAAATTCGGAATAAGACATCTATTTGTTCTCTTTTCGATTTGTACTTGGCTTTTCAATATTTACTTTGTATGCTGACTGAATTGAGTGTGCTTTAGCAGATATCCGGGACCTCTGGGAAACTAGGGTTTACCCTGCGTTCCTAATTCAACGGAAATCGACAGTGTGAATTTCGGTTCCCACACACTGCTATGAAACTTTGAAGTCCAAGTAGGGATAATGGACATTATGTAGGCGACAGGAGAGACAAGGTGTAACGTTTGATGAGAATTAGTTTTTTTTCTAGAGAGTATCGATGGAAGAGACAAGTTTTCTGAGAAGGAAATATATCGAGAGAAACAGAACTACGAAACGTTGCGAGATAAATTTAATGAAATTCGCATGCCCAATTTATGGTTTCTTTTCCCGCCCAAAATACGAGACATCGTGATATAAATTACACTTTATGACTGAGTTATAGGAACATTACAGTTGACTTATACCGTTCAGGTACGATTTAGGGTTTATGGTTCCTAAGTATATCCACTAGGAAATATAAGAAAGTACACAAATTCAAATGAAAGTACATTGTATATGGTTTTCTTTATATGATTTAGGGTTCAAAATCAAGTTAGAGTCTTCTAAGTAATTAATTAATTGTTAGAGCAAATATATCTCAAGATCAAGTTAGAGTCTCAACTTGGAAATTTTAAAAAGTACACAGACTCAGTTGATTTATATGCATTTGATATTGATCAAGGAAGCTTCAATATAACTTTTTAAAGTACTTCACTTACATTGATTTATTTATTTTAGGGTGTGTTTGAGGTATGGTTGAGTTATCTAAATGAAATGGAGGAGTTATCTAAACGACACAACTGAGTTATACGAAAATGTTCATCCCAAAATACGAAACGCCGGAAAGAAGTTACACATTACGACTGACTTATAAGAATGTTACAACTGACTTATACCGTTCAGATATGATTCATGGTTTAGGGTATAGGATTTAGGATTTATGGTTCTTAAGCATGTCCACTAAGAAATATAAAAACGCACACACATTCAGATGAAAATGCATTGTATATGGTTTACTTTATAGGATTTAGGGTTCAAGATCAAGTTAGAGTCTTCTAAGTAAGTAATTGTAAGAGAACATATATCTCAAGATTAAGTTAGAGTGTCAACTTGGAAATTCAGAAAAGTACACACATTGAGTTGATTTATATTCACTTGATATTGATAAAATAGCTTAAATATAACTTTTTATTTAGGGTATGTTTTAGGTATTACTGAGTTATCTAAATGACACGGCTGAGTTATGTAAACGACACATCTGATTATATAAATAGTTTCCGATTTTAGGGTATTTTTTAGGTTGATTGAGTTATATAAATGACATGACTGAGATATATAAACGACACGAGTGAGTTATTAAACATAACATAAGTCAAATAAAAAATAAAGGTTCATAAATGGTAAATCACTTGAACTGCGATAACATATCACTTCTTCCTTCATCGAGGATCTCGGCTGCCATCTTGTCCCATACACCATGAATATTTTCATCGCATATCCCAACAAAAGTTACACCAAGCGCTAGAAACTCAAAAAACTTCTGATTCTTTGTGGGTGGTGCAGGCTTTGATAACACTCCAACCTTCATTTTTTTCGTGTTCTCATTCATCTGCATATCCCAAAAAGCTCTAACAAATCTATCCACATGTATGTATTTTATCAAATTAAAAAGTTGTGGGTCATCTACTTCACCCGGCCATTAAGGAAACAACTCTTCTACAACCTCCTTCATAATCATTTTACTTACACGCACCAACAACAATAACTCATAACTCAACCATCAAATCTCATAACTCAGCCATCAAATAACTCATAACTCACCCATCAAATAACTCATAACTCACCCATCAAATAACTCATAACCCAGCCATAAAATAACTCATAATTCAGCCAAAAATAAATGATAACTCAGCCATAAAATAAATCATAACGCAGCGAAGAAGATATCAGAGAAGACGCGTGTGGACAAAACGATTATGGACGATTGCGGAGAAGATGATTTCAGCGAAGATGATATCAGAGAAGACGCTTTTAGAAGAAAGCAACAAAAAAATTTAAATGTTTAGGGTTTAGTCGACGAAGGAATAAATTTGTGGTTTTTAACATTAAAGTAGCCAGATGTTTCAAACAATTGAGACAGACAATCTGTTTCAGCGAAAAGGAAATCAACGTTGAGACTAAACATCAAACCGTTACTCGTAAAAAAATGA
This sequence comes from Moricandia arvensis, assembly GCA_905132765.1. NCBI lineage: Eukaryota > Viridiplantae > Streptophyta > Magnoliopsida > Brassicales > Brassicaceae > Moricandia > Moricandia arvensis. The sequence goes on from CAJHQP010000056.1 coordinate 310,638, forward strand.
AAGAAATGGATTTGAAGATTAACAGCCGGAGGTGTTTGCAAGTTTGATTCCAGAGGAAAAGAGCGGTTCCAGGAGGTCAGAAGTGCGTGGGGGTGAGTTCTAGGTTGGAAATGGCAGTGATGGTGACCGGACCAGGGTAGCCTGAATTCTCCAATGCCGATTTTATTCTCAGACAAACCAGACGAGGATCAAAACGAGGGGGAAGCGAACATCTGTTGATGTCCCAAAGCACCATCGTAGTTGCCACATGCTCACTTGGCGGAAAGCGAAAGGAGGATTAGAGGCAAATGTTTTTATGGTTACCTTCATGGTTTTAAGCAATGACCAATTCCTACGTCAACAAGGGCCAACGGTCCAGATCAGTACATAAACACGTCACCTATGAAAAAACATACACCAACCAGTATAAAATTCATTTTTCCATACATAAACTTTCAAAATTTGGTTTTAACATACATTGACCTTATTTCTGCTAGTCAAACATTACGAATATGAGTTGTCATTAAGTCGGTAACATGAAATCGGCCAATACTTAAATCAATATGGCTAAAAGTCCCAATCAATACATAAGCACTTCACCTGTGCGAAAACATACACCAACTAATACAAAATTTAAATTCAATACATGAACTTTCAAAATCTGATTTTAACATACATTGACCTAACTTCCAATAGTCAAACATTACCAAAGATAAATTGTCTATCACGTGTTGATTAAGTGAGGTTTTATTATATTATGTGGTAATTAAACCGTATTATGTGGTAATTGATTGAGAGTAAATAAATAATTTAGTTCAAACGATTTCGTTCTCATGTAACTCATTAGTTACTTTGTCTCTTTAAATTTTTGTTTTTCAACTTTTTCAGCAAAAAACCTAACCACTCGGATTCGGACCAGTTCCTTTCGGGTCCGGGTCCTTCGGGTCTTAAACATTATGACACTACTAGGTACTCTAAAATTTTCTGTTTGGGTCTGGATCGGTTCCTCTCGGGTCCGGGTCGGTTCCTCTCTGGTCCGGGTCGGTTCCTCTCTGGTCCGGGTCGGTTCGGATCTATCATTAAAATACTTGTAAATATCAGTAATTTCCGGGTCTCGGTCGGGTTTGGGTATTTAGGATACGGAAAATATTGGAAATAGCCAAATCGCATCAAATTTAGCCGAAATCCATCACATTTATCTAAATCTTTGCAGAATAACTAAAATAACCACTACTAATAATTAAAATAAAAGATTTCTAAACTATAAATATTATATGTAAAGTTTCATAATGTTACAAAAAATACTAAAAATGGATAACAAAAAGAAATTTCAACTAAATCATAAATTGAAATATAGAAAATAAAACACAAAAATCATACTTTTGAATACTCATGTTTTAAAGTTGGGTAAGAATCGGTTCTTATTGGGTTGGGTCTATTCGGGTATGGTTTTCGGGTCCAGGTCTATTTGTGTCAGTTCTTTTTGGTTTCGTTTTTTTGGGTATAAGAATTTTGGACCTAACTAGGTACTCATAAATTTTCGGTTCGGTTTTTGGTAAAGATATTTTTGGGTTAGGTTTTCGGGTCAGTTTCGGTTTGGTTTTCTGGTACGGGTAAAATGCCTAGGCCTAAACCTAAAACAAAGAAAACAACAGAAGATAAAATTTGAGAATAGAGAAATGAGAGTGTCCAGCTTATCCAACCATAATTCCTCTTTTGTTCAATAAGTTAGACATTCTCATTTCTCTCTGTTCATTTTCTTCCTCTGTTGTCTTTTCTTTGTTAGAGTTTTTCTCAAAAAGTCGAAGAACAAATAGTTAAAGAGAAAAACTAACTAATAAGTTACACGAAAACTAAATCGTTTGAACTAAATGATTTTTTTTCCAGTCAATTACCATGTAATACAATTTAATTACGACATAATACAATAAAAACCTCACTCTATTAACAAGTGACAAACATTTTATCTTCGGTAATATTTGACTAGTGGAAATTAGGTCAATGTATGTTAAAACCAAATTTTGAAAGTTCATGTATTGATTATAAATTTTGTATTAGTTGACGTATATTTTCGCACATGTGAAGTGTTTATGTATTGATGGAGACTGTTGGCCCCTGTTGATGTTGGAAATAATCAATTTCATATTACCAGGTTAACGACAACTCATATTCCATAACATATAAATAACGGAAATCAGGTCATTGAATGTTACAAATTTTGAAAGTTCATGTATAGAAATTGAATTTTGTGCTAGTTGATGTATGTTTTCGCAAAGGTGACGTGTTTATGTACTGATATGGACTGTTGGCCTTTGTTGAAGTAAGAATTGACCGATTTCGCCATCAAGTTCCATAGTAAACAGAAAAAAAAGAAAAAAGAGTAAGAAATAGAAACTGAAATGTTTAAAACTTGCCTTTGGTTGATGACTCATACCGTCTCCGACACCTAGCCAAACGAAAAAAAATCCACTGGACATCAGAGATTGAAGAGAAAACAAAACTTGGCAGGCAAGCTAAAAGGAGCAAGGCAAATGTGCTTACTTTTACGTCCTGTGTGTGTTTTCCACAATTGATATGCTTAGTGAAATCTTCAAAACTTAGCCAACTAGAATTACATGTTTTGCAAGAAAGTTTGCCTGTTTACTATCCGCAGACCCTGAATCCATTGACAAAATTAAGCTTTGCTGGTTATTAAAAACACTGTGTGTGTGTGTGAGTGAGCGGGAAAGGACAGACACCTTCCAAAAAGCTATTGGAGTAAGCTTGAAGTTAACTTGAGAAGTAAGCAACCTAATCCTACCGAGTTATGGTTTATTAAATGATTAGGAAATTATCTGTTTATGGTATACCTAATTACTTTAGGAAATTTATATTGCTATATAAGGAGATGCTGAGTTTTAGCATAACTTATGAATTTTGTGATTGAGAGATTGAGAGCTTAAGGTTTTGAATGATGTTCCTTAGGAGATTAATAAGAGAGATATTCTTATTATCAAGTTCTTATTCATTGAGTTCATATAATCAAGATTTTATATTTCGTATCAGAGATTCTAGGATTTGTTCTTGCATACGAAGAAAATAGAAGCGATGGGAGATATAACAACAATTTCATTGAAACCTAGAGAAGGCGGACCTTCGTCCATTAACTGTCCTATGCTAAACTCAACTAATTACACTGTCTGGGCATAAGGATAAAAGTTTTGCTCAGAGTGCACAATGTATTGGAGGTTATCAAGCATGAATCCGACGACGGTGAGAGGAATAATATGGCGACTTCTCTGCTGTTCCAATCCATACCTGAAACACTTATATTACAAGTAGGGGAATTGGACACAGCGAAGAAAGTTTGGGAAGTCATCAAATCGAAGAACATTGGTGCAGATCGAGTTAGGGAAGCTCGATTTGAGACTCTCATCTCTGAGTTCAACAGACTGAAGATGAAAGATGGTGATAAATTTGATGACTTTGTTGGCAAAATATCGAAAATATCATCAAAATCAATTGCACTAGGAGCAACTATTGAAGAGTCCAAACTAGTCGAGAAATTTCTTCCCAGCCTTCCTCAGAAGAAATATATTCATATTGTGGAGCAATTTCTTGACTTAAACACCACGGCTTTTTGAGGAGACATTTAAAGACGTATGAGGAACGTGTTGCCGACGAAGAAGAAGAAGCACAAGACAACCAAAAAATTATGTAAGCAAATTCAGAGAATCAGTCTGCCTCCACAAACACAAATCGTGAATGTCATGGCTATTACAGAGGATGAGGAAGAGGAGGACATTACTATAATTGAGGCAGAGGATGAGGACGTTACAACGACAGATATCATAATGATTTTGATATGTCCAAGTTCACTTGCTACGGCTGCAACAAAAATGGCCACATCGCATCAAAATGTCAATCGTTTACTTAAGTTGCAGGAAGCAACATAAAATGAAGAGAATGACACTCGAGAGGCTGAAGAGTTGATGATGAACGAGGTTGTATATTTAAACGAGAAAAACGTTAATCCAAAGGAGTACGAGAAAATCTCAGACAACAATTGGTACCTAGACAACGACAAAAGTAACCACATGACAAGTGATATGCTGTGTTTTTGACACATTTTATATAAGTTTTCTAAAGTGTTTTCAGGTCTTTATCGAGTCATTTTAGTCCTTTTGAGTCATTACAGGTATGTAGTAGGTAAATAGGCTCTAGGAGGGACACATGAAGAAAGAGATACAAATTGGAGTTTTCCTGCGCTTAAACCGGATAGAACAACCTTGGGGGTGTTTCAGAGCAGAGCGGACCAGCCTCAAGGCTATTCCCGATAATTGAGAAAACCAAGATACTCTCGACATTTACCCTACTTCTACTCCTTTTTTGATCCTGAGTTGGCGGCACCTCTAGATAAGGGCTTTCTCCATTCTTCTTTATGACCTACACTAGTTATCTGCAAGAAACCAGATTTTGATTTTGAGTTGTTACTTTGTAAGGGAGACAGCTCATTCTATCTCGCCTTAGGGAAGATTATCATGAATCCTATCTTTTACTCTATTTCATTGCATCATGCATTATTCAGAATTCATCTTTTTGTTTACTTGCTTCATGGCTGAGTAGTCGGCTTGTTAGTCTTGGGTTTTATAGTGTTGATTCGTGAATTTAACATAGATTAATCAAATGTCTTCATTCATAGCTTTTCTTACTGCCTGGATTAACCTAATCATTTAATGTTTGAATTTAAGTTAGCCTTGTAATTAACCATGAACTAGGTTTCTAGATCTGCTATGAACGAGCGATGTATCCCTAATCAGTGAAAGTAGTTATTAGGGTGCCGTGTGAACTAATTAGATCTGAAACCTAGTGTTTGCTGTCTGGCCTTCATCCAAGCGAGAGCTTAGGCATCAAGATTGATCCAAAAAGGAGCATTTCCACGAGAGTGGGCTGTTCTATCTTTAGAAATCTAAGTTCTAGATTGTTCCCAGCCGACCTTGAATAATTGTTTGGTTCACTATGTTAACACCCGATGAAGTGACCCTAAGCTAGCTCTTTTATCATCTGAAACAATTTGTTACCTGCTTGCTACGTTTTCATTAGTTTAAATCCACCACATTGTTTTAGCTTGATATTGAATCTACAAGGATAAAGTGTAAACTGGTCTTTTGGAGTTGAATCTAAAAGTATTACAACAACACTGTTAACTTGACAGTAGCAAAGATAGTATATCAAGTTTTGGCGCCGTTGCGACGGGGACCAGCTTTTTACCTTTATTTTTCGATTTCATATTTAGTCTAAGACCTTTAACTTGCTCTAGCTTCTTTGTTGCAGCTAATGTTCCAAGTGCATGACCACTAAACATATTCAAAGAAGCGAACAAGCAGAACTAGTTACACTCAGCAACCAAGAGCTAGCAAGGTTAGAAAGAACAAACCACCAACAAAAAGGCCGACTCACGCTACAATTGGAGACTATAGAAATCCAGAGCAACTAGCTGCTACAATGCAACATATGCAGCAGCAGATGCAGAAGATTATACAGGCCCTTCAAGCAGCTGCTCAGCAATAGCAGCAGCATGAACAAGCTTGTGGGAACCAAAATCCGCACTGTTGATTTCCGTTGAATTAGGAATGCAGGGTAAACCCTAGTTTCCCATAGGTCCCGGATATCTGCTAAACCACACACAAATCAGTCAGAATACAAAGAAAATATCGAAAAGTAAAGTAAGAATCGAAAAGAGAGCAAATAGATATCTTATTCCGAATTTGCGTATGAGCGTTTACAACAGGATATGAACCTCGGCTATGTGAGCTGTCGGCGAGATCCCTAGTTCTAATAACCTAAGACTGCAAAACCCTAGTTGAGTCGCAACTTGAATAACAAAAATGGAAAGTTGCCTAAATGCTCTAAGTGCTAAGCTATGTTTGCTCTGAGTGGTGATTTTCGTGTGTGCTCTGCATCATCACCCTTGAAGTCCTTATATACTCCTCTATAGGCAGTTTGCTCTTTCCCCTTCTGCCCTTGGTCGAATTTATCGCTCCGCAGAAATATTCCTTGTTCTTCTCGATCTTCAAGATTATCTTCGGAAACTTAACATTTATCCTCCGATCTTGACATTTATCTTTCGAACTAAAAATTTATCCCTTCCTACAAAACAAAAGATAAACTGTCACAAAGTTTGGGCTTGACTTTGGATTAAATCGCGAGTGGGACTTTGGCCGAGTTTTAGACCTCATCGGGCCGTTTTCTGACTTATGCGTTTCTACGAGTTTATCAAAATAGCATTGCTAAAAACAAAATCGTCTGAGAGTTAGGATCTTTCGTATGGGGCGTATGACTGTAGGTGTTTAGTTAACCGTTACCATCTCATACGATTTACCCGATCATTTCTCGAGAAAATGAGTTCTTTTAGTAAAGTTCCAATCTCAATCCTGATCGAGACTAAAAAAAAACAAGTTCGATCAAGTATCGAGAGAGGGAATTAAGGAGGACAAGTTGAAAATATATTGATTGATCCGACTTGCCGAACGAGCAAATCGGATTGCTCGTGCCACCCAACTCGCCATACAGGAGAGTTGGTTGGTCTGTGTCGTCCAACTCGCCATACAGGCGAGTTGGTCGGTCCTTGCCATCCAACTCGCCGTACTGGCGAGTTGTTCGGTCCAAGCCGTCCAACTTGCCATACGGGCAAGTTGGTCGGCCCATGTGGCATGATTCGCCCGTTTGACAAGCTGGACGTCTTGCTCGGCCACGTTATCCATTTGGGGAGTTAGATGATCAAGTCTTCTAGTCGTTTTGTCGTATTGCCGTTCGAGGATAGGTTTACCCACAATGTTTGGACAAACTCTTCCTGATGACCTATCTGTACAGACCTCTCCTTTGTGGTCAGTCGAGATTTGACCCCAGTCTTCTCCGTTTCGCTTTTTTTGAGACATTATCTCTTTCTTACACAAAGAACGCATTTTCCCGGTAGGTTTCTGATGTTGATTCTGTCATGACCGATTTTGACCCCAACAATTAGCCCCCAGCTCGTTAGAATCGTAAGGTTCTAGCGAGTGGTTTGGCAGGTTTGGTAAGTTAGGGGGAATCAATGTTTGAAATGGTCCGTTGAAAGTGGTCTACTTATTCCTCTAAGAGCGGAATGCAGTGGGATTGGGGCTGCGCCTTGTGAAGGCTGCCTACGTACCCTTGTAAAAGGGATCAAGCCTTTCGTAGTTAGTTCCGGAGTTAGGGTTCTTACATCCTTTTTTCTGGTGATACCTTTATGGTTTAGCTGTGTGTCGTGAAGACATTATCTGGCATGTTTCTACCAATGGCATTGCGTATTTGATCTTTGTCACCCTCGAGACTAGCCTCGTAGGCTGTTTATTTTGGCCGAGTGTGGCCATATTTATGTTTTCGGAACTGACAGCATGTGGCTTTTGGTCTTGGCCACTTTGCGATTTTTTTAATGAATAAACTACGATTTTTACTTGAAAATGAGTTTAAGTAGATTCAGATTTTTGTTAAGTATAGAGGAAAGGATACGAGTTGTCATCTCACTCCCAAATCTTTTGCGGATCGTCCTATTCGTTGCTCGTTCGAGATGTTTGAGAAGTTTTCCAAAGTTTCGAGAGCGTTTAGACTAGACGAAAATACATGCTTTCAGTATCTCGTATCTTTTTGATATCATGCCTTCATATGTTAGAGACCAGTGTGCTGGGTTTAGGGCAAGACCTAGGTCTAATCATGGTTTTAGGGGGTGCGATGACTACTTCGGCTTACGTTTCCTGTATCGCTTTCGACCAGATTCCATCTTAATTTAAAGTACGCGATATGTTCTTGGCTTATTTGACTTGTATGGTAGGAATCGATCATCTATTCGAGGACAATTTTTAAGTCTCCTGAAAGTGCTGACCAAAATTTCGGATTTCTTTTATAGCGCTATTACCCTTGTGTCAGGTGTTCGAGAGCTATGTTTATGAGATGGCCTAGTCTGTTTAAGACGTTAAGAGTTTGTCGTGATCAGCAACAAACTTAATGGTGGATATAATTGTTTTTGAACCTTCGCGAAGGATACATCTTTAAGAAGGCGTGTATTCTTTACAGTCGCGGACGGACTGTTTTTAAGGGGAGCATTCTGTTTCGGAAAGTTTTGACGAAAAACAGTTCTCCGAGCGTTAGCGACGTCTCGCTGTGTCGAAGGTCGAGTTTATGTTTGGTATGCCGCATTTCGTGCTTAAAATGTTAACGGGCTTGAAGATGTGTAGTATCGCAAGGTTTTTGTTTTAACCTTACGGAAGAGAAACATTTTGTTTCTGAGGAATTAGGACCACTGGGTCGTGAAAATTGGTCCCTAAGAATATACGACTTTCTTCACTATGCTTTGTGAAGAGTTGGCCCCCTGAGACTTATTTTGTTCCGCATTCTGAAGTAGTTTTTCATGACACCGATCTTGTTTTCATGTAGGCTCTTCTGTAGAAAATGTCATAGTTATACAAAAATGGATGATCAGTTTATGAGGCATCGCATAACCTAAATAATTATCTGTCTACTACTACGAGAATTTGTTTTGTCGAAAGCGGTTTCTTGATGCCGAGACAATTTTTTTGAAGTATGGGAGTATACGTGTATAGTATACGTACCTACTCCCTCCCTTTTTTACGAAAGAAAACGGCTGAACCGGTATTTTGAAGGGCTGTGTACGTTTTTCTTTCGAAGTTTGGGATGATCGACAATCCAGACCGGTTTAAAGATGACGCTAGGATTGTGACTTGGGGACTTTCGGGTTGACGACTAAGAATACATCAGTTTTAAGAAAATTGCTAAGAAGAGACGATTTTAAGACAACATTCGCGTTGCCAGTTCCTTCTTTCTTAGGAAGCGAACTAAGTAAGCGTGGCGATTGTTTCTCGGTTTTCCGAGAGTTTAGATCGGTTTGCAAAATCTGCCTAAGCAGTCGCAGAACAGTAGATCGAGACATGAAAATTCCTAAGATTTAGATCGTTAGACTTGTCTCCTAGATCTTATGTTCCCTTATTGCGATTTCCGAAGCGTTTTTATTTCTTAGTAACTTCCTACAAAAATTCCAAGTCTGATTTCAAAAAGTTCCAAGCCGGCCATACCTTAGCTTTCTCGAAGTTTCGGGTTCACATCTTCTCCATTTTTCTTGCTCATCTCCCCTTCCTATTCTCGTGTCTGTACGCCCCTTAAGAATGGTAACAATATTAGTTCTTCCTGGCCGCATTTAGGCTCGAACCTGTCTTGCGGTTTCTATCGTAAACTTCCCACGGTAACTCCAATCGAGACGAAACAAGAGATGTTTCGATCGAGATTCAAAGAAAAAGGCTAAGATGGGGGTAAGGGCTAGTAGGATGCCCAAGAGGGCGAGTAGAACGCCCAAGAGGGCGAGTAGAACGCCCAAGAGGTCGAGTAGGAGCAAGCCAAGGAGTTTAGGCGAGTCTCACTTGTTTTTGTCGTAAAATCTAAATGGAAACTCCGACTGAGATAAAACGAAAAGCGTTTCGATCAAGATTCGAAAGAGAACACAAAGGAGAAGCTCAACAGGGCTTGCCCAACTCGCCATGAGGCGAGTTGGAGGGAATAAATCAAACTTGCCATCGGGGCGAGTTGGACAGTGCGCGTCCAACTTGTTTTAATCGTAAAATGTCAATGGAAACTTCGATTGCGATGAAACGAAAAGCGTTTCGATCGGAAATCAGAGGAGAACAAAAAATGAGCCAAAAGAGTGCTCATCGAGTTCAACTCTCTCGTTTGGCGAGTTGGATTGGAAAACTCGCCCAATGGGCGAGTTAGACAGCTCGGTTCATCTAACTCCCCCGTTCGGCGAGTTGACGGCTCATTTCTTACAACTCGCCCATTCGGCAAGTTGGACTGGTCCAACCTGTGAGTCAAGCTTGTTTTGATTGTAAAATCTCAACGGAAACTCCGGTTGAGACGAAACAAAAAGCGTTTCGATACTGACTTATAGGAGAACGCAAAAGTGAGCCAAAACAGTGCTCATCCAGTCCAACTCACCCGTTTGGCGAGTTGGATTGGCCAACTCGCCCAATGGGCGAGTTAGATGGCTCGTTTCGTCCAACTCGTCCGATGGGTGAGTTAGATGGCTCGTTTTGTCCAACTCCCCCAGTCGGCGAGTTGGACTGGTCAAAATTGCTGATCGGGCGGGTTAGACAGCTCGTTTTGTACAACTCGCTCTTTCGGCGAGTTGGACTGGTCCGACTTGTTTTGATAGTAAAATCTCAACGGAAACTCCGAGTGAGAAGAAACAAAAAACGTTTCGATCGGAACTCAAAGGGAACACAAAGGTGAGCCAAAAGAGTGCTCATCCAGTCCAACTCGCCCAATGGGCGAGTTAGACGGCTCGTTTTGTCCAACTCGCCCGGTAGGCGAATTGGACTGGTCCGACCTGTGCATCCAACTTGTTTTGATCGTAAAATCTCAACGGAAACTCCGATTGAGATAAAACAAAAGGCGTTTCGATCGCGAATCAAAGAAGAACACAAAGGTCAACCAAAGGACTGTTCATCCTGTCCTACTCGCCCGTTTAGTAAGTTGGATTGGCCAACTCGCCCAATGGGCGAGTTGCACAGCTTGCACTGTCCAACTCGCCCGTTTGGTGAGTTGCACGACTTGTACTGTCCAACTCTCCCGTTCGGCGAGTTGGACTATTAAAACTCGCCCAATGGGCGAGTTGTACGGCTTGTACTGTCCAACTCGCCCATTTGGCGAGTTGGAGTGGTCAAACTCAAGTTTGGATGGTATGCTAGTGCTGTCGTTTCGTAAACGTTTTCAATTTTTTTTTTCTACGAAAGTTGTATCATAAAATGCTAACTCGTTTCACTTTCCTAACGATGTTCCATAAAAATTGTCGATTTTGATTTTACGAAAGCTTTTTGGGAAAATGTTGTTGAGGTTTAATTTTACGAAAGTTATTCCACAAAATGTCATGAGTTTAGTTTTACGAAAGCTGTTTCGTAAAATGTTGCAGAGTTTAATTTTACGAAAATCGTTATGTAAGCGTGCGTGTTTGGCTGTACGAGAGCCGTTTTTGTGGAAAAATTACGTTTTAGCCTCTAAATCTTCGTGTCTGATGAGATTAATTGTAAGGAGTCGACTAAATCTGAGATTTTCTAGTTTCCGCAGGATTAATCTGAGGGGATTTTGAGTAGTTTTTCCGAAGTAAGTTTAAGTGACACCCATCGAGAATTGACTGAATATGTCGCGTAAAATCGAAGCTTGACTCTTTGCGAAATCTTAGGTTTTAGAAAACATTTTAGCAGTGAGAGATATGATCTCTCGTTTCCTTTGTTTAGTTTTCGTCATCCATTTTAGGTTTTGAGTGATTCAATAGAGATCAATTTCGTTTCTTCGAAAATTGTTCAGAAGAAGTACAGCAGCGGGGGTTGTGTGCCCGATTTGCTGCCCTTCCTATCTCCGTGAGTAATCTAGGGTTTCTCCGCAATTTCTGGGAGAGCAAGTTTTATTTTTCAGAAAAGTTTTCGAAAAAGTTCTTTTGGTTGAACCCTTATGCCCTGAGATTTTTCCAACTCGGCAGTGAGACGAACTTTGCGGGGTTTGATAGATTTTATCGTTGCCCTTTCTACTTAGTGAGAGAAATCTCGAGCTTCTTTCGGCATTTTGGCGCTTCGCCGGTGGTGAAGATTCGCGACTAGGTTTTCGATTTTCTCATTCACTGCAGCGTTTGCATAAGCGTTGGCGATGGGAGCAGTTACTGCTGGAGTTGTTTTACCAGCATTGTAGCGAGCTGCGGTATTGTCTTTCTTAATTCTAGACATTTTTTCGTTTAAGCATTTTTTGGTCATGAGTTAGAGTAATCCGACCCCCCCTCCTTCTAGCGCAAAACTGTGGGAACCGAAATTCGGACTGTCGATTTTCGTTGAATTAGAAACGCAGGGTAAACCCTAGTTTCCCAGAGGTCCCAGATATCTGCTAAACCACACGCCAATCAGTCAGAATACAAAGTAAATATAAAAAATTAAAGTAAGAATCGAAAAGAGAGAAAATAGATGTCTTATTTCTAATTTGCGTATGAGCGTTTACAACAGAATAGGAGCCTCGACTATGAGAGCTGTCGGCGAGATCCCTAGTTCTAATAACCTAAGACTGCAAAACCCTAGTTCAGTCGCAGCTCGAATAACAAAAACGGAAAGTTGCCTAAATGTTCTAAGTGCTAAGCTATGTTTGCTCTGAGTGGTGATTTTTGTGCGTGCTCTGCATCATCACCCTTGAAGTCTTTATATACTCCCCTAGAGACAGTTTGCTCTTTCCCCTTCTGCCATTGGTCAAATTTATCGCTTCGCATAAATAAGCCTTTTTTTTTCTCGATCTTCAAGATTATCTTCGGAAACTTAACATTTATCCTTCGATCTTGAAATTTATCTTCCGAACTTAAAATTACCCCTTGCTGCAAAACAAAAGATAAATTGTCACAAATTTTGGACTTGACTTTGGATAAAATCATGAGTTTGCCTTTGGCCAAGTGTTAGACCTCATTGGGCCGTTTTCTGACTTAGGCGTTTCTACGATTTTATCGAAATAACATTGCTAAACGACGTCGTCCGAGAGTTAGGATCTTTCGTATGGGGCGTATGTCTCTAGCTGGTTAGTTAACCATTACCGTCTCATACGATTTACCCGATCCTTTCTTGAGAAAACGAGTTCTTTCGGTAAAGTTCCAATGTCAATCCTGATCGAGACGGAACAAAGAAAAGTTCGATCAAGTATCGAGAGAGAGAGGTAACGAGGACGAGGTAAAAATGGATTGATTGATCCGACTTGCCGAACGAGCGAATCCGATTGCTCGTGCCACCCAACTCGCCATATGGGCAAGTTGATTGGTCTGAGCCGTCCAACTCGCCATACAACCGTGTTGGTAAGCCCATGTGGCATGATTTGCCCTTTTTGACAAGCTGGACGTCTTGCTCGGCCATCTTCTCTGTCCGAGGAGTTAGATGATCGAGTCTTCTAGTTGTTTTCTCGTATTGCCGTTCGGGGATAGGTTTACCCACGGTGTTTGGACAAAATCTTCCTGATGACCTATCTGTGCAGACCGCTCCTTTGTGGCCAGTCGAGATGTGACCCCGATCTTCTCTGTTTCTCTTTTTTTCGAGACATTATCTCTTTCTTACACAAAGAACACATTTTCCTGGTAGGTTTCTGACGTTGATTTTGCCGTGACCGATTTTGACCCCAACACGCGGTTTCGATGAGAGGAATCTTCCACGCAACTTCCCTAGCACGTGCTTTGCTATCAATCCACCACCCTGCACACGAAAAGAATTAGAGATCAAGCCTGCATTGATCACTCTGGTGCAGAGAAAGATGTTCAATGGACCCCCAACAGAAATTCCAATGGACCAGATTGAGAGTTTCGAAAATATCTGTAGCTTTACTCGTGCGAATGGAGTACCACCAGACTTCATCAAGTGCATGCTGTTCCCATTCTCTCTTGATAGAAAGGCTGATCGTTGGTTGAGTTCGCATCGCAACGACTCTCTTACTTGATGGGAATAGGTCCGATCAACTTTCCTAAGCCATTTCTACACAAAGGAGAAAACTGCGGCTTTGAGGAACAAGATCCCTTCCTTGAAATAGCTCACCGATGAGCAATTCTATGTTGTATGGGAGTGTTTCAATGACAACCACAGATAATGCCCTCACCATGGGTTTGAGAACGACTACATACTGGGCGTTTTATATGATGGGGTTGATTGGGAGTTTTGAAATGCCCTAAATTCCATGAACAAAGGAGATTCATGACCCAAACAACTGAAGGAGCATTTGAACTGATCAAAAACATGGCAGCCAGCTCGTCTAACAAGAATCAGGAAACTGACCGCTCCAAGAAAGTCAGCAGTGTTGACACTCAAAAGATAGACGATCTAACAACCAAAGTTGATCAACTGTTTAAGAATAACCAAGAGCAAGTCTTCATCATGGAAACAGCTACATCTGATAAGAGCACTAAGGACGCTGCGTTAGAAACTGAAAAACCAGAAGAGGATCAACATGAAATGAGTTATGTTAATGGACAAGGATGGCAGTTCAAGAACTATCACCTGAACCCCAACGTCAAGCACAACCGTCAACTCTTCTCTTACCAGAACAACATTGCGAACAATTCTGGGGATAAAGTACATAACAACCAGGCGCAGAACACGAGTTATCAGAACGGATACTCCCCGAATTATCAGGGAAGGACTTATGTTCTTACCCAAGCGCAAAACCAGTTCCAGAATCAGAACCCCAGAACAACATACATGCTGGTCCTGCCGCCGCGAGCGGTCCGCAAGATGAGCCGAAGGGACTAGTTATGATGATGCAACAACAGTTGCTAGGACAGAAAATTCAGGGCAAGGCATTAATTCAGGTTACCTCAGAGATCAACACCAGGATGGAAAACATGTTCACTGAGCTAAACAACAAGTAAAATACTGTTGCGAGCCACAGAAGGAAGATGGATTTCCAAATTACTCAAACGGCTGAGAGTGTCAAGAGGCAGCAAGAACACTTCCTGGGAAAACATATAAAAACCCTAAAGAGTGCAACACAGTTAAACTGAGGAGTGGAAGGAAACTGACAGACCCGATACCTAAGAGGTTTACTGCAACGGAGAAAGGGAAGCAAAAGGAATCCGAGCAACCACAAACAGAGGATGCTCCAGATGCTGATGATGATAAGGAAAAGCCAATTGAGGGTGAACCCAATGTCTCTGCACCACCTGCCGAGACTGTTTATACTCAAGTTTACACCCCTAAGGTACCATACCCTATTCCGGCAAAAAGGTCTCGGAAAGATCGCGAAGAGATGAAATGCAAAAAGATGCTTAAAGACTTGACTATTAAACTATCTCTGATTGATGCGATTCATACGATTCCATCCATGCAGAGCCTGATGAAGGGGTTGATCTCGGGAAAAATCTCAGAGGAAAGTGAGGTGATGATGATCTCCAAGGAATGTAGTGCAGTGCTACAGAACAAGGTGATAAAGAAATCGGGTGATCGTGGTAAAATTGTGCTCTTGGTTCAGATTGGGAAAGCAATATTTGCATGTTCTCTATGTGACCTTGGCTCAAGCGTGAAACTTATGCCTTATTATGTTGAAAGGCGCTTGGGTTTCACGAAATTCAAACCAACCAGGATCCCCTTGGTGTTTGCAGACAGATCAGTAAGACTATCAGTGGGTATTCTCGAAGATCTACATGTCCAGATAGGGAACACCATAGTCCTGGCTGATTTTGTGGTTCTAGAGCTTGATGAGGAACCAAAGGATCCATTCATTCTTGGGCATCCTTTCTTATGAAAAGTTGGTGCAATTATCGATGTAAGGAATGGGAGGACTGATCTCCAATTGGGAGACACTGTGATGAAGTTTGAGATGAATAAGATGCTCAAGAAACCGATGCTGGATGGGCAGACCTTCACAGTGGATGGAGAGGATGCAGCATTGGTGCCTCAAGAGGAAATGATTGAGGAGATCTTAACCAAAGATTCACTTGATTTAGCCTTAATCAGAATTGAGGTTGAGCAAAACATCCAGAGCGTGGACGCTGACGGCTAAGCAAAGATGCTAGATTCGGACAGAACTATAAAAAAGATGGTTGCCTATTTAAGTCAGTGTGAATAAGAGGATAGCGAGCCGAGCAACCAGGCAGGACCAACCTGTTCAAAAAGGGTGCTTGTTCAAAAAGGGCACCTGTTCCAGTCAATCAGCTCTACGACCCATGGAGCAAGTTGAAAGCTCCAAAGATTGAGCTCAAATCCCTACCCACAGGGCTCAGGTATCCAGTAACTTTAGCAAATAATAGTGCATGCTTTACCTTTGTAGTATCGATCAAAGAACACAAGGACTCTTACCCCTGCAAGGATGATGAACACACATGTAGTAGTCTTCTCTGATCCATTTCTTCCCTCTTTTCTCTCTTCTCTGAATCGTTTCAGATCTCAAACTTAATGGACAATGATGCTGATTCATTCCATCTTACCATGTTATTTTCAATTTCTTCTTTCTCTCCTTTTTTTTGATGACAGAGTGTAGGCGAATAGTGGGTTAATCGTTAATGTACCTACCCCTCGCTTCTAACAATGTGTGATCATTTCTTTGAATTAGAATAGTGGGGTCATCAATAATGTACCTATTCCTCTGCATCTCATGAAATCATCTCAATCTTTTCTTTTTTTCTTTTTATAGATGCCGAAAAGAGCAAGAGAAGGGAATCAGAAGCACACAAATCTTTACCTTCCAGACCTTCATGAGGAATCCGATCCAATGTATGCCAAACTCCAAAGAAAGCAAATAAGTCAGTATTAGGTTGGAGGTTGGCTTCGGTTCCTTCAAACTTTCTAAGCAAGTGTGAGATATTCGCAGGATGATCCACTTTGGTATCTCTAGTACTCTCTTCATGAAACAAGTCTAAGAATTGTGCTATAGAGTGGTTAATGAACAAGTAAAAATATAAATCTGATCATAATCCCCTTTTTGACTCGATAAAGTTTTTGAAAAACTTATATAGGTATAGCAAATAAAAGCTCAAAACAATAACTAGCATCAGCGAACTAAATAACATTGTCCCCAGTGTTATCCCGTCCTAGTCTGGTTAGGATAAATAAATCATAAGGATAAAATTTAACAAGAAAAAACGATATACCTGCTTGTTGATGGTGACCGTCGATCGACACATTTAAGTGGCGATTGATCGATGCTCGGTTTGCTTTGTCGATCGACATTGATCAGGTGTCGGCTGATGCTATGTGTAGACTATCTTCCTCTGCTCTTTTTTTTTGAAATAAAGCAAAAAACAAAAAATCAGTAATAAATGAAAGTAAAACATTATTTAAAACTTACTAAACAATGGGTTGCCTTCCACTCAGCGCTTGGTTATAGTCTTTAGCTTCACGTTTTAGAACTCTGATTCAGTCCAAATGAGATTGAGAACTTGCCCCAAAACAATTCCCAGTGTCCAATATCTTCAGCTTTGTCACACTTTTTGTGAAAGCCTCCATAGACTCTCCTCTTTTGTCTATCATCTCAGAAATAAGGAGTGCTCGAAGCTTTGCAAATGGCTGTGAGAAGCATCTGCTGCCCACTCTGTATTTCCTGACACCATCTGAGAAGTGGGGAATCAATGACAACTGGGGACCGCCCTTGGTCCTTTTCCTCATCTTCCAATTCCTTCTCTTCTTTCTGCTATGTCCCCCAGCTTGGCTGTTTCTGTCTCTGCATGTTTAGATACCCAAGGGGTGTTGATTGACACAGAGGGTGTAGTGCTGATCGATGCTTCTTCTATTAGGCCTTTGTCGGCGTCACTTTTATATCCAACCCTCTCTGAGAAGCCACTGCATGTAGAGGATCATCAAACACCCCAATGTAAGAACCCAAATCCACATTCTTATCAGGTGGAATAAGAAATTCAATTCCAGAAACAGCGGAGGAAATCAAAAACTTCACAGGGTCATGTACCATCCTCGCTCTTTTGTGAAAAACCAGCAGCTACTTTCTCGCAGATGGGTGGTCTCAGATGTTCATGGACAGTAAGGTATGAGGCCTCGGACTTGTGCATTCTTTTCTCAACTGGTGCTTCAATCATGTAACATGGCTGTTCGTTCACCGATGAGTGTCGATCGATATAAGGTCGATGTCGATCGATATCAGGTGGCTGGTGTCAACCGATGTCAGGTGGATGGTGTCTATCGATGTCAGCTTTCAGTGAACTCTCCCAATAAAAATTTTCAAGCCATTCTTCTAACTCCAAGAAGTCTTCCATAGTTATTTCTTTACTCGGTTCCAAATCTGAAATCTGAGGCAGTTCTTCATCCTCTAGCTCCAAGATATCTTCCATGGTGATCTCTCTGTCTCCATTTAGGAAAAAATAACAAGTTGATACATCGATTCTCTTTAGTATCGAGTCTGTAATGTCTTGAGCACAACTCGATCTTTCTTGGATTTCAAGTGGCATCTACTGACATCATGGTCTGGTGTCGATCAATGCTGAGGTCTTAGTGTCGATTGATGCCGAGGTATTTGTGTCGATCAATGCTGAGGTCGGATCACTAATATCAGCTTCTTCCTCTCTCCTCAGTTCTTCAGATCGATGTTGCTCATCATCCTCTACCATATATCTCAGCAAGATTCCATCTTGATTTCTAGATTTTCTGAAGCATCATTGATAAAGCTGCTGAGGAAGGCGTTCGTGATGTCATTCCAGGTAGGGAGAGATCATGTGGCAACTTCTTGAACCAACATGCTGCTTCTCCAAAAAGAGAGTATGGGAATGACTCACAGAAGTAGTAACCTTCAGAAACTCCGTTTGCACTTAATGGTCGGTGCTAGATCTTTGAATGTTTCAAGGTGGTTAGTGGGGCATTCATAAGGAAGACCATGAAAGTGATGCTGACCCACAAGAGATATATATGCATGATTCAGCTCAAAATCATTCCTCTGGAGTGTAGAACAACGCATCGTACGACTGTTTGCTTAGAACTCTTTAGAACTGTTGTAGTCTCTAAGTGTCTTTTTCGTTCAGTCCTAGCATTCACATCAACATCAGTAGCATCAGGGATTGTAGTCCCATGTGCATAAATCAAATGTCCTGCACTGTTACGAGCGTGACCTTCTCCGTCTTGTAAAACCCATTATTATCAAAACTCAGTATTAGTACATCAACCTTCTCTGTCTTCCCGCAAGTAGTGCGGATAGATACTGAGGAGTTGGTTCGATCGATGCTTGGTTCACGTTGTCGATCGCTTCTGCTTAGAGAGTGTCGATCGATACTTCCCTCGTAGACTTACGGATCGTGCATAAACCAGTAGGCTCCTTCTTTGAAGAACCCAAAAATCCTCTCTTCATTGTTGTTCATGGTACTAAGATGTATGTACCTGAAACAGAAGAAAATGTTTATGTAAATAAACTAGTATTGAAAAACCTAGACAAAATAAAAAAAAACTGAGTCTAATGGCGATCCATGCTCCCCGGAAACAACACCAAATTTGATATCACTCAAATTACCCTAAGGAGTGATTTTCACACTCTCAAACAAGATGTCGAGTTGTAGTACTTAGGGATCGAATCAACAGGGAGTGTGGGCACACAATATGCAGTAAATAAAGTAAAGCATGTCAAACAAGGTAGTTTTTCTAAAGAGATTGATTGGGTTGTTAAATGGAAAGATGGTTTGCCAGATCTAGGGTTTCAGGTAAGTGAATTATAATAGACAAGATGCAGGGAATTATTAATATGTGAGAACATTAATTAACTTGTCTGACCCCCTCTTGTACCAACTCTCGTATGCGAACAGAGGAGTGGACCATCGACCAACGGGTAAGGCTGAGAGTCGATCGACGCTAATAAAACATGAAGTTCATCCGCTAGGTTAATTAAACCAGCTCTCGCATGTATCCAACAACCTAGCTCAATGAAATCAATTCTGGCACATAATCTACTCTTGTAGTTGTCCATGTTCTAAGTTCATGTTTCTTGTTAGCTACTCTAGAACGCAAGCAGTAAACACAATTCTAAAGATTGATATTACTTCATCCTAGCAATCCTATTTTGAGCTAATTCATCAATACCATTATGAACCCTAAATCTAACAGGTGGATCTATTCAAGCATGATAGTTGTCACAGAAAACCATATATGAATAGATGAAATTGCATTACAAAAATATAAAAACAAAAAGAGTTCCAAGAGGACTCTGAAGGAGTTCTCTTATTTTCTCCTAACTAAGAACAATGAATAGAATAAAGGTTAGAAAGCGTAGCCGTCAACAATGGCTTAGAAAACATACAAATAGGGTTTTAGGTCGTCCATGGGTATTGTGGTAATTTGTGGTAGCTTATGGGCTTAATTCGGTCTTGAACTATACTCAGCCCGATTTCTAGCATCACCGTTGATCGACACTAAGGCTGCGCCGTCAATCGACACTCATTCATCTTCTCGACAGCTTCCTTTCACGAGGCAAACTGACCACTCTTTAGTAATACGGGAATAACCTATGCTACAGGACTGATTGACCTCAAACAAGTGGAATTGGAAAGCTAAATCAAAGCTTTATCATGTGGAAACATATGGGCTCAATCTAACGGAAGAAAGGTCTCCATCCATAGCTAAACGTATGACGCGTCTGTGCAATTCTGCATCTCAAAAAGCTCCAAAATCACCAAAGTTCTCGAGAATGTACCTGAACCTGAAAATAATCTAAAACATACTCCAAACCCATATTTAAAAAGAACATATACCATTTCCTAAAAGTAGTAAAATCCATTGTATATCACCAACCCCCAGAACCGAGAGCAGCACCAGAGGAGAAGACACCCAGGCTAGCACGACATCCAGGAAAAGAAGTGGCAGGAACAGAGGCATCATCAGAAGCAGAGCAAAATGGCAGGAACATACGTTACCCTGGTCGTTTTGGGAGAGAGGATTCAGATTGAGTAACCCACCATCTCCTCCATTTTCTTATCCATGTGCTACTCTTTATTTATTGTTTTCATTTTTTCCTTAGTTGGCCTTCTCCGATTTATTTTCACATCAAGGATGGTGTGAAGTAAGTCTGGGGGAGACACTTATGTGGAACTAATCCTATTTGTTCTCTATGTTTGAGTCAGTCTTGAGTCATTTTGATGTCTTTCATCGAGTCAGTTTTAGGATCGAGTTAGTGAAAACTCTACTTTGTAGGAATTAGGACCTTTTTGTGACAATGAGTAACCACCTTGTGCTTTAGTTCTGTTATTCAGCAAACTTAGTAGTGACGACAGACACACATGTGGACCTGAAACATCCTGACTTTATCTCACCTTGTTCTCCAAAATATTTTGGCTTGTCAAGGTTACTCTGAAACGACTTAGCCCCATTTTGAACTTGAAACTAATTTTGACTGCAATTCTTCCTATTATGGGCATTAGATAATGGAAACGAGTGTACACTCAGGACTTCTTATCCTTTCTTATCCATCTTGTTGATCCTGAGTGACTAGATCATATTTAGCTAGTTCCCACCCTGAACCTTAACCATTATTCCACCTTCAGGCATTTGTTATCCAGTGATTATATGTGCAGATATGTGCAAAAAGATCGGAGAGGAAATGATCGATGCAGCCTCTTACTTATTACTGCTACAAAAATTCAAAAGTCGAGAGAACATGCGGATCCATGGAGCAATTTCCCCCTAGTTGCTCCCTACAATTAAATCTCACTAGAGTATGATCGATAAATAGAAAGGTCATGAGCTCAAAACCACCAGTGGTATTCACATGTTACCTCCTTCTTCGTCACATCACTATCTCTTGCTAGAGTTGTATGTCTTATTCGAAAAAATCTCTATTTTTATTTCTTAAAGAGTATAAGGTGATGGAGAAAGGGAAGAATCCAAAGACATATGCCGCTAGGAAGGTTGTCAAATGGTGGAGCACCGAGTTGAAGTGATGAAGAGCAGGATGATGACCGGATTAGCCTGATCCTCAACAAGAACAATCGTGCCATAAGAAGCAAAACGAGTAGAGGCTATGGACATCAATGGATTCATCCTCTCTTGCAGTTTTGTGCAATATGTTGCATGCTCTACAAAGAATTGGTAGCCCCTAAACACTCTAATTAGCTCCACTAAAACACTTAAAGAGCCCGTTTTAACACCTAGCGTCGTCTACCTTGAATGATGCTATGATAAGAAGCTCACAACACTCTTAATTGAATGTAAAGGGTTTTGTCTGGAACGTGTGACTTTTGCAGGTTTGAGATATAGAGTATGGAACTGATTTTGAACAACACTCAGTGGGGTTTCAGTAAGGGTGTATTAACCTAGTTAACTGCTTGTATGTTTTAGAGATTTGTGGTTAAAGTATTGTTGCTGAGAATATGAGATTTCCCACATTTTCAAACTTTACTCCCTTCTCTAGATACTTGAAATTGTTTGAGGACAAACAAGGATCTAATTCTGGGGGAATTGATATGTTATGTTTTTGACATATTGTGCATATGTTTTTGACAGGAAGGTTTTTATGTATTTCAATGCAAACTCTATCAAATTAACCCTACAATGACTCTTGCAAAGAGAGGTCAAATTATAGTATTTAAGGATCGAATCCACCGGGAGTGTGGGCACACTATAAACTCAATACAATCACGATTAAGCTAGGCAAATAGATTAATAAGCAGTAAATAAACTATAGCAGATAAATTATTGTTTGGTAAGTAAACAATAATAATAAATAGCTAGATCTAGGGTTTCAGGAAAGTGAATTATAGAGGAGAGACGCTAAGGGTATTAATCATAGAACTCGATATCTAATGTAAAAGATGACCAGCTCTCGCTGCGAGTCTAATCTCTTGACTAAGTCTGATGTCTCAGCTCTCACTTGTTGACACAGAATGACCGTCAATCGATGGCAATGATCCTGCATCGATCTATGGACTCTTGAGTCAAGCTTTACGACCTAATTCGATAAGTTCACTAAATTAACTAAATCAACTCTCGTTTGTTTCTAACAACCTAGCTCAACAAGATTAATTCTGGTAGTATACCATGCTCTCGCTTGCGCCTAGATATCCTATCATCAGGGTTCTAGTTAGGTGCTCTAGAACACAAGCAATAAACACAACTCTATTGATAGATCTAATAATCACCCTAACAATTCTATTGTTTGTCTTATACATCAATAACCTTAAACCTAACAAGAGATCTACTCAGACATGAATAAAATATATATAATATAAAACCAAAGGAGTTCCAGGAGGACTCTGAAGGAGTTCCTCCTTTCTCTCCTGACCCTAGAAAAATGAAGAAAAGAAAGCTTGGTGCATAAAGAAGGGCATAGAAACACATAAATATGGTTTTAAGTCGCCAAGGGCATTCTGGTAATTTGTGATGGCTTCTAGGCTTAAGTCAGCCATAAAAAAATTTGGGCCTGTATTCTGGGATCACCGTCGACCAACACCAAGGATGTGCCGTCGATCGACAGTCATTCATCTTCTAGACAGCTTCCTCTCGCGAGGCAGAAAGACTACTCTCCAGTAAAACGAGCATAACTTTGGCTGTAGGATCCTTATTGACCTCAAACCGGTGGCATTGGAAAGATGACTCAAAACTCTATATTCTGTCAACAAAACAGCTCAATCTCACCGTGGGGGAGGTCTCCATTCATAGCTAAACATCTGACACATTTGTGCAGTTCTACATCTCTAAAAGCTCTAGAATCACCAAAGTTCTCCAGAACGTACCTGAACCTGAAAATACTCTAAAACATACTCTGAACATATATATTAAACTCTAAATAGGTCTGATATCATGGCCTAAAAGTGGTAAATATCATACCCTATCAACTCCTCCAGACTTATCCTTTTGCTTGTCCTCAAGCAAACAAAGCCTGTGAAAGAGGTTTTGAAAAGCGGAGACTCACATAATGTCTTAAATATAACTATCACCCACTTTGTTTCAACCACATCCTGTTAACTCAATCACAGAGAAACTTTATATACCCTATCATAGTATAGCAACCAGATCCATTCTACCATCAACTTAGCAAATACTAGTGTCTGACTCACCCCTCTACTGATTTCATTTCTTTGCATAAAATAAAAATGCAGGCTTTACCTTGGAGGTATCAATCAAAGGAAACATGGACTCATACCCCTGCAAGTATCTGAACAACCACGCACAAAGTCTTCTCTGATCCCTTTCTTTCCTCTTTTCTCTCTTCTCTGAATCGTTTGAGATCTCAAACTTAATTGACAATGATGCTGATACATTCCATCTTGCCATATTATTTTCGATTTTCTTCTTCTTTTCTTTCTTTTTTTCTTTTTTGCTTTTTTTCTTTTGCTTTTTGGGCAAAGTTGTAGGCGAATAGTGGGGTCATCAGTAATGTACCTACCGCTCACTTCCAACAATGTGTGATCATTCCTCCGAATTAGAATAATGGAGACATCGGTAACGTACATACCCATCTACATCTCGGGAAGTCATCTCAATCTTTTATGATTTTAGGTAAATGCTGAAGAGAGAGAGAGAAGGGAACCAAAGGTGCAATAACTTGTGCCTACATACTTGCAGAAGGAATCCGATTCAGTGTATACCAAGCCCCAAAGCAAGCAAATAATGCTAGGATTAGTGATGGAAATCAGCTTCGGTTCCTTTAAACTTTCTAAGCTAGTGTGATATAGAGGCATGATGATCCACTTTGGTATCTCTAGTAATCTCTGCAAACAACCTTCTAAGAATGGTGGTGCTAAAGTGTGGTTAGTCAATAATAAATTTTGATCATAGTCCCCTTCTTGACTCCATAAAACTTTTTGAAAAACTTATATATATATATATAGTAAATAAGAATCAATACAAATCAAATAGCATCAGTGAACCTCCCCTAGACTTAAATTACACTGTCCCCAGTGTAATCCATCCCGTATTGGTTAGGAAAAAACAAATCATAAGTAAATAGCTTAAGAGAGAAACTCGATACCAGAATCTGTAAAAGAGTATCAATCGATGTCACGATATTGATGTCCACTGATGGTCATGTTCCGTGGTCGATCCTGTTGATTCTTCAAAATTGATTGATGGTAAACCTGCAAGTTTCTACTTCTTTTTTTTAGAATAAGTATAAAAAATAAAACTGAAAATAGAACACAATATCATTAAACCTCCCCCGGACTTAAACAATACTATCAACGGTGTTATACAGTCTGAGATTGGTGAAGAAAATAAATCATAAGGACCAAATTTAACAAGGAAAAACAATATACATGCTTGCTGATGGTGACCGTCGATCAACAGAGTTAGGTGGCGATCGATCGTACTTTGTCGATCGACAGTGAGCAAGTGTCGGTCGATGCTCTGTGCAGACTATCTTCCTCGGGTTGTTTTTGTTTTGAAAACCTACAATAATAAAACAAAATCCGAAGTTAGACTAATATAATCAAAAACTAATTAAAAACTTACTAAACAGTGGGTTGCCTCCCACTCAACGCTTGTTTATAGTCTTTAGCTTGACATTTTGGAGTTCTAATTCAGTTCTGATTCAGTTCTGATGAGATTGGCTTGCTGCAAAACAATTCCCAATGTTCAATGTCTTCAGCTTCATCACCCTTTTTGTGAAAGCCTCCATAGAATCTTCTCCTTTGTCTATCATCTCAGCAATAAGGAGTTCTTGAAGTTTTGTAAATGGCTGCAAGAAGCATCTGCTGCGCACTGTGTACTTCCTGACACCATCTGAGAAGTGGGAAATCAATGATAACTGAGGATTGTCTTTGGTCCTTTTCCTCTTCTTTCAATCCCTCTTCTTCTTTCCCCCAGACTTATCTGATCTCGTGGTGCCTCCATCAAAAAGATTTCGACACACTTCAAACTTTTTATGCTCTGTTCTGCGACGGGTGTCGATCGACGCTCTAGTGTTTTGGTCGATCGATGATCCAATGGTGACATCGATTGATTCACCAATGATGGTGTCGATCGATGCTGCGACCGATGGTCCTTGCTCAACGTCACCTTCATACTTCAATACTCTCTAAGTAACAACTGTATGCTGAAGATCATCAAATACCTCAACGTAGAGATCTATATGCACACTTCTATCTGGTGGAATAGAAATTCAGCCTCAAAAACAGCACTGGGAACCACAAACTTCACAGGGTCATGTACCATCTTCACTCTTTTGTGAAAACCAGCAGCTTCTTTTGTGCAGATAGGTGGTCGTAGATGTTCAAGGACAGCAAGGTGTGAGGTCTCCGACTAGTGCATTCTCTCCTCAACTGGTTCCAGCTCAACTGTGTAACCTGGTTCGTCCAGTTATAAGTGTCGATCAATATCAGCTGTGTAGTGTCAATCAATGCAGTCGGGTGGGTGCAGATCGATACTAGTTTTTGGTGAAGTTTTCAGATATATTCTCGAAGTGTGCTGATGTTCATCAAGCTTTTTCTCTGAGTCCTGACCCTAATCTTCATTTTGTGCTTCATTCATTTGCTTCACGAATTTCTCTGGCTCAAGAATGGTGTCGATCGACAACAGGGATTAGTATCGATCGATGTTGAGGTCTTAACGTCGGTCGACATTGAAGTCTTAGAGTCGATCGATGCTGAAGTAGGATCACTAATATCAGTTTCTTCTACTCTGCTCGGCTCTCCATATCCATCTTCCTCTTCTTCCTCTACCATATATCTCAGCATAGCCTCCATCTCGATCTCCATATTTACTTCAGTATCATAGAGAAAGTTGGTGAGGAAGG
Organism: Moricandia arvensis; assembly: GCA_905132765.1. Taxonomy (NCBI): domain Eukaryota; kingdom Viridiplantae; phylum Streptophyta; class Magnoliopsida; order Brassicales; family Brassicaceae; genus Moricandia; species Moricandia arvensis. The sequence continues at coordinate 336,831 of CAJHQP010000056.1, forward strand.
CGTTCCTGATGTCATTCCAGGTAGTGAGAGATCCTGGTGGCAACCTCTTGAACCAACATGATGCTTCTCCAGCAAGAGAGTATGGGAATAGTTTGCAAAAGTAGTAACCTTCAGAGACTTCATTGCACTTAATGGTCGATGCTAAATCATCGAATGATTCAAGGTGGATAGTGGGACATTCATGAGGAAGACAATGAAAAGGATGCTGACCCACAAGAAAGATATATGCAGGATTCAGCTCAAAGACATTCCATTGTGGTGCGGAACGACGCATCTTAGACCTTTTGGCATAGAAATCCTCAGGCATGTTGTACTCTCTAAGTGCCTTTTGTCGTTCAATCCCAGATTTCACAGTCACAGCAGTAGCATCAGGTATTGCAGTCCACTGTGCATGAATCAATTGCCCTGTACTGCTGTGAAGGCGACCTTCTTCGTCTTGTGAAATCCCATTCTCATCAGCTTCAAGTATGAGCAGTTCAACATTCTCTAACTTTCTGAAAGTAGTATCGATCGACGACAAAGTGTGGGTGTCGATCGATGTCATGATGTTTGTATCGGTCGACGGTGAAGTATTGGTGTCAGTTGATGTTCGCTTCTCTTTGCTAGCGATCACTGCTTGGAGGGTGTTGGCTGCCCTCGTAGACTTATGGATCGTGTGCAAATCAGAAGGTTCCTTTTTTGACGAACCCAAAAATCTTCTCCTCGTTGCTTCATGGAACTAATATGTATGTACCTGAAACACAAGAAATTTTTTATGTAAATAAACTAATGTAGAAAAATACCTAGACTAAATCAAATAAATTGAGTCTAATGGCGAATCCTCGCTCCCCGGCAACGGTGCCAAATTTGACAGGAGGGCTTTTTATGTATTTCAATGAAAACTCTATCAAACTAACTTTACGAACTACTTTTGCAAAAGAGAGGTCAAATTGTATTATTTAGGGATCGAATCCACAGGGAGCGTGGCACACAATAAACTCAATACAATCGCTATTAAGCTAGGCAAATAGATTAATAAGAAGTAAATAAACTATAGCAGATAATTGATTGTTTGGTAAGTAAACAATAATAATAAATAGCTAGATCTAGGGTTTCGGGCAAGTGGATTATAGAGGATAGAAACTAAGGGTATTAATCATAGAACTCGATATCTAATGTAAAAGACGACCAGCTCTCGCTGCGAGTCTAATATATTGACCAAGTCTGATGTCTCAGCTCTTGCTTGTTGATACAGAATGACCGTTGATTGATGGCAATGATCCGGCGTCGATCGGTGGTCTCTTGAGTCAAGCTTTATGACCTAATTCGATAAGTTCACTAAATTAAATAAATCAACTCTCGTTTGTTTCTAACAACCTAGCTCAACAAGATTAATTATGGTAGTAGACAATGCTCTCGCTTTCGCCTAACTATCCTATGATCAGGGTTCTAGTTAGCTATTCTAGAACACAAGCAATAAACACAATTATGTTGATATATCTAATAAACACCCTAGCAATTCTATTGTTTGGCTAATACATCAATACAATTAATAAACCCTAAACCTAACAAGAGATCTACTCACACATGATATTTGTCACATAAATCATAGATGAATAGAATAGATATAAGATAGAACAAAAGGAGATCTAGGAGGACTCTGGAGGATTTCCTCTCTTCTCTCCTAACTCTAGAACAATGAATAAAAGAAAGCTTGCTGCCTAAACAATGGCATAGAAACACATAAATAGGGTTTTAAGTCGTCCAAGGGCATTATAGTAATTTGTGATGGATTCTTGGCTTAAGCCGGCCATAAAAGGCGGTCCTATCTTCTGGGATCATCTTCGATTGACACCAAGGCTGTACCGTAAATTGACACTCATTCATCTTCTCGACAGCTTCCTCTCGCGAGGCAGACAAACCACTCTCCAGTAAAACGGACATAAAGTTTGCAATAGGATTCTGATTGACCTCAAACCAGTGGCATTGGAAATATGACTCAAAACTATATCTTATGTCAATAAATCATCTCAATATAATCGTGGGAAGGTCTCCATGGATATCCAAACATATGACGCATCTGTAAAGTTTTGCATCTCTAAAAGCTCAAAAATCACTCCAGAACGTACCTGAACCTGAAAATAATCTAAAGCTTACTCTAAAAAAGTATAATAAACTCTAAATAAGGCTGATATCATTTCCTAAAAGTGGTAAATATCAGACCCTATCAGTTTTCTAAAGTGTTTTCAGGTCTTTATCGAGTCATTTTAGGACTTTTCGAGTCATTACAGGTTTGGAGCATGGAAAGAGGCTCTAGGAGGGCCACATGAAGAAATGAATGCAAATTGGAGTTTTCATGCACTTAAACCGAATAGAACAACCAAAGGGGTGTTCCAAAGCAGAGCGGAGCAGCCCTGAGGCTGTTCTCAATAATTAAGGAAACCAGGATACTCTCGGGATTTACCCTAATTTTCCTCCTTTTTGATCCTGAGTTGGCGACACCTCTATAGAAGGGCTTCCTCCATTCTTCTTTATGACTTACGCTAGTTTTCTGCAAGAAACTGGATTTTGATTTTGAATTGTTACTTTGTAAGGGAGACGGCTCATTCTATCTCGCCTTAGAGAAGATTATCTTGAACCTAGTCTTTTACTTTATTTTATTGCATCATGTATTATTCAGAATTCATCTATGTTTTTACTTGCGTCATGCCTGAGTAGTCGGCTTGTTAGTCTAGGGTTCTACGGTGTTGATTCGTGAACTGAGCATAAATAAGCATTAATCGAATGTCTTCATTAATAGATGTTCTTACTGCTTACATTAACCTGACACTTAATGTTTGAAATTAAGTAAGCCTTGTCATTAACCGTGAACTAGGTTGCTAGATCTGCTATGAACGAGCGATGTATCCCTAATCAGGGAAAGTAGATATTAGGGTGCCTTGTGAACTAATTAGATCTGAACCCTAATATTTGCTGTCGGGCCTTGATCCAAGTGAGAGCTTATGCATCAAGATCGATCCGCAAAAGGAGAAGTTCCACGAGAGTGGGCAGTTCTATCTATAGAAATCTGAGTTCTAGATTGTTCCCAACCGAGCCTGAATAACTTTTTGGTTCAGTATGTTAACACCCAATGAAGTGACCCTAGGCTAGCTCTTTTATCATCTGAAAACCCTCAAATAACTTGATACATGCTTGCTATGTTTTCTTTAGTTTAAATCCACCACATTGTTTTAGCTTGATAATGTATCTACAAGGATAAAGTGTAAACTAGTCCTCTGGAATTGAATCTAAAAGTATTACAACAACATTGTTAATATGACAGTAGCAAAGATCCAATTTTAGTGTATCAACAAAAAATGAAAGCTATTTTAAATCTATCGACGATTCAATCACATGGAAGGTTTGATTTGGAGATGACTCACGTATAAATATAAAAGGGAATGGCTCTATCTTATTCTGTAGCAAGGACGGAGGGAAGAAGATTTGTCTGATGTCTATCTTATACCTGATCTCATAAGCAACATAATTAGTCTCGGACAAGCCACTGAATCGAGGTGTGACAATAGAATGAAGGATGGTTATATGACGCTAAGATACAGAGATGGAAGGCTTATAACAAGGGCAAATAGGTCTAGGAATAATTTGTACAAGGTCCTCATTGATATCATGGAAACAAGGTGTTTGTAAACAACAGCTCTAAAGAGTGATTCCGCTAAATGAACCGCACGGTTGGGACGCATGGGAAGAGATTCAATGAACAGAATGATCAATAGAGGGATGGTTCTCGGCATACCCAATATCAAGATCGATAAATATATATGTTCGTCTTGTCTACTTGGTAAATAAGAACGACATCCATTCCCACAAGCCACCACATTCTGTGTTGACAAAGTACTTGAGCTGATTCACGGTGACCTTTGTGAACCTATCACACCTCCCACACCTTCAAGGAAAAGATATATATTTGTGCTTATAGACGATCATTCTCGATACATGTGGTCGATTCTTCTTAGTGAGAAAGGAGAAGTGTGGGAACCGAAAGTCGCACTGTCAATTTTAGTGAACGGCAGAAAGTCAAGAAATCCTAACTTTCTTTGAGGTCATGAATTCCCTGCGTAAACATATGAATATGAAAAAGAGACAGTAACAAGATATCATAAGAGATTGCACAAAGACATTTTATTGACTAAGACGAAGTAAAGTTACATAGATTCACCGAAAACAATATGGACGGAAATTCGTCAACAATGGAGAACAAAAGAAACAAAACAGTAAAAAGTTCTAAGTATCGAACTCGCCATTCTATCCGCCTAGATCATAAGTTTTTCTAAAGCTAACAAAATTTTCTCTCAAACCCTAATTTTCTGATCCCTTTGCTCTTTGACTTGGCTCCTCTTATATATGTATCCAAGGTCGGTCGTCTTTTCTTTTCTGTCTCGATTCAAGTTTATCTTCCGTGGAAATCTTCCTTACTTCTTGATTTTTTCCATAATTATCTCAAAACTTGACAATTATCTTCTTTTCCATTTCTCTTCTGAAGAAATCCGGTAGACAGTCATTGTAATTGGGCTCATTCATATCTAAAATTGTAAGTGGGTATTTATCGCGTTTTAGTCCTTTTCGGGCTGTTTTGCGATTTAAAAGATTTTTACGAGTTCTTTCGAAGAAACTGTCCTTCATATGACTACACGATGATGGTTCCACAAATTTATAAACCAATCGTATAGCCAAGATAACATTGGTGCTTAAATTAACCGCTAACGTTTTATACGATTGACTTGAAGTTTTACGAGAAAACAAATCTTTGCGAGTTTTATTGTTAAACTGCAACAGAAAATCCGATCAAGACAAAATAAGAAATGACTTAGTAAAGACCCAAAGGAGAGAGTAACGAGGAGAAGGTGGTCTAGTCGCCCATAGGCAACTAGAAATGTTGTGTGTCTACTCGCCCATGGGCAGCTAAAACATTTCAAGTTAATGTTTTATTTTCAAATAACAGAATGATTAACATTGAGGCTGTCATTGATCGAATTAAAGTCTTTATGACGTTTGTTTATGGGATCCTGTTTTAAAATGACGAGACCAAGTATGGGAACATCTTATGCGTTTCTCAACAACAAGAACTGGACCATGGTTCATGATAGGTGATTTTAATGAAATTACAGGACACCAGGAAAAGGAGGGTGGTAGCCAACGACTGGATAGTTCTTTCCTACCATTTAAACAAATGCTAAGCGGGGGATGTTCGAATTTCCTTTCACTGGAAACATGTTCTCTTGGGTTGGTAAGAGAGCTGGAAGAATAACTGTTAGGTGTAGACTAAACAGAGATCTTGGAAATGAAGATTGGCATGAAAAGTTTCTTCACTCCACTATTCAGTATATGAGATTTTGGAGATCGGATCATCGTCCGATCTTAGCAGCCATTCCCACAAAGTCAATAAAGAAATCGATTTTTTTTTTTAAATTTGATAAGAGATGGCTTGAAAATGAGGAACTAAGGAAAGTGACTCTTGTGGGAAGGAAATCTTCAGAATTACCCCATGACGCTAGTATAATGGATCACATTTCTAGTTGTTGCAAGGCTTTGAGCCAATAGAGGAGACAAAAAAACCTGAACTCAGAAAAATCGGTGGAGGAACTTAAAGAGAAGGTGAAAAACTTGTACTCGAATGATGATGCAACAACCGCGGAAATATCTGAAGCAATAAAAGAACTCTCAAACGCTCTTAAGTCTGAAGAGATATTGTGGAAACAAAAGTGTCAAATCTTTTGGCTAAGAGAGGGAGACAGAAACACAAAATTCTTTCATGCATTGACAAAGCAAAGGAGTGCTAGGAATAAAAACTCATCTGGTAGATGCAAATGGAAGTGTTGTTGAGGATGAACAAGGACTGGTATCCATTGCTACTAGTTACTTTAGACACCTCTTTGAATCCTCAAATCCAGAAGACTTAGAGGAAGCACTATCTGAGGTAAAAACTATGTTTACGGAGCCATAAACAATGACCTTACTACTCCGGTCACGGAATGGAAAGTTAAACTGGCACTTTTTGCTATGAAACGAGAAAAGCTCCTGGGCCAGATGGGATGACAACTCTTTTTTATCAGAAATTCAGGGATATTATAAAGGACGATTTAACTCATATGGTTAATCAATTCCTTTTGGATGGATCAATAGCAAGTGGTCTAAATGTTAAAAATATATGCCTTATCCCGAAGACAACTAAGCCTAATGAGATGTCTCAGTTCCGACCCATAAGTCTTTGTAACGTCAATTACAAGATTATCTCTAAGGTCTTATGCGTGAGATTAAAGAAGGTTCTACCAGATAGGTTCTCAGAAACCCAGTCAGCCTTTTTGCGAGAAAACCAATTACATACAATATTATGATTGTTTCATGTCCTACGAACTAAGCCTAATGAAGAAACAAAAGAATGGCCATTAAGACAGACATGAGTAAGGCATATGATAGAATGGAGTGGTTATTCATTGAAGCAGTTATGCGAAAGATGAGATTTTCGGAAACCTGGATTAACTGGATAATGAGGTGTGTTATATCAGTGAAATACAAGGTGCTTATGAATGGGCAGCCTAGGGAAAACATTATTCCAGGAAGAGGCCTACCCCAGGAGATCATTTTTATCTTTTCATCTTTATTTTATGCACGGAAGCGCTCGTTAGCCTTCTTAATCACGCAAAGAACCAAGGGAAGATAACAGGGATGTGGGCTACAAGCGCTTGTCCCTCGGTATCCCACCTTCTCTTTGATGATGATAAACTTTTCTTCTGTAAGGCGGAGCCCTGTGAATGTGAAGAAGTGATGAAAGTGGTCAAGAAGTATGAACCAGCTTCTGGACAGTGCATTAACTTTGCTAAATCGTCTATACTCTTTGGTAAGAAGATCAATGCAAATGATAGGCAGCAGATCAAAGATACTCTTGGAATTTAAAATGAAGGAAGAATGGGAACTTACTTAGGTATCCCAGAAGACATCAGTGGATCCAAATGTAAACTCTTCGTTTTCCTGAAGGACAAATTAATGCATAAAGTGAATGGATTGACGGGTAAATGACTTTCAAAAGGTGGAAAGGAAGTCTTGATTAAACCTATACTGCTAGCTCTTCTGGCATATGTAATGTCTAGTTTCCTACTACCGCTGGAGATATGTGAAAACCTTGCAAGTGCCATTGCACAATTTTGGGGAAGCTCGAGTCCCACAAACAAAGGAATTCACTGGGCAAAGTGGGAAAAGGTCTTTCCCAAGGGAGGAATGTGGAATTGGCTTTTGAATGATCCATGAGTTTAACCTTCCGCCACTGGTAAAAAAATCTGGAGGTTAGTACAGAATCCCAAATCGCTGGTGGGAAGGGTGCTAAAAGGAAGATATTACAGAAGGGCTCGCCTTTGCGAAATATCTCTGTAAGCAGTCCATCATATGTTTGCGAAATATCTCAGTAAGCAGTCCATCATATGTATGGAACAGAATTTCAGCAGCTCGGAAGCTACTTTTATTGGGAATCCGACATAAGATAAATTCAGGATATGAGGTCAAGGTTTGGAGGATCCTTGGATTCCCACTTCACCAGCTAGGCCAGCCATACATGCGGCTCCAGTCTTAAACCCAAACATGAGAGTATGTGATCTGATTAACAAGGACTTGAATGTGTAAATATAGGGCTACTTGAGGATTATGTCGACCCTGCTAATATACCTTACATAAGGAGTTTGGTCAGAAGTATGGTTCAAAATCGAGATATTTTATGTTGGATCTATACCAAAAATGGCATGTACACAGTCAAATCAGGTTTTTCGGTAGCACAAAACTTTCCGAAGGATGAGAAGGAAAATGAGATAATGGAACCGAGTATAACGAAGCTACAAGCCTTTGCTTGGAAGATAAGAGCTCCTAAAAAGATATTTCATCTTATATGGCGACTGATAACCGTTCATGTGGCGGTTACTGAGAACTTGATAAGGCATAACATGAGATGTGATGACTACTGTCCACCCTGTGAAGAACCAGAAGAATCTGTCACCCATGCAATTTTTGTATGCCAGCCAGCTCTACAGGCTTGGTGTTTATCAGCGACACCAACAATTCATGACATCTTCCCTCCCCTGAGCATTTATGCTAATATGGATTACCTCTTCTGCAGAAAAAACAACATTGTTGAACCAGAATTAGACAGAGATCCTTATCCGTGGATAATCTGGTACATCTAAAAGGCCAGAAACGATAAACTCTTTAGGGGAATAGACAGAGATCCCTTGGAACTAGTTTGCTATGCTAAAAGTGAATGTTAAGCATAGTTCAAAGCTAATGAGAAAGAACCAGTAGCCCCACAAGATTATAGTGCTGAAGAACATTAAGTCTTAATCTTGAGGAATATATGCATGATAGAAGGATCATGCACACCTACAACACAATTTAGTGGATGTGGATGGTGCTAGATGGCTAGGATGGGAAAGCTTGAGTTTACGGGTACATTAAATTGCAATTGCAGAGAATCCGCCCTGCATTCTGAGTTGGAAGCGCTAGGTTGGGCGATGGAGAATATGCTTCAGCATTCGACATCGCAGAGTTTTGGCACGAACTGCAAGGATTTGATCAACACAATCAACGAACCCCGCGCTTGGCCAGGATTTGCAACAGAGTTGGAGAAGATTGAGACACTGAAGATCTGCTTCCCGGACTTCAAAATCACCCATGTTCCAAGATCGCAAAACCAGATTTTGATTCTTTAGCTAGGTTTGCTAGGTCTTTCCATAAAACTATCTACTTTATTTGTTGTTTTATTCCGGTCTGGTTACGTAGATCACCTCTAGTTTGAGTAATAAAACAACTTTTTGGCGACAATATATATATATATATATATATATATATGAAGGGCACGTTAGTTTTTCGTCGCTGCGGTTTGTTTTGAACCCGGTTCTATACGACGGCAGTTTGATTTTAGAGAAAATTACATTTAGAGGCAGTTTAAGTTTTGTATAACATAATAAGTCACTTTCTGCTAATAGGACATTTTTTCTTTTTCACTCTTTCCTAAAGAGATAGTCAATTTGTAACTAAGCATAACCTCAACCACGCATCTCTCTTTTCATTCAATGGTCATGATTAAATCTGACACAACTGACAAGACATATATCTATCTTATTTCCTAACCATTGGATTTGCTTTTTTACTTTTGTATCTTTTACTTTAACGGTTCAGATCATTCTTTCGCAAAAAGCCATATTCATCATCTCCATTTTGTGTCTTTTCGGTTGTTCTCAAAATCAAAACCATAATCATCTTTTGGACCTTGAATTGAATTTAAAAAAAAATAATCTTTCGGACCTTGATTGCAACATCCTCTTCCATGGCTCCGCAAACTTCTTCTTCTTCAACCCAGACCGACAAATTCTTCTGACCAATCCACCTTTTTCGTCACCGTGACCATCTCCAACTCGTCAAGTTTTCTTATTCGCCGCGAAATCACCAAACCAAAACTTCCTCCTTTGTGAATCTCAGCCGTCGTAAGCTTTCAATCTATTATGACTTTCTTTCTTTATGTCCATGTCTCCTATTGCTTCGTCATCGCCTGCTCCTCGAGCCGCCGTGCTCTGCTCCATATTTTGGCAAGGAGAAAGATCGATCAACTCGAACTTGAAGCTCTCCTCCTCCACAACTGAAATCACCATGAAGCTCCTATCCGCCACAATCAAAGTTTCAAGCCACTATGAGAGAACCATATAAGTCTTCTTCTTCGCCGTGGTGCTCTGCTCCTTCTCTGCGACCACCGACTAATCACACATGAGCTCATTTACGTTCAATCTCTGTTTAGCTGAAATCGTTGTACATGATTGATATGATTTTCTTCTTACTTCAATTTGGTCCCTTAGCTGTTGATTAATAACGATTTTGTCAAAAACATTTACAGATACACATATTTTTTTCTCTGATTTTGGCTCAAACATTTCCATTATGCTCATATTGTACACGTACATCTATGTCATAGTACATATGTACACCAACTTCAAAGTGTACATGTGTACACTGCATATGTTCTTAGATATAAACAAACTGCACCACAATTGCATACAAGATCACAATTAAAACAAAAAATTACAATAATTTGGAAACATCACATGTATTTGGTCATATCAAATGTATTTGATAATATATGTATATATGGTTTTGTGTGTTATTTATATCTAATAATATATGTGTACACGTGAACTTCCAAATTTTATCTTTAACTCATGTGAAATGTATACTGAATAAACAAATTCAGTATATACACCCAAAATTGATCTAAATGATCAAAGTATCATAAACTAATCAAAGTATCAAAATCATTTCTTAGCAACTATACTAAAAACATTTAAATGATCAAAGTATCATAAACTGAGCAATGTACAAATGTATTAGTGTACATGTAAATTTTCATAAAACCTTGTACATGTGGACAATGGGAATATGTATACACCATGTATACATCTATTCTCATATACGTCATATACGCCATCTTCTATCTAACTTGATATTCTTCTTTTAAATTTTTTTTTGCTTTGAGATGTTATGTATATTTGAATGTTTTGTATATTTGTGATATCATATTTAATGTAAAAGAAAATTCGTTTGTACATAACATTCAAATTGTACATGTGTACACCTAATTTTATATTACATCAAAGTGATTGTGTACACATTTTTGGCTTTTTGTAGTTTTTCTATATAAATAACTAAGCCTATGCGACTTCATGAACTCATGATAATGTTAACACAATGTACATGTGGATTTTTTTCCTTCTTCCTATGTACACGCAAGGTCGGGGCATCTTTGAAATCTGACTAAACCCAAATATCATCTTTCACACCTTGTTTAAGAGTTTTTAATTAGTGTGTGTGTTTTCATATTAGCTTCATGGTACCTCTTAGCTTGATTAATTTCTGATTGTTTTATATATGTGCACTATCATATTTTTTGCACACATGTACACCTCCTTGTTTACATATGTACACTATGATATTTGTCATACACATGTACACTTTCTTATTTATTGTACGCTATTATTCTTATCGTACACACACAATGAAGATGACTATGATATAAAATAAAAACTCAAGAAATTAGGGAGTTAACACTACAAGAAAACATGGTATATTCCGATGGACATTCCGACAGAAAAGCACTTCCTCGGAATATACTGATGCATTTCCAACGAAATTCCTAGGAAACAAAAAATTATGTTTCCTCGGAATATCATTGGAAATTACCTACGGTTTTCCAAGGATAACATATTTCGTCGGAATAGTTAGAGAAATTTCCGAGGACATACCTTTCGTCGGTTTTTTCCAACAAAATTTTGAGGATAATTGATAGCCATTAAAGAGCCGTTGTGAGATTTGAAAAATTCCGACGAAATTCCAAGGATCCGTCGGAATTTTGTCGGAATTGTTGGGAGCATTTCATCTATAAATACAAGCACCCTCACCCTCTTCATTCACTCAATATTTTCATCCTCTCGCTTACTTTACACACAAAACATATTCAAAAAAATCATGTCTTCTTCAAATTATTATCGTTCTTGGATAGATCGACCTCATTTGGATCCTAACTCGAGATTGCTTATGGATGGATATCAAGAATGTATAACCAAATTCATGGGGCTAGTTCAACGACAACCAGAAGCAAAAACGGGTATGTTAAGATGTCCTTGCTCTACTTGTAAAAATAAAAATGTTATAAAAGAGTGGGATATTTAGACACATCTATATTTGAATGGGTTTACACGAATTTACAAAATTTGGTATCATCATGGAGAAACTGATTATGAATATGGTAGTACTAGCGAACCTCAAACTGCGGATAGGTTAGAAGAACCAATTAGAACGAATGTAGATTATAGTGTAGGTACTGAGCATATGGTAAATGATCATTTTAGAGGGGAAGAATTACCCATTGCAGAAGCTAGGAGATTTTTTGATATGTTGGATGCAGGCAAACAACCTTTGTACGAAGGTTGCAGAGATGGTCATTCACTTTTATCATCTGCAACAAGACTGATGGGCATTAAAACATATTATAATTTGGCCGAAGAATGTGTGGATGCGATTGCTGATTTTGTAAAAGGTGTTCTACCAGAGGATAATCTAGCCCCGAATTCATACTACGAGGTTCAGATACTCGTAGCTGGTCTGGGTGTATCGTATCAGTTAATAGATATATGCATAGATAACTGCATGATATATTAGAGGGCGGATGAGAACCGGCTTAAGTGCAAATTTTGTGGGAATGCTCGTTATAGAGATACGAGTGGAAGAGTTCCAATGCCATACAAAAATGTGGTTTTTTCCTTTGACAGAAATGTTGAAGAGGTTGTATCAGTCTGAACGCACAGGCCAACCAATGAGATGGCATGCGGAGCATTCAACAGATGGTGAGATTAGAAATCCTTCGGATGTAAAAGCTTAGAAGCATTTCCAATCAACATATCCAGAATTCGCGTATGAGAGAAGAAATGTCTACCTTGGATTATGTACCGATGGTTTCAGCTCATTTGGCAAGTATGGAAGACAATATTCTCTATGGCCAGTCATTCTTACACCATACAACTTACCGTCAAACTTGTGCTTGCGCCGAGAGTTTTTGTTTCTCTCCATTCTCGTTCCTGGGCCAGAGCATCCTAAGAGATCACTTGATTCGTTTCTTCAGCCACTAATATATGAGTTGCAACAACTATGGGCTCAAGGTGCTGAAACATACGATGATTCGTGTAAAGAAAACTTTCAAATGTGGGCAGTACTTATGTGGACAATAAGTGATTTTTTAGCATATGGTATGTTATCTGGATGGACAACGCATGGAAGGCTATCATGTCCATATTATCAAGATAACACAGATGCTTTCCAACTAAAACACGGAAGGAAAACGTGTTGGTTTGACTGTCACAGAAGATTCCTACCACCTGATCATCCATATCGTAGGAGTAGGACTTTGTTTACGAAGAACAAGAAGGTGTTTGACAGTCCACCTCCGGAAATTTGTGGGGCAGATTTGTTGACACAACTAAGAGATTTTGGTACATAAAGAATGCCAGGCGTTAGTGGACATGTGCATTATCCAGTAGATGTTGTTGGAGAACTACATAATTGGCACAAAAAGAGTATTTTCTGGGATTTGCTGGAAGGATCATCTGCTGCGGCATAATTTAGATGCCATGCATATTGAGAATAACTTTTTTGACAATATCATGAATACGATCCTTAACGTCCAAGGTAAAAAAACAAGATAATTTGAAGTCAAGACTGGATTTAGTCGATATATGTGCTCGTTATGAACTTCATGTTGATGAGAATGGAAGGGCTCCTACTCCCATATACCGACTAGATGCAGCGGGAAAAGATGCGTTCTTTGATTGGATTTCAAACAATGTGAAATTTTCAGACGGTTACGCTTCTAATTTGCGTAACTGTGTAGACAGAAATGAAGGAAAGTTTATCGGCCTGAAGAGTCACAATTGCCATGTAATGATGCACCGCCTCCTTCTGTTTGCCTTCTCGGGACTATTACCGCAAAATGTTCAACAAGCAATTGCAGGGATAAGTGCTTTCTTCACTGATTTATGCAAGAGATCAGTGACTCCAGAAGGTATCCAAAATGTGAAGTCTAACATACCTGTGATCCAATGCAACCTAGAGAAGATATTTCCTCCATCAATTTTTTGATGTTATGGAGCATCTTGTTATTCACTTGGCAAGAGAATTGGAACTTGGTGGTCATGTGCAGTATAGATGGATGTATATTTACGAGCGGTATATGTTTCATCTGAAGAAGAAGGTCTAGAACTTAAGTAAGGTGAAAGGTTCTATAGTCGCACATATGATCAATGAAGAAACTTCATACTTGAGTACTACTTTCCAGCAGAAGTGCAGATAAGAAACAGAAGACCTGCTCGGCATGATGATAGACGCGAAAGGGCAACATATTATGTTACGGTTCTAAACATCTTTACAAATGTTGGATGACTTAGCGGAAAATCAAAGGACCGTCGACTTACTGAGCAGGAGCACAGTCATTTGCAAACATATTTGCTCACCAACTACGAAGATATTCTTCATTATGAGAGGTACATATATAATTCCGTTTTAAAAATTATTATTTGAACAAGTTGTTATTTAAATCTTAATTAATTTCATTTATGTGTACATGATTTTCATGGCTGAAAAACGGTTCACTCATACACACGCCACATAAGAGGGACCTGAAGAACTGAAGCAGAGAGAATTTACTGCTTGGATGCTTGGTTATGTGACTGATTTAAAAAATTATATATTATTAATCACATGATTATACCAATTCACAGATATTCCTATATCATATTTTCTATTAATATATAGGTGTATGTTGGAATTGCAAGAGAATAAACATTTGACGATTGGATACGCGAGATGGTATGTGGACCACAACATGTTGTGATGTCATATCCGAGATTTTGTACTCGAGGATATGCATTCACAACTCAAAAGAGGGGACGTTCAAGTACAACTTTTGATGCTGGTGTCTCGTCTGCATCTGGAGATGATGTATACTACGGGAATATACGCGAAATTTTGGAAATAAAGTATCCGGGCATGGTTGGATTGTGGTGTACTGTTTTCTATTGTGATTGGTACGACAACACTGCAGATCGAGGTGTGAGAACATATGCATTTGGTGTTACATCAATACATTCACGATGAAAGTTGCAATATTATGATATTTTCATTCTTGCTTCGCAAGCCGATCAGTTAAATATATATATATATATATGTATGTCAATCTATTCATAATGATTCATTCGTCCCTATATTACTATTACTAATTTACATATAATTTTTTAATATTTTACAGGTTTGTTATATTAAGTATCCTCGGGTTATGAACAGACATGATCCATGGGTCATTATTACATCACTCAATCAGAGAAGCCGAGTTCACAGAAGTTCTGATCAAGACCCACTACAACCAGGCACATCCGACAACTTAAGTGCAACTGAAGATTTAGCAAATGTTGACCTTGTAGTCGATTTAACCGACTTTGGTGAGGAAATTGTTGTTGACGAAGAGGATGAACCTGTGATTAGAGAGTTTTACCAAGATTCAGATTCAGATTCAGATTCATCTGGTGATGACTTGGAATCAGAGTAGAACAAACGTTCAGATTTTTTTTAAAGAATACCGAGGATATTCCGAGGAAATAGGGGTTATCCTCGGAATTTTGTTTGGTATTGCTTGTGAACAAATCGGATTTTGGGGATTTGATTTCAGGGGTTATTTTTCTTGGACTTTCCTCGGTATATTCCGAGGGAATTTCGAGGCAAGAACCTTATTTCTCAGAAATTCCTCGGAATATTCCGATGAATCATGATTTTTTGAACCAAAAACTTCATTTTACGGTTAGAAATGAAAGAATACGACTAAAACAAGCCTTAGTAAGTGTCTTAAATTGATTTTGAGTCCAAATGTTAGTTTGTCTTCAAATAATAAACACTCTTCCGATTGTATGAACGAAATTCATACACCTCAACATAAACACTTATACACTTTAATGAACGGGAACGTCAATATTTGTAATCGATTTCGATTTTTTTTAATTTCATGGTTTATGCACATCTATAGAAAGAATCCTCAATGTTATGCATTAAACAACTTTGAAATTGTGTAAGAAATGATCTAGGGTCTACAATTTTGAGGTTTTGAAACCCCAAACAAAGTTTCCTCGGAATTTCCTCGGAATATACCGAGGAATTTCCGAGGAAACATGATTTTTCGAACCAATAGGAAGACATGTAGAGTATATTTTCTTTTCCTCAGAATTTCCTCGGAATTTCCTCTGAATATTCCGAGGAAAAGAGTATATTATATCCTCGATTATGACTTTTTGTCCGATTAATGAATATTCCAATCAAATTCTGACGGACTATTTAGTGTTCCTCGGAATTTCCTCGGAAATGTTTCAGAGACCGGGAAAAGGAACCGCCAAAATTTTCGCGAAAATCAAGTTAAGTGTTATCCGACGGATTACCGACGAACTGTATCCGTCAGACGTTGCGGTGTTTATTAACCAGAAACGTTTCTTCTTCCCCATTTCTCCTCTCTCTCTCTCTTTAAGAATTCCGGCTAAAAGATCACTCCTCTCTCGGGTTCTCCGGCCAATCCTCTATTTTCCTCCTCAAAATCTTTAACAAAAGATGTAGGAACCCTATCCCACTCTCTTACATTCTTTTTGTTAGTTTTTGAAATGGATTTGATGATTTTAGGATTGGTAGATTGATGTTTTTTATTTAGGATTGTTAGGATTGTTAGGGTGATTGGTAAATTGATGATTCTTGTTTTTTTTTTTTTTGGTCATCAACATTGACTTACAGACTCAAAGACTCTGTAGACCAAGAAGGTAAATCTGTGTCCATATGAACAACAAAAGACTCTTGCATTCGGGCACCTCGTGCAAGACTGTCTGCCTTGGCATTTTGTGTTCGTGGAATATGGATAATCTCTGAATTATGGAAGCTTTCTCTCAGAAGTCGGATATCAGCTAGGTAAGTCGCAAAAGCTGGCCAGTCTGTCGGTGTTGACACCATCTTCACCAACTGAGAGCAATCCGTCGCAAAGATAACTTGGAACTGATGTAACTTCCTCATACACTCCATCGCCCATATAAGCGCTTCAACCTCCGAGTGTAGAGGGGATAGTGCTGCCCTGGTATTACGAGCACCCAAGAGATCATCAAATCCTTCGAGAGTACTACACCAGCCATTACCCGAATAACGCTCATTTTCCTTCCATGACCCATGTATATAACACAAACGACCTGATGGACGTGGCACCTCCAAAGCTGTTGCGATCAAGCTACGAGGTGCTGCCTGAGGTAGTTGGGTCTGTGCTTCAATCCACAGAGTTGCCGAGATTTCCGCCATTCTTAAAGTCTCCCTGGGGTCTGTATCCAGGTTACTAAAAACCTTACTATTACGGGCTTTCCATATATACCATAAGATCCATGCAAATTGATGATCTTCCAAATGAGGTTGAACTCTCCAAAACAAGTAGTCCATATTACCAAATAATGATGGTGTTGGGAAAATAGATGGATTTGAGGGTATCTTTGAGAGTGCCCAAACTTGGATCGCTGGCGGACACTCAAAGAGTACATGGTTAATAGTTTCCTCGCCTGCTCCACATCTGGAGCAATACGTGTCGCCCTCCATTCCTCTTTTTTAAGAAGACTCTTTACTGGTAGACATCCTGACACCAATTGCCACAAAAAATGCTTTATTTTTGGGGAGCATCTGACTTTCCAGCAATATGCTTGCAACGAGTTGAGTGTGGGCCCTAACGTTACTGGTCCGTGGGCATTTTCTGGATAAACTCTCTCCAGGTGATAACCTGATTTGACCGTATATTGTCCATTGGTAGTAAAGTGCCATCCAGCCCTATCTGGCATCGGAATCCTGCTCTATTGGATACTCTCAATCAGACATGCGTCTAGAGGCTCCATAATTTCCCTTATCATCGGTGAATTCCAAGTCCTAGAGTCTTGGTTGATGAGGGAGTCCACTGTAAGGTTCGGATATAAAGTTGAGAAATGACTATGTGCTGGTCTCGGGCGAGTGGATGGGAGCCATGGGTCGTTCAATACAGATATAGAGGACCCTCATCCCACCCTTTTGATTAGTCCTTTTTTAACCAGAGATCTAGCTGAGACAATACTCCGCCATCCATAGGATGGGGAGTAAGATCTGATCGGATCCAGGGGCGACGCGTTCCTGAAATACCGACCTTTGAAAACTCGAGAGAATAAGGTATTTGGCTTATCAATCAACCTCCATAACTGCTTCCCAAGCATAGCTGTATTAAAATCCGATAGATCCTTAAACCCCAGACCACCCTCGTCCTTAGTCTTACATAATTTATCCCATGACTTCCAGTGCAGACCTCTCGAGGAACTGGTGGTGCTCCACCAAAACCTAGCAACCGCACTTGTTAATTTCTTTGTTGTGGATTTCGGTAACCGAAAGCAGCCCATCACATGGTTGGGCAACGCCGTGACCACTGATTTTATGATTACCTCCTTTCCCCCTTTGGAAAAAAATTTAAAAGTCCATCCATTTACTCTGCTATTAAGACGATCCTGGATAAAGCCAAAGACCTGTGTTTTCGGACCTCCCAGGCTCTCTGGAATACCCAGATAAGATCCCACCCCCCCCCCCCAATATTCTGAATCCCTAGTATGTCTCGCATCGCTTGTCTCCTTGGTTCGTCTATTTTATGTCCAAACTGAATCGACGATTTCTGGAAGTTGATCAACTGACCCGAAACCTCCTCATACTCCTTTAAAATACGAAGTATGGTCTGACACTCCTCGTTGTTTGCCCTACAAAAAAACAGACTATCATCCGCGAAAAACAAATGCGAAATCGATGGACACGTCCTTGCGACCTTTATGCCTGTTAAATGTTTCTCCCATTCTGCCTGTTTAATGTTCCCGATCAGGGCCTCCGTGCATAAAATAAATAGATAAGGTGATAATGGGTCTCCTTGACGGAGACCCCGAGTTGGGATAATATGCCCTTTCGGGCTGCCATTGATCAATATCTGATACTGAACCGAGGAAATACATGCCATCATAAGATTTACCCAATGAGGATCAAATCCCATCTTATGAAGCAAAGCCTGGATAAAAGGCCATTCAATCCTATCGTATGCTTTGCTCATGTCAGTTTTAATAGCCATAAATTTGTTTTGATAGGCCTTATTTGTCCGGAGTCCATGAAACATCTCTTGAGCGATAAGTATATTATCAGAGATTAATCTCCCCGCCACAAAGGCTGATTGAGTTTCCGATACCAAAGTCGGTAGGCAACTCTTTAACCTCTGGCATAATACCTTAGAGATGATTTTATAGCTCACATTGCACAAACTAATAGGTCTTAGTTCCGCCATCCTGGTGGGCCGATCCGTTTTGGGTATCAAACATATGTTCGTCATGTTCAGTGTGGGGTCCATAACTCCAGTTTCCAGAAACTTATTAACCAACTTTACCAAGTCCTTCTTGATGATATGCCATGAGTGCTGAAAGAAGAGGGCCATCATCCCATCCGGTCCTGGAGCCTTCTCAGGGTGCATCATAAACAGAGCCTCCCTTATCTCGTTCTCAGTCGCGCTCCTGATCAGAAAACTGTTTCGTTGGGGAGTGATACTTGGGAGTACCGCTCCTAGGAAACTATCAAAGGCGGAGAGGGAAGTTGTGTGGAAAAGATTCTTAAAATAATCTATTGCCACCCTTTCCACCCCAAGATCCTCTGTGATCCATTGTCCTGATTCATCGTGAAGACCCACAATCCTGTTGTAGGCCCGCCGTTGTTTCGTCAAAGCATGGTAGAACTTGGTATTGAGGTCACCTGAAGTATTCCACATATTATGACTTTTTTGCTTCCAGTAGTCCTCCTCCTCCCTGTAGGCTTCCTGGAGTTTCCGAGTTATCTCTAAGATGTCCTCGTGTGACCTATTGTTATCCGTTTGAACTTCCTCTAATGCCTTTTGGAGTTCACTAATCTTCTCTTTGCCAAACGGTGGATTATCTTTCCGCCATCTCGCAATCTCATGTCGACAGTTACGAATCTTCCTCGTAAAAGCATTCAAATTATCCTCCTGGGATCCAGCCCATCCCCTTGTTAACGAATCCATAAAACCCTCCTGTCCTATCCATCATTTATCGAATCTAAATTGCCTCCTTCGACTATACACCTTATTGTCCAAGAAGGCTACCACTGGTCGATGATCCGAACCCACCAAACCTAGGTATTCGGTATATGAACATGGAAGAAATGAGTGCCACTCCTCGTTTGCCAGTGCACGATCCAATCGACATCTAACTATTTCTGTGCCCCGTCGTCCTTTCCAGGACATTTGATTACCCCTAGCCGGAAACTCAAGAAGCCCACAATTCCTAATCATATTATTAAAGGATAAGAAGGAAGCAGCACTACGCAAGGTGCCTCCTTGCTTCTCGTGATTACCGGTAATTTCATGGAGATCGCATATAAGAAACCAAGGGTCCAGTCGAGAGAGCCCATATCTCGTCAGTCTTTTCCAAACCTGATCTCTAAGGTTTTTGACGGGGTCCCCGTACACAAAAGTCAGAAAAACTGTTCTTCCCATAATCACTGCCTCCACATCTATGACCCGGTTATCCGAAAATAAAATATTAGCCTGATACTCTTTGTTGAAGAATAATGCCAGTCCTCCACTTGTACCGACTGGGTCCACCGTAACTAATTTGTCATACCCAAAGTGTAGTTGGAAATTCTGAACAAACCCATGATCTTGTTTTGTCTCTAATAGGAAGAGAAAATCCGGTTTGTGTTTATTCCATATTTCTCGTAGATAACTTATAGTATACTTACTTCCCATTCCCCTACAGTTCCAACTGAGTATTTTCATAATCAAATTGGTTGGTTTGCCCTTCCGGACTGGAAATTTGAGTATAATGAAACTCTTGTGTTTATGGACGACATTTGTCCCTGTGCCGAATCGGGTAGTCTAACCTTTGCTAACCACAACAATACTTCCGTGCTTACATGATCATGCAATGACCGCACCCAACCATAAGATGACCCTCGAAATCCTTCTAAGGGGATGTATTGGTTATATGAAGACGTAAGATGTATCCAGTAAACAAGATCAACCATACGATAGTGACATGCACATCCAAGTATTCGCGGTGTAAAGATTTGTAAATTAAAATTCAGGGAAAGGTCCATCCTAGGTTTTATAGTGACCAAATTCCCTTGAATCCCAAAAATAGAATGCGAAAGTGCCCTAACATCCCCTAGCAAGACCAATGTCATTGCCAATGTATAAGTTCTCCCTACCCTCCTTGTCGCACTAAAAGTCTTTTCCTTCCCCCCTTCCTGCCCTTCGCAAGGAGAAGTTATAGAGTGGGGGCAGTGGTTTAAAGAGACCACCTTGGCCCTTGAATGTCGTTGGCCAAGTGTCAAGCCCAAAGTATAACCGACCAAACCGACACCAATCCAGTCCCTATGTAACATATAAAACACCATAGTATAAGTCCACAAACAAACCACCCAAGGAACCCATATCGAGAAACTGAATTTTATTTGAGCCATTGGCAAACCACAATAAAACAACATGCACCCAACCAGGAAAAATCCTTCAAACGATAATGGAACGGAAATGCTCAAAGAGCTTATTACACAAAGCGCCACTACAGATAAAACCATAAAACCCTGCAACGGAAAACTCTAATAATGCTTACTTAACTCCATAACATACTAAGGTCTTGATAGGCCTGACTTGGGATGTGAAGTTCCCTTGTTGTCTGAAGTTTTGGCATGATCTCCTTGTCGATTTCCGTTCCTACTTGTATGTTTGCGTGGAGAGATAAGTCCCTGCACCAGACGCATCTTTGTGGAACCTCCGACGGCCACTGCAGGTTTGAGAAGGCTCCTACGGACCCCATGCTTCTTTGCCTTGTCATCCCCCGCCGCCTCCTTGATCTCCACCCCCACGAACATTGGCTCCCCAACACTAGGTTCCGTCATTGTCCCCCCGTCTCTGCTCTCCAGCTCGCCATCCTCATCAGTAAGATCCTCAAAAGCCTCCTCCTCCCTGTTTTGGTTTTCCCGTTCTATTATGGGATGGATTGGGACATCCGCCATTTCCTCATCTATTGGTAAACTCTCATGATCCTCTGTTTGCTCTGGAGCCTCCAAGGAACCTTCCTCCAATAGCTGGGACTCTGCTCCCACTGTCGGGAAGCCCGCCTGGGTCTTAAGGAGCTCAATGTGAAATTCCTAGGATACCAGGTTCGCAACTGGTGCCGATAGGTTCTTCCGATTGTCCGTAACTTCCTGTCTCTGGGGTGTACCATCTGCCACACTTGTCTCCCCTGTTTCCAGAGGGCTTCTCTCTCGCCTCTGTCCCCGAGAGCGATGAACATTTTCCACATTGGGATATTCCTTTGGGCACTCTTCTCTGAAAGTCCTGGTTCTTGTGCCTCCTGGTTCGCCATGGAAGCTCCTACGGTGATGGGTTTCTTTCTTACTTGTTCTACCAACCACTCTGGTCCAATTACTCTCATCCTCCTCGTGGGCCTTACCCTTACCCTTCCCAACAAACTCTCGCTTTTCCTTCTCCACCTCGTAACCGCCTCCAGCTATCACAACCCCTTTATAACTTCTAGCTCGATCCTCCATAAGACTCTCGTGCCTCCCTTGTTTTATCCACCCTCTTCGGATTCAAAGCACATCTCTCAATTCCGTGACAAAGGCTACCACACAACTTGCAGAAGCCAAATAGGCGTTCATATTTCAAGGTTACCTGAGCCTCCTCTCCATCATGGTATTCCCCACCCATGAAGTCAATGGTAGTCTCAAAACTCAACTCCTTGTTGCCATCCAGTACGACTTGCACTCTCCCCAGGTCAAGATCGACTGCCAATGTTCTCCCAATGCCGTTCCCGATGCTCTCAAAGGTCTGATACGCCCAGTACTCCAGGGGAATACCCAAAACCTTCACCCAGAAGGTGATCTCCGAGGGAAACGAGTGTGCCATCCGTGGTTGCCACCGAGCTAAGGCTAGCATCCAATAGTCAAAATGGAAAGGCTGTAGATTTAAAACTGAGACCATGTCTTCCTCCCTCTCGAAGTCAAACTGAAACCTCCCAAATCCCAGATCAGCTCCAGCTACCCTCTCCTCCAACTTCCAGATTTTCGGTAGAGTCATCACCAAGGCTTTAATGTCTTGCTCCTCTGGATTCATGCATCTTCCCACCAAGGTCTTGGAATAGCTCTTTATCAGGGCTGAGTTGTCGAAGTGAGGGACCGTGATCTTCAAACGTTTTCTGGTACCTTCTCCCATCTCGGATGGTTTTCCAACAAGTGAACTCTGCGCCATTGAAAGAGCGATCGAATCTCGGGAGTGTCCTATCCGGATCAAAAGGGAGAATGAACTATGAGGACAATATGCATCCTTCACAATGCTGCGTTCCCCTATATAAGAGCTCCAACGACCCCTAATCGCCAGTCCCGAATCTTTGTCTTTAGTGCACCCAATCCACTCATTAAAGAGTGAGATTCGAATTCTTTCTTCTGGAGTACAAAACAGCCAGATGCCAACCTCGATCCCATGGATAGCAATAATGAAACAGCTCCTACCTTCATTTCTTTGTGATATTAACTTGCCATGGATGGGACTCCAGATCTGCCCGACAGATCTCACAGGATACAGGATCCCTTTTAACGCCAACTTTCCTTTGCTGAAGATGATCTCCCCAATAACCAAATCGAGAGGAAAACCGATTACGCCAGTCTCCCTTTAAAAACCCCGGATCTCCCTCCTAGATCCATGACAGAGATACAAACTCCCTAGCCTTATCTTGATGTCGGAAGCCTCGCCCCGCCGGTGACCTTTTTTCAAAT